>LQNK01002857.1:6865-77154 GCA_001586405.1 Phoebis sennae | reverse complement strand
ATGTTGAAGAATCACATATATTTTTTTCAGGATTTAACTGTGCATTGTGAACGAAAAAAACGTAGGTAAAGATACTGCTTTTCTGACTCACCCCGCCTTAAGTAGAAGGCGTCTCGTTGGTTCAGTGGTTAGCGTGTTAAGCATTACCGAGGGGACTTAGGTTCGATCCCCGGTGGAGACGTGATAATATCCTGGATTAGAAGGACACAAGGCCGAAATTGCCCTAGTCCTGTTTTTCCTTATATTTAATTCAAAACTTTTCTTCATACGCATTTTTACTAATTATTAATAAAACTTTTCATAACGAAACAATGAAACTTGTAAAGCTTATATATTAAAAAAACATCTTATTGCTCCCTGGAAAGAATACTTTTATATGAAGAAAAACATTGTTTTACTTTCAATTCCACTATATTAATATAGTGGAAATCCAATAAAGTGAAATTGAAAGTAAGAAAGATGTGTTTTTCTTTCAATCTCATCAAGAAGTATCTATTAAAAGTAGAAAGAATATGGAAAGAGAATGGTAAAAATATATATAAACAATCGCATTACCTTCTCGTCTTAGCATTTCAAACAACATTGTATGATTGGATACTTTAAAACCCTTTACTTAAAAAGCAAAGCCAACAACAAAAACGCCTCAAAAACATTTCACGTTACCAAAATTCTGTCTTCTAATAAAGGGAAGTTTGTAAAATGTAAGGCTTCACCGTCAATACTTAGAAGCCTCCTGGATATTTGCTCTTGTATACCAACCGTGTATTAAATATTTAATTATACGTTGGAATAAATTATGCTTTTAGTATATCGTGCTATGTTTTACTTTGAAGCTCGGGTGAACGTAAGTGGCACTTGTACGTCTTGATAATTAGAAAAATATTCGTATATGTAAGTATTAATTTTAACATATTTTAAAATGTGTTGAAGTTTCTAGAATATACTGGAAGAAATTTCTGGTGTTCGTCTATGCCGTCTTGAAAAAAATGAGCCTACTCCTCCTCATATATATCTCATTATGAAATTGAAATGTTTCGAGGGTATAAAAATACACTTTAATAATATTTTTATTTTATACTATATCGTGTTCGAACAGAAAGCCGTATACCGTTTGTAAATCCAAACTACTAAATTACAGCTGGAATAAATCAAACAACTTCTTACACATAAACAATCCGAAGTTATTGACAAATGAAGCGGCAGAACTTCCCGCCATATTTTACACAGATAATGCCAACTATTACTGTGCCATGATAGGTTTTATTGGCCTGAAATAGTGCGGTTACTAACACCTCATTGAAAGCTATTACTAGGTTATTCTTTCTTATCTTGTTATTTATTATCTATGGTATCTTTCTCAAGATGGATTGGTTAAATAAATTAGCTTCCCTGTTTTCATTTAATAAATAAATTCAAAAAAGTACGTTCGATTCCATAATAAATAGAATTGGTGTGACATTTTTATTGATTAATTCGATCGTTCTCAGATAAAAATGTACAAATTCTAATCAAAATGAAATATGAAATATTTTTGTATTGAATTCATACAAAGAATTTGTTTACCTACATTTTTCGAATATAGAAAATTGTTCACCATACTTTATTTAACACAATTTTTTTTATATGTACGAGAATTCAAACAATAAGACTTTTAATTTTGTCGGCTATCTAGACAGCATACTCGCTTTTCCTAATTCGGATGTTTGTTTAAGCCAGTAATTGATGGTCGTGATTAAGACAAATCTCCTTAATAAATAAAAAAAGACTTGTAATTTGAAGTTGATGTACGTAATAATGTAACAACAAAAGTTCTAAAATCTAAACTCGACTAGTAAAGTATAAATCATGCTTCACGGAGGTGAGAATTTTATTAATTAAACTCCAATCCACTCTCCCATCTCGCATTTTGCGAATTAGTTTACCTTTAATTTAGGTAAGCGCAGCGTCGACAATGGCGGACGGATAAAAGCAACAAACGTAGGGGGGGGCCTCCCCCCTTGTTCCAAATTAAATCTATAATCTGTATTAATTTACAACCCAAAGCTTTTGAATGTTTAGAGCGACGACGACCCGATTGGCGCAGTGGTTCAGCAATGGTCTATTGCGCCGGAGGGTGTGGGTTCGATCCCCACGAGCAGAAAATTATGATGTGACGAACATTGTAATTTTCTACTGTCTGGGTGTTAATTTATCTATATTATGTATGTATTTACAAAAAAAAAAGTATGTTTAAGTATGTCTCTCAGTTATCTAGTATCCATAGTACAAGCTTTGCTTAGTTTGGGACTAGATGGCGTTGTGTTAAATGTCCAGGCATATTTATTTATTATTTGTTTATTTAGTGTTTTCACGCAAAACAAAGCTTCCTTCACCTTTAGAAAGCTGCATATTTGCTGAATGACATAAGCTATATTAAATTATGGTTTAAAGCGAAACCGCGTGTATCAGCTAGATTAGATAAAAATAAAAACTGTTACCAAAAACACACATGTTTGAGAGACCGGTGATGTAGGAAGACTTGCAAAAGTTTATAATCATCTAGTATTGTTCGTATTAATTTGAATTGATACCTAAAGTATCTCACGATACACATTCACTTATTTTTGGAAATGACGGATAAAAGCAACATACAACACAACAAAGGGGGGTATCCCCCCTCGTTGCAAATTAAATCTATAATCTGTATTGAGATTTACAACCCAAAGCCGAGGCAATTTTAAATTGGTATTGGTTTATTGAGATTACATTGGCGTTTACGTTTGTAATGTACAAGCGGATTTGATTGAGTCTTTGTGATTAAGATTTGGATTTGGCTCCAAAAATTGCTAAGATCGCTTTAGTCTGGACAATAATTGTTTGAATAAGTATACAAATAGAAGCGGAATATATGTTCCAAACAAGGTGTGAATGCAGCGGCGTACCGCTTTAATTAAATCGTATGGTATTCTTAAATACCCTCTGTGAAAAAGTAATTTAATTGTTCTAAATTTAAATCGAGCAAAATTGGATATGGCTTTCAAATTTAGAATAAGTACATGTAACCAACGGTGGTAAACAGATAAGGGTCAGTGTGTGGGTATATTCGAGATCGTTGTTAAAAATTGTCTTAATTTTCTTTTGTAGTAATAGGACTTACGAGAATATATTATGTATAGTAAAGACGGATTTGTTACAACGCTTATAACTGAAGATCTGCTGGACAAGTTGATATTTTTAATGTCGGAAATCTCGCGGGAACGGGCTATATACGCGGGTGAAACCACTGGACACAGCTACTAATACATAATTTCAGTGCCCTATCTCTAACAATTTTATAATTTACTCAATTCGCTGGAGTCTGGACAATAACTGTTTGAATAAGTGTACGAATAGACGCCGAGTATCTGTCCCAAACGTGGCGTGGATGCGGCGTCCCACTTTAATTAAATCGTATGATATTCTTAAATACCCTCTGTGAAAACGTAATTTAATTGTTCTAAATTTAAAAACGGATTTTTCAATTTAGAATACATCAAAATTGGAGATGGCTTTTAAATTTAGAATACATGTTACCAACGAAGGTAAACAGATAAGGGTCAGTGTGTACATTTAGAGATCGTTGATAAAGATTGTCTTAATTATCTTTTGTAATGTTGACACTTATCAGAATAAAACATTGTTTAAGTGCTCTAAATCTTACAATTTCATAATTTACTCAATTCGCTTGAGTCTGGACCATAACTGTTTGAATAAGTGTACGAATAGACAAGTATCTGTCCCAAACGTGGCGTGGATGCGGCGACGTCCCACTTTAATTAAATCGTATGGTATTCTTCAATGTCCTCTGTGAAAAAGTAATTTAATTGTTCTTAATTTAAAAACGGATTTTTCAATTTCGAATACATCAAAATTGGATATGGCTTTTAAATTTAGAATACATGTAACCAACGAAGGTAAACAGATAAGGGTCAGTGGGTACATTTAGAGATCGTTGTTAAAAATATCTTAATTATCTTTTGTAATGTTGACACTTATCAGAATAAAACATTGTTTTAGTGCTCTTACTCTTACAATTTCATAATTTACTCAATTCGCTTGAGTCTGGACAATAACTGTTTGAATAAGTGTACGAATAGACAAGTATCTGTCCCAAACGTGGCGTGGATGCGGCGTCCCACTTTAATTAAATCGTATGGTATTCTTGAATACCCTTTGTGAAACTTGCATTGTGCTTGAATTTGTCTCGAATCTGCTTTTTTGTCCCGACATAATTAAATTAAAGTTGATGTATAAATAACGGTTAAATTTTTCGGTAATATTGTAATTGAAATAAATGTAATGGTGGAAAAAATAAATTTCAAGTGTAAATATTTGATTTTCACACATAAAATAACATACAAGAAAGAATCGCACTTAATATAAAATTTGATAGTTTGAATGTTTGTATGTTTCTGTGTCACGCACGGCGCTACTACTGATGAAATATCCTATGCAGAAACTAGCTGTTTACTATTTATTTATTCGTCAAGCTAAGACGCGGACAGAAACTAAGCACTGGATAAAATATAATGAAAACCACAACATTCTCTTTAATTTACATCGCTCTAAAACGCAATATTAAAAAATGCAATACCCTCTTTAATAACGTTCGCGAAAAAACAAGGAACTTCTAAAAGGCGATGAAATATTTCCATTCATGTTCTCAGGGGAGCCGACGCTTTTATACACATTAAAAGTTCTCAAAAAACTTGATCGAAGGCCTTTTATACCGGGAATAAAGAGAAAACTTCGGTAAATACTCGAACTAATCTATAACAGTGTTGTTGTGCTGTTCGGTATTGAAATGTGCTGAAAATTATTCGATCCCAGAATATAAAGTTATTGTAACGTATGTGGGTCGCATTATTAATTCCTGTTTGTGGGGTGTTTGTTGGAATATTGTGTAGATTTGATAAAATAGAAATGGTGATAAAATATCTTATATCTTATTGTTGCAGACATCTTGATTTATCGAACGCTGAGCTTAAAAACACAAATATCTAAATATTGAAATACAATAGAATAATTAATTATATAGGCCTGTATTTCCATCCCATTCCTCTCCCATCTTGTTTCATTCCTTTTCCCAACTTCCTATCATTAATCCTCTCCGTGTTCCCTCCCCTTCCTCCAAGTCGGCAAGGCATCTGCGACATTTTATTTTGCAGATGTTCATGGGCTGCGGTCAATCACTTAACATCAGGTGAACCGTATGCCCCGCTTGTCTACTTTAACATAAAAAAATATAGACATATATATTTAATAAATATAAATTATCCAATCTACGCGCATGCACAAAATAGGCACGTAAGTCGGGTTGCGAAATCTAGCCCGAACTACCATAGACCATAGACTATAGAACATAGACCATAGATATCTGAAGCAGGTGTTAAATTTGCTATATTGAGATAAATTTCCCAAATAAATAAAATAAGTTTTAAAAGTTTATTTTGTAAACAAGAAAATGATATTATCAAATAATTGTTATCTTTCATTTACAAATTTTAACACAACCATCGAAAGAAAATTCCTCGGAAAAGGTACAAAAGTAAAAGAAATTGTTTGTTCGAGTTAAAGATGAAATCACAATGAATGGTCGATCAGCCGTTTCATTAGAGGCTGCTTCTCATTAACATTCATTTACGAGAACTTCAAACACACGGGAGTAACGAATCAGAGATAATTTAAAGGTTTTTTTTAAATAAATAACAAGGTAAAGAGTACACAACCTATGAATACACATATTCTTTTGAAAAACTCATTACGTTACAAAGTATTTTTTATTTCCATTTAGACCTACTTCGTATCTCTTATGAATTTTACAATTTTTACTTCTTTTTTTTTGAAGTTGAGCAGGATCTCTGCAGGCCTCAAGAATGGAAATAGTTTTAAAAATTATCGTTTCCATTCTTATCTCTATTTATGGTCTTACAACAATTATAACGTAATGAAATTTAACATGTGTTCTAACCTCAGGTGACCTTATTTGCTTTTTTATTACAGAAAAAACTAATTATTCACAAGTTTACACTGTATGTAGAACGCGTAGCAATTGATTAAACGCAAATTGTTCGCATCAGTGGCGCTCCTAGCTGTCAACGTTTTATACGTCTTATAAAATAACTCGAGAAACTTCGAAACTTTTTATACGAAACGTGTATTTCATTAATTAATCATCCTCTTTTGTTAATTTCAAAGTTTTGCGCGAAAAGTGTCTCTAATCGAGTTGGATCTGAGAAAATGCTTCATTACATCGAATTTTATTAAAATTAAAAGGGTTCCTGGTAAGAAAAAGTCGTAAAATTAAGTATACAAAATTTAATTATTCTTGAAGTTATTTAAGATTCTTTTCAATTAATTATCGAAGTTTAAATTATGTTCTTAATATTCAAATGCAAAGACATGAAGTTCTGCAATAAAATAGTAAACAGTACTACAAAAATTAGTACCTACTATATGAACGGTCATCTAAACTTTTATTGTAATCAACCTTAAGAAATCGTCACTAATGTTTATTACAAAAATAATAATATAATAAAAGAATTAATTTCCATCTAAACTAAAACTTAAACCTATAACAAAAAGTTAAAGCATAATATTTTTCCGATTCAAAATAGTCTAGTTGCAGCAATTTAGATTGTATTATTTTAGATACAAAGTTTCACATTATTCGCACCACACCTCCAACATTTTCAAATAATAAATTAAGTACAATAAAGACAGCATAAGAATCTATTTAAATCTCTTCACTGGAGCACGACGGCATTCCCAATCCCTTTTTAACTTAACATTCCATTACCAAATGAATTGTTCCAACTTGACACATAATTTTAGTCCTAATTCGAAGAATTTAAACGTCTGTAGTATTTGGACACCCGTTCTTCATTCCCAAACCCCAGAATTATAGCCTGTTTAATTGTTTAGGAGTTAATAAAGAGGTTTTCAGTACAAAATTAAGACTTTGGTTTCTGGACGTTTGTAGTCTTAAAGAATATTTATGCTGTTTGTTGCTGTTTATTTATTCGACAAAATTAAATCAAACGATAAAGATGATTTTGTATAACATTTACTTTACTTATGGAGAAGTTACTTTGCAATAAGAACCAAACATTTTATATTGATATCTTCGTTTCATTTCGTCTGAAGTATATGCGATAAGAAGTCACACATCTACTCCCTATAATCAGATTTTTTACAGCCGTACATTTCAAGGCGAAATAAAATAAATTTTCGCACCCAACGCGTACTATAAAATATACTTTATATTACTGAATATATTTTATACTTTTGTTTTTAATCAGTATCTTTTCCTTCGTTTTCCGTTTAATATTACAGCGAATTTGTTAAAGAAATCGAATTTCAGAATTAAATTTTAATTATAAAATTAGTCAACAACCCGACCCCAAGTCTCAACAAGTTAACCCGCCGCGTAAATGTTATTCTTAATTAAAATATCCACGAAGCAGCGAGCCGGGGTATAATTAAAAGTATGCACAGTTGATATAATCCGACCGAAACCGAATTATCCGCTGCATATATTCCGAACGAAATGTAAGAAATACGGGAGTGTTCTAAAGAAATCCATCAGCGCGGATTGAGCACATACTTCATTACGGCCTCTATAAGATTTCACTGAGCTTTTTCTATACACCCTGTGTACCCTGCAATCGTGAGGAATTCTGAAATTGTTCCTAGAAATTAATAATTTATTAATTAAGGCAAATTAATAATTTATTAATTAAGGTTCCTAGAAATTAATAATTTATTAATAAATTAATAATTAAGGCATAAACGCTGTAGATATGACACCAAGTTTTTCTCCAAATGATGAGGAAAACAGAAATATGGCACGGCCTCTTATATTTCTTTCTGCGTTTACCTCACGCCCTGATAAATAACTCTGTGATTAAAATCTTTCTTTATGGATCAACTACGATCTGCCGAGAAAACTTTCATCATTTTATTATAACGAAGAATAATATTACAACGATTCTTGCAATCATATTTAAAACTAGCTGATCCGCGCGACTTCGCTCCCGTAGCATAATGTAATGTATATAGCCTATATTACTCGTGGATAATGCAGCTTTCGAATGATGAAAGAATTTTTAAAATCGGTCTAGTAGTTTTTGAGCCTATTTATTACAACCAAACAAAGTTTTCCTCTTTATAATATTACTAGGCCTACTTATATTTCTGTAAACCACTGAATTAAAATTCTAAGAGACGAAAAAGCAACGTATATCACTATTTCGTAAACCTGATCAGATGCCGATCCGTGAGAGTCTCGTAAAAGTAAACACTTCGACGAAGGTGGCATGCAAAGCATTCTTATATTAGAAGACTGTCTTGCGTATAAAAAACTACTTTATTCTTTAAGTGAAAGGGTTTAATTCTGTTTGTCTAAAGGTGGCGTCTTCGGTTAGACAAGTGACTTCGGTTGAGCCAAGAGCACAGGCCTAATATTTTATCGATTCTTAGAACGGGATCAGCGCTTAAGTAAATAGTATGGACGACACTTTATTTCGATATCTCTTTGTTTTACTGTTGATATTTAATATTATAAACAAAATGAAACTAAATATACAGCCATAAAATTAAAAATTATATAATTGTTTGCCATGGCCGAACAGGCCCATGTGATGAATGTAATGTTATTGTATTTTGTATTTTATAACATGACACAATTAATAAATAAATATATAAATATTTTTTGTACTTCACAAGATTTTAAAAACTACGATTAATTAAATTAAAAAAAAAAATCTGACTTGACAATCTCCAATGACATAAATTAAAAAGCCTTAGTATTAGGTTTGATTATTAAACTAGCGTCTGCCTGAGCCTTCACTTGCGTTAATTCGTGGTATAGTTTTAATAGCCTAGCTGTATACGAAATTTCATTTCAATCCGTGCAGTAATTGCAGAGTGATTAAAACACAAACATACATTGATAATATTAGTAGGATTGCACGATTATTTTTGCCGTAAATTATGAATTATAATTCTCATTGTTGGCTATAAAACTGTCCAGTATTAGTCCCAAAAAAGGTGTTTTAAGCGGTCGAAAGTTAAAAACAGCGGCTGTCCTATTCAAAGCGGAGGAGAGTGAGCGAAATGCGACCGGCTTTTCATTTTTAAAGCTGTTTTTGGACGTCACACGGACAGTGACAAATTAATTAGCATATTTATTTAGATGGCTTTATTTGTGCAAGCATTTAATAGAATGAGAAAAATTTAACTATCATTGAAAGATATGTTTGACAGACACAGCGGTTTGTTTATATCTGAAGAATTTTTTCTTCTGATTACACAATTTTTTCAGGTATTCCTTTTAATTTGTATGCACCAAACTATTTTCATATTTAAGATGAATGTAAGAGTGTGTTAACATACTACTTTTATATATGACTTGATATACTTTATATGGTGTGTTGAAGTATAATTGGAAAAGTTTAAATTTTCTTTGATAAAGAAATAATTTATGAAACACCAAATACAGAAATAACTAGTTTTTCATCATAAAAGCCGTTAAACAGAAGAAAAAGCGTAAAAAACCTAAGACCGGGAGAAAAATACGTTCGCATTCATAGAATTAAGAGCCTCAATGATAACCCTTGATCTCAAATCCCCTATTATTATTCAACACCGACTCCACAATATATCAGCAGTAATCTAGCAAAACAGTAATTTTTCGACCGGACCTCCTTAATATCAGGGTTGCCTCTTTGATAAACGGGGACCCCGGGCCGCGGTGGAATTAAAACCCTAAGATAATTTACTTGCGAAATTTATTCTGTGCGTTATTGCCGTCCCTAGTGATATTTAGGCCTGATTGGACGTGATATTGTTTCATTATGCGCCCGCAGGTTCCAACTGGATTAGACGAAAGCCTTTTGAATTGCTAAAACATGGTATAGAATTAAGTTGCGATATTCCCCCGTTTTCACGCCTTTTAATTTTGTTTTATGGACCTGATGTTGTATTATGTGTTTATATTAGTTTGATAGGATTTTCATTTAAGTGTCAGATCAGAATAAAGCTATGGAATTGATATTCTCTTGACTACTATAAAAGTGTTTGATTTTTTCTTCCTCTCTTCATTGGTATGACCAAACCTTAAAACGATCATAGTAAGTTTTGATTCATTAACTTAAAACCGCCATCCTATTGATTTCAATGAAAGGATTCATCTGTATGTCACTTAAAAAGAAAAACAGTAATAAAAGAAAAGGACGGCCAAATTAAAAGTTCATCTCAAACTCAATTCAATATAATGAAATCAAAAACCCTTTCAGTATGGTAATAAATAAAAACGGCCCGTAAATAACTTTAGTGCCTAAAGCGTACTCTAATGAGTTGGGGAGACTGGGTGAAATTGAAACCGGTTGCTCCAAAAAACCATTTGTATTCAAACAGCCGGGCCGACCGGCCGCATTTTAATTTACTTACTCGAATTAAAACTGCGCGTGATTCGAATTGAATAGTATTTTAGTCGGATACTTTATTTTTATCGTTGATTGAAGACGTTTCTGTTATTATTGGGCTTTCGTTTATTCGATTGTGTATTCAAGTCAGTCTGCGAGGGCCGGGGTAGCCCCTATCCGAAACAGTTGGAAAGTATATTTCGCAAATTGATTCAGACACTCTTAATGGACGATTGTATTTTGAATACGTCTTAGAAATTGTGAAATTATGAGTTTGTAAATTTAAATAATCAATACATCTCATATAAAATGTGCCCTATTAATTATAATATAATAAGTGCAGTATTAGATCTTATAGTTATAATTTATTTTTAAACTGTTTATTATATATTGCAAAAAATAAAAACCGATCAGCCTCGGACCGCTTCAAAAAATTAAGAGTTACTCGCTGATGTCGGGTTTTAAGTCTTTGTCATTGTAAAAACACAAAAACATTGTTCAAAAATGTGACTAATTTGAAATAATAAATAAAATGTCAAAATTTGTTAAAGAGCTATACTTATAAAATGGTTAACATCTTGTTACAGTAATTAAGTGAATTCATTATGTTATCGTATAAAGCAAATTATAATATAATCTTAAAGCCGTCCAGCTTCCATGTTGCCTTGCAGAATTTTATCGCATTCGATGTTTATATTAGCGAAACAATCCCGCGCAGCGCTGCCGGCGCTTTGTTGTGGTAATTTCATTAGACGCGCTCTCTGGCCGCTGAATAATTATTGGCGGCGACTCACTTCTATGGACCTTTAACTCTTTTCCATTATAAGCTTGTTGTGGACTGTAAATTGCTATTATTTGGAGAATAATACGGAACAAAATTAATTCCATGTATTATTGTGTAAATTTGTTGATTTTTCAAAATAATAGATTACTTATTGTGTTTACCTCTAAACTGAACTTTAAGAGTATAAAACGTTCATACTGAAACTAATCCCAAACCTGCTATAATTGCGTGTATAAAGGGATATATGTATACTTGTCATGAATTGTATTGTATTTAATAGTAAAAAATAAAATACTTAGTGGGAAATCAATGTGTTGAAGTATGAAAAATATTTGAAACCAATCACTAAGTCTACATAACGTATCCGAAAAAAAAATTAAGTAATAATAATAAAACATGTCTCGATATACATAAAAATAACATGAATCACATAATAGAAATGATGAAGTATGATTTATGGTTCCCACAAGATCTCCCGGTTCGTAATTAGATTCTCTTCGAGCGAGCAAACACCTTTAAGGCATCAGGTGGCTTAACACATAATGTACTCATCAGTTAAGTACATAACCCCTATAAAATAGCACAGTAAAGTGTGCGGGGATAATGAACTGGAACTTTTGCAAGTCGGTACAAAGAAGAGTATTTTAGCGCAAAACAGGTGTAGCAATTTTAATTTAAACGCACTCAGGTTTGCAAGAATTTTTCGGTTTATTTTTGAGTAAATACGCTTCATGCTCGCTTTGCAGAAGCTATTAAATATTTTATGAGATATTACAAAAACAATACTCACTTTAAAACCCATTTTACTCTAACTTTTTTATTATGAAATAAAAGTTTATCGAAACGTATGGAACCAATCACTATCGCCGTCAAAAGTTCTTATGCGTGAGTTTTAAGCATAAAAGCAATTCCGAATCCCTAAATATTCCATCAAATTCATATTTGCGCAGATGTCCTCGAACACACGCCTATACTTCATCGCGTATTTTCCACCGGCTTCCAACTTTGACACCTTATTGCCTCTCATGCAATATGCATGGTAATATCCCATCCAAAGACAGCGGGCTCATCGCGCGCTCGGTTCCGTAATTGGTGAAATCAACCCCATTCTCCCCTTCCAAACGCTACGACAAAAAAACGGCCAGTATAAAATGATCCCTCGTTTCTTTTCACGTAAAGTGAAATGAAACGCACTGAGGTTCGATTTAAAATAGACGGATAATTGTGACTCTGCTCAGAGTCTCGATCGTAAATCTAAATTGGAGTGTCTTCAAGATATATTAGAGTTATTGAGGGTCTGTATTAGTTGAATATCGGATTGATTTTTGTTAAAGAATCATTCTGACAACGAATGCTTTTAGTCTAGAGCGAACCCGATATTCTTTGTTCTTAAACATATGAATGTCGTCTAGACTTTCTAATGATATTTTATCGCAGATGAATAAAAAAGAAGAATGTTGGACCCAAGTATCTATTATTTGCTTGTTTTATAGAATTCTTTTATCGAAAACAATTTCGTTAATACTAAATTCATAAACGTTTCAAATTCATTGTTATAACACTAAAAAGATTTTGGGCTTTAGAAATAGCTGACAGAAATAACACATTTCTTCAAATTTTATGATTTCTACGACTGTGTTTCGATGAAATTTGATCGTGACAACAAAAAAGAAATACGTCTATTTTCTCATCGTATAATACAGTTCTATGTATTATTTTGTGTCCTAATTTTAATTAATTCTTGACATTGACAAAGTTAAATCTTAGCATTGTTATCAATGTTCTGTTAAGTAAACAAAGTACGCGCTAATTAGGTTTTGTTAAGGCTTTTGGAGATAAAAGAAACCTGTAGGAGACAGCTGCCACAGGTTGTTTTAAATATAAAATAGTGAGGTTTTTTAGCCTATTGAAGTTTAAGACTGTGTTTTGAAAACGTTTAGAAACTTTTGTTACAGACTACATTTCAATTATACGAAAGAAAACATTTATACAAGCTGGTGGTTTTTAATTACAATATAGTTCGTTACATCCTTTTTTTTTTCTTATACTAATGGTTTTAGTGTTACCAATAAGCTTTCCGTTTGAAAAATACATTTCGTTTATCAATTTAAAGAATAAATGGAATAAAAAATGATCCTGTCTAGTGATTATAGTATAGGTAATAGGATTCCTAGATTTAATGTTATTTTATGAGGCATCTAAGCTTAATTTATATTTTTGACAACATTAAATAATTATTATTTATAATGTTTTATATGCCTGAAATAAACTTAAATTATTATTATTATTAAAAAAACAATATTTACAAAGCAATAAAAACTATGTAATCGTGAAGTTTCACAGCTTTTCCTTATAATATATTTCGCTACGTGTTTTTTATACTAAAGTATGAATTACGTTCACTAGGTCTTCATTGTCACAGAGTTGCGTCGTTTGAAGGGCTCTTACGTTTTCTTGTTTACCTACAAGATGGATTATGTTAAGAATTTTGTGAGATACATTGAAAAGGTATCACGAATTGTGTAATCTTGAAGTAAAGGAGTATGTTTCAATAGTATGTTTGTTTTTTTTGTAATATTGCTCGTTTGTACTTAATTTTCTAGTTAAAATATTTAAATACAAATATAGTTTTACGAAGGGGATTGAACACAATTCTGTTAAATAGATCGCGCTTTTATCTACTGCGCAAACCGAGTCTAATGTTATTATAATATGAATATTTTATTTTCTTTACAGTTTTAAAATCGACATATTTTCCCGCTTATTTTTTACTTTTTGGTGATCGTCAGTTCGTTTTATCGTAATTAGCAATAAGATTTAGCATAAGATTAAATAAGATAAATGTTTTATAATGTTAATTTGAATATCATTATATTGACTATAATATTTATATTCATTGTAATAATACAATGGATGCTTATTCATTGCTTTCGAAAATACATTGTTATGCTGGAAGGGATAATTTTGTTATGGAAATTTTATTACTTGTATTATATAATTAGAAGTAATTATATAAAAAACACACAACAAGAAGGTTTTCAGTTATTGTCTGTACGATTTATAATTGAAATTAAAGGAAATAATATTTTTATTTGTAGAAGTGGGTTACAGTAAATAGGTGACATTTTTTAAAATTAGTTCCATGCACTTCTTGGCTTACATTAGGCATACAAATATAAAATCTATCATAAGTCTAATCTCATTTTTAGACATAATTACACATAAAACAAAATTATATACTTACAAAATTACAGACGTTCATCACGACGCTGTACACTCGCAGTTTTATAAACATTGTCCATAAAAACGAAATGCAAATAATGCTTTTAGTCGAGTGCATTTTGATGTGAATATATTAAAATGAAAACGAACGTTTCAGCGGAGTCTGGCGTAATGTGGTGGGCACATTACGAG
This sequence comes from Phoebis sennae, assembly GCA_001586405.1. Lineage (NCBI taxonomy): Eukaryota > Metazoa > Arthropoda > Insecta > Lepidoptera > Pieridae > Phoebis > Phoebis sennae. The sequence goes on along the minus strand of LQNK01002857.1, from coordinate 62,511 downwards.
CCCCTTTATTGATATAAAACTATATCAAACTGTTTTACGAGGTTTGCTTTTAAAGGTATAGGGAAACAGAATGTTCGTGAGAACGAAAGAGAGATAGAAAGAGACAAAAGGAATTTTGTGATTTTAAGGAATTATAAAATTATCTCAAAATAGAACGAAAAAAGAGAAGAAGTAGAATTCAAAATTAAATAAAAATGGAATTTAATCGCGGTCTGTTATACATTATTTTATATTATTGTTTAACGGCGGGTTAAATATAATGAGTCATGAAGATAGTTTTTTATTTAGCATCGGATTAAACAAAAATGTAAAATAATGTATAACTGCGTATAGGTATAATAATATATTTTTATTCATTTATTTATTCATTATATGAAATAAAAGTAACTAATACTTTTGATAATTCTCTTGATCATAATACAGTGTGGAGTATTGAACAAATAAAAACAAACTAGGTTACTATACAATGTTTCGCTTTAGAATAATATTTGAATTGTTATTATATGTTTAAAGTTTGTTAGAAAAGCAATAAATAATTTTTATTTTTTATTTTTATTATTTTTATGTGTTTCTTGACTCTATATTAATCTCTGTATATATCGATAGTATAATTGTCAACAAATTAAATTAGAAGTGTTTTGACCCCTTGGCATGGCCTTAATGGAAGTATTTCGAACTGTCTAGATATTTTTTCCTTTCTGCTTATTATCTTTAAATTGTATAAGGTAACAATTTTTACAAATCTCACAATAATAGATTTTGTGTTAAATATTCCATCCGCAATACATTATAACCCATTTCGTCACTCACTTCGTATAACGGTCATTTTCAATATTCTATCTATCCCTTGTTTTGCTTACTAAAGTCAAATAAATCTATCTATTTGCACTTACTTTGATTTCAATACGCTGTCGACAGATAGCCTTTGTTATGACTTTTGACAATCAAATCTCATTTAATCTGAGATTACATCTATCCATAATCTTTGATACATTATTGAAAACGACCGTAAGATGCATCACTTGCATATTGTTTATCGCGCCATAAAAACATTACCCATAAAGCATCCACGGGTATGCTTTTACGTTCCAATCTCTATATCCAATGTTATTGTAATACTCGCATAAAGCGTACGTGAATATCCAGTGTAGAAATATATTATAATAAATATAATATGATATACATATTCATCATGTAATAACCAAATCTGTCCGCGGACTAGAATACCTCACTCCACAACGAAATGCAGACGAAATATTTGAACTGTAAGAATAGATATACCTATTTACGTTAATAATAACTCAATGGTATTTATTATATATAATTTTGGTATTTACATTAAATTATATTTCAATACAATTTCAATAAATCGTGTAATATTCATTGATTTTATCTTAACTATTTATCATGCGAAAAATGAGTACTATAAATCTAAAAATATTCATTGTTTCAAATGTTAAATCCGCAAAATAAATTGAATCGTAACCCATAATTTCGTTGCTCTCATCGTATAAGATGCATCACTTGCATATTGTTTACGCCGTTCATAAAACAAGCAATGCTTTTACATTTCAATCTCTATATTCCATATTATTGTAATACGGAACATGTTCCAGAACGTTCTAGACATTCTCGAATAAAGGCTTTTGTTGTTTGCTCGCTGCGGATTTCTATTAAGACGAAAGCGTGCCATTAAGTTAATTAACACTGAAATTGTACACTATTTATTCATGAAGCCTCTCGCACGTTAACACACGTTGAAATATTTTATATACAGGACAAGGTCTTATATAATAACACAATATGCTTGGACACATTGAAACAGAAGCCGCTAATCTTAAAAATTACATTGTTCATACAATAATAATCATTGTTACTCGTATAAATGTAGAAAAGCCTTTTTTATACAATCGTAATCATGAGACAATGTATCCGCGACTTTGAAAATTTATACCTGTATTAATGAAACTTCTTATGTATTTTTACTACAATTTTCATATGAATTTGTTCGTGCGCAATTGAGTATCAAACGTCGACCATAAAGTTCCACATTCATAACACCAGTAGGATTGAAATAAATCCTACCCTCAGCACCTCTAAGAATCAACGAAAGTTCTGTCAATGCGTTCACGCCGATGGGGGCTATAGTCCGTGGTTAATGGCCTATAAGGAAGACTCTATTAGTTCCTACGACGCCGTGGATTTACGACGCAATCTTTGAACGAATTCTTTTGTAAATCCGCCGTCAAACGTGTGTTCTGTACGGAATTTCTTGCATATTTCACGTGAAATATGTGTACAGCGACGTTACATAAAAGTTCTTGGAAGTTTGTAGTACGGTATCTGTGCTACAAATGTCGTGGCGACTTTTACAGTTTGTATAGTAGTTGATGGCAAATTAGGTTGAGGTTAGTTAGGGTTGTTTGCTATGATATAATAAATAAAAAATTATGTTTGATATTCGGACTGCGAAAGAGTATTCCCAGACACATATAACTTCGAGCTCTATAAGCGCAGAATGAATATGCTTCTTCTAGGCAGGTGTGTTCCATCCTTGACCGCATTACTTTAACATCAGGTGGGATGGCGGTCAAACGCCTGCTTAATCCACACATAATAAAATCTAATGTAGGTAGGTATTAAACTTATTTTGACTGCTTTATTGTAGCTGTGTCGTTGGGTTTTTCCTATCGTTCAAAATATATTTAGTAGCGAAAGGAGGAGATAAACAATATTTGATTTTCTTTTATAATATTTAGTAAAAAATACTTATCCATAACATTGTAGTGTTATACAAGGATTTTTTAAAGCACTGCCTGGTTTTACTTACATTTTAGTTAACTTATTAGATTATTATTATTTTACTTTTAGATCAAGTGTCTGAAATAAACGAATATTATAGAAGAGTAAAAATATTATTACTATAAGAAGTATCCCTCCAAAACATATAGGTAAAGCTTTCGCATAAAACTGTTCGTTAAACTATGCAGTATACGTTAAAATAATAATTGTATGTGGACTAATTGGGCAAAGTGGCTTACCGGCTTTGCTGCGGTTTTTGCCGATTGAATGTTAATCCGATGCGATTGCTCTGGCCCGTGTGTTATCACTATTGTACCTGTGTTACATACTATGATTATCATTTTAAACTTTAAAGCCTATTACGGATTTTAAATCAATATATATAAAACTCAAAGGTGACTGACTGACTGACAAAGTGATCTATCAACGCACAGCCCAAACCACTGGATGGATCGGGCTGAAATTTGACATGCAGGTAGATGTCATAGGCATCCGCTAAAAAAGGATTTTGAATTTGAATGCCACGCGAACGGGGAAAACGATATACGCGGGTGAACCGCGGGCACAAATAGTGTTAATATAAAATAATGTATAATAGCCTTATAACAGTCTGTAGTTCACGGTCTGTAGTTCTATGTTCTATATAATAGGAGCGACATCAAACAAGTTTTCAGCTTGCCTCAAGCACCTCCCCAAAAAGTGGTCCTAGCTCTCTGACGATTGGTTAACCTTTCATTAAATTCCTTGTAAGACGTTTTAAGTACCACAAGAAATTATTTCTGAAACAACGCATAAATATCCTAAATACTTTTGCTGCTTGAAATTCTGAAATCAAGTAGTAAATACACGACATAACATTTCTAATTGAAAACCAAACAAAAACACCTTTGAGATAAAACATCACACTTGAATATTCGAAGCAAATAACTTAAAAACGTTTAATAAAAACGCATTTCATTAATGGAACGTTCCAGAATCGTAATACAACAGTAAGTCAACATGTATTTGTTTCAAACAACCGGAGCACTAAATCCTGTTTCCCGAAAAAGACCAAAACGTAATTCGAACTATTAACACAAAGGATGTACAATTTTTGCAATGTTTTTCCCTATCCGAGTGTTCTGAGCTGTTTTATCTATGGGTCACTCAGGGGTCGGATTAAAATAGTTTTCTTTATTTGCGCGAACTGAAAATAATTATGAGACTTTTTTGGCTTCATACTTTATGTATATTCTTCGTTTGTTAATATGAGGAAATTTGGAGCTCATACGTAGCGAAATATATTAATTTAAGCTCCAAATTTGACTAGCATAACAAGAGATTTATTGCATATTGAAACTATGTTATTCGACGTAGAATCATAACAGTGAGATTTTATCAAAATAGAATAGGATGTTTCGTTTATTATAAAGAGTTTTAAATAAGTTCTTTGTAATGATGCCATTATAATACCAACCACTACCTTATTTCTTGTCGACCGGACAAAATATAATAGGGACATTTAACACTACGTCATCTCGTCCCAAACTAAGCTTGTACTATGGCAACTATATAACCGATAAAAATACTTAACCTTTTGTTTTGTTTTGTAAATACATTTGCATGCTATAAATAAATTAACACCCACACAGAAGAAAGTTACAAAGTTCACCACATAATAATTTTGTACTGGTGATCGAATCCACACCGGCGCAAAGCCCATCCACTACGCCAATCGATTCGTCAAAGTAAAACGTTATTTTTGTCTACACTAAAACACCATTTAAAACAAGGCGTATTCAACATATATATACGTTTCAATGACCACAACGCATGTCTAACATTTAACAAACGCAATTTGTATTGTCTTCCCGTTTCTAGACAATTTTCCGCTCTCTCCATTTTTTTCACACCAACCTCCTTTGAGTCGACCGCATTGTTGGGCTGGTATTGTTCTGTTGTTTATTTTTTCCGTCATTCATTAGTGGCCGTGGTACCGAGTACTTGACAGCGCGAAAGAGTTCGGATTGGACAGTGGTTTTTGTTTCAATGCTTTGCTGTGAACAAGTCACTATATTGAAGGGAAATGAGATGAAGTCTTTACTGAAAATTAGGATATTTTACGTTGTCTATATCAAAAATTAACGTGAGAAAAATGTTTTTTAGTTAGTAGACCTAGTAAAGTTGTTGATATAAGACATGCTATTAAAAAGTTATAATTACTTGTGTCTTAAACATAGTGCTGTATCTATATACCATAAAAATAAACATTTTAAAAGCATATACTAAATCTTATCAGTACGTATCTATTCAACGTTTCTTCGTTACAGTAGGTTTTTATTTCCGAAAGAAAAAGACGTGTTTGTAGATTAATGTATCAGTTTGGAATAAAGGTGTATTAACCCATGCAACAAACGCTTACAAAACCATAATCGCAGAAAGGCTATCTTAACCCGAAGCAACGTAGAAGGATGTTCGCAATTTTTAAAACTATTCAACTTTACACTCACGTCCAAGATTTCCATATAGACTGAGCGCATTCAGAATATTACCCACATAATATTACAATGGCCCGACCTCTTTATTACTCATCCTCCACAAAGATATTCTCATTTCGGAATACCTATTATCCACTTTTATCGTATTTACAATGAGGCAGTGAAAAATCGTGTTCGAATAAATCTCACGATAATCGATGTTTCGATGTTTATTTATTGTATCGATAGTATCGACATCTCGGACTTTTTCTCGATAATAGTAATGGGAATGATTTATTTACCGCTCTAAATGTATGGCTAGAGGTTTGTTGAGTTATATTAAATGGTCTTCGTAAGATAATAAATTGGTAACTTTCATACTGTTTTTCTTTTATATGCTGAAATTATTGCCACAAAATAGTTACAGATTTCCACATATTGGTGACGCATTATACCGCATTTATAGATAAGAGAGAGATTATAATGCGTTAATTATAGATTAGTCATAAAAAGTAGATTTAAGCTAATTTAAAATAAAGCAATGAATAAGCATGTTTTATAATTAATTGTAAGTTAGAATTAAGTATATATTACGCAAAATACGACAACCGCTCGATATCTAAAACCAAAAACTATTACAACAGACGAAGAAGAAATAATTTTAGAAGAAACAGAACCGCCACACATTAAAATAGTGACAGAGGCGCCCCTCGTGGGCATCCCGCCAGTCAACGATTCCAATATTTTTATACAGTATTTAACACGTAAGTTTATTATAATGGTATTGAAATGTTTCAGGTACTGAGAGGTGGAGGGGAGATCTTCGATACGTGGTGTCCCTTTTAATATGCCCCAATAGATGAATTTTGGTTTCATTATAATTTATTTGATACGATTCAAATGGAAAAACTATTTTTACAATTATTAAAAACTTATCTTCATACGAAACTCAAATTGTAACTTAAGTATTAAACTTATTAAATATTTGGCATAGTGTGCATTATTCGTCATTCGTAATTTTGGAATGTAGACGGCCATATTGCTAATTATAATTTAAATTTTAAATTATACCTAATATTATAATAAACTCCATCTAACGTAATTGCTGTATAAAATTTATAAAAATTTAATAAACCCTAAAATAATCACAACCGGTTGATCTGCACGGCTTCGCTTCCGTAGCATAATGTTATATACATATATAGCCTATAAAATATAGCCTATGTTACTCGTGTATAAGTAGCTGTCGAATGGTGAAAGAATTTTTAAATACGGTCCAGTAGTCTTTGAGCCTATTCATGACAACCAAACAAAGCTTTCCTATTTATAACATTAGTGTAGATCACGTAGATATATGCATTCGCAAAATGCAAATTCGACTTGCTACAGCAACAAGCTTTTCATTAAATTCATTGTAAATGTTGCACGTATTTTGATATTTCGGTCTGTATATTATTTCACTGCGTCTAAATATTGTTCAAGTTATTCATCGAAAATACACGGTATTCCCAATTGACCCACTAAATAACGCGTTTAATACCTGACAATGTAATAAATTCAGTTCAATCTCTACATGACCCCAAAATAGGTTCGCTCGAACGTTCGAGATTATTCTCATAAATAAATACGGAGTGGGTAGTTGCACATTTACTGAGCATTGCTGCTATTTATATAATATTTGATGATGCAATTGCAGTCGTTGTAGAATATCTTATTCAGCATGGTTTTTGAAATAAAATACAGTAAACGATACTATTTAGCTTTGAATTTTTTTTAAATAAAGCTACTATTTGGAAATGGAAAGAAAAGCTACACGTATATTTTTTTTAGTTTGAGGCAAGCTGAAAACTTGTATGATTACCTATTACGTGGCTGGCGAGCTTATAAAACAACTAATAATTAACAAAGTAAAGTTTTCAGATCCATCTAATAGTTTCAAAAATAGCATTTACATAATTTTTTTTCTATTTTTTTCTTTATTTGTATATTGTGTCTATTTTTCGAATTATTATTATATATATTTATTTTTTTTATCCTACCTCTTAATCCCATCTTCACTCATATGATTATATAAACCTTTATATAAACCTTTCTATTTATATTGTAACTTTTTATCTATCTTTGATTACAACAGTTAGCGAACTGTCACTTTCAATAGTCACTGGGGGCTGCTGAAAACCAGCGCTGCGAATGAGCCTTCATCGCAGCATATAGCTGAGTCAGCTCCCTTTGACAACAGCCGCACAGTACGTCACCTTCAATCTTTTTTTTTTTTTTCATTTACTTTTTATTTTTTTCTTCTGTGTATTTTTTGTCCTAATGTGTATGTTACTGTGTGCTGTCCTGTCAATAAATGTATTTTTATTTTTAAAGAAACAAATTCCCCGATTTATAATATTTGTATAGATAAATATTCAATAATTGTGTTTTTCTCTAGTCACCATATTTCATTGGCTTGTATATATTTATCACTGTAAAGCTCGCTAAAATCCAATATTTGAAACGTAAGCTAGAAATACCGTTTGTTCAATTCTATTTATTGCTGATTGTTATAAATGTGGATTATTTTATACAAAAGGCAAATAAAGGCGCGAAATTTTTGATTGAGCTCTGAATAAATATTTTGTTTTATAGGATTACTAGCGACCCGCCCCGGCTTCGCACGGGTGCAATGCTGATATACTATCGCAGAGTTTTCTGTAGACCTTTTCATTGTGTACAATACTTAGTACATTATTTTGATAAATCTCGTAGGATTCAGCCTGCGTTTGCAATGTAAGCGGAAAAAATGTAATTATTTGCGACATCACATTAGAAACCTCAAAAATAACAGTATTTGTCCAATATTTAATGGATGATATTATACATAAAAACCTTCCTCATGAGTTACTCTATCTATTAAAAAAAAACCGCATCAAAATCCGTTGCGTAGTTTTAAAGATTTGAGCGTTCATAGGGACATACAACATGACACATGACAGAAAAAGCGACTTTGTTTTATACTATGTAGTGATATTTGTGTTCTTCTCACTAACTGAAAGCTTTGCAAAAAGGATGTGTTTTGTTTAATATTTGAAGAGAATAATGTATTGTTATTGTAGTAACAATTATTTGATAAGTAGGTAGTATATTATCTTAAGTTGTAATTGCCTCTGATTCAATGGTTTGCGTTTCAACCAAGGGGTTGTGTTATGTTCGATCCCTGGAAAACGTGAAAAATAGTCTCTACCTGGTAGGGTATAGAAGGATCACATATCCTAAATAACAATTGTTCAATGAAACGGATTTGACAACCTACTCTATTAAAAAGTGGGACCCAAGCTTTGCACGATTGGGCCAAGCTCGCACTGGTGTAATTACGCAGCCCCCCAACAGAAGATCGGTGTGTAGCAGTATTTCACTGTGTTTCGTACGGTATCCCATCCCATTCCTCTGCCATCCTGTTCTACTCCTCTCCCAATTTCCCATCATTAATCCTCTATTTATCCCTTCCCGTTCCATAAAGCAGTTAAGGTACCTGCGACACTTTGATGTTGTAGATGTTCACTTAACATCAGATGAACCGCATGCACCATTTGCCTACTGTAACATAAAATAAATCTTTACTAACTAATCACTAATCGACGAGTATATCTATAAACATCAACATACTTATATTTATTGTTATGTTACCGACAATTCAGTACCAGCATTCAAAAGCTTTAATACAGATTATTAAAATGAATAAATTAATTGTGCCTGGAATGAATGTTACGTGAAACTGTGTCAGCGATTCCACTGCTTTTGGTCACGGGTGAATTTAAGTGATTGCAATAAATAGTCACTGATGATGTGCGGTCGTGAATACACCAATGTCATATAACCCTATATATAATATTTCATTGTTTGTAGAATTCGATAATGAGTTTATTGATTACTAGCTGTTTCACGCTTCGCTCCCATAGCATAATAAAAGCGAAAGTTTGCAAGTATGGATGTATGGATGTATGGATGTTTGTTACTCTTTCACGTAAAAACTACTGAATGGATTTGAATGAAACTTTACCACAATATAGCTTATACATCAGAATAACATATAGGCTACTTTTAATCCCTGAGTTTCCACGGGATCAGAAGCTACGCGGGTGAAACCGCGGGGCGCTGCTAGTGTTATATAGCCCAGGGAATTTTTCAAATCGATCCAGTAGTTTCGGAGCCTATTCAATTCAAACAAACAAAGAATCAAATCTTGGTGACAAATATTTGATAAATATATTAAATGAGTTACATGAAACCCTTCTTGAAAACAAATTTAAGCACGTAATAGGCTCTATAAATTAACATATAGAACAGTTAAGTAGTTAAAATCCTTTGAAGCGCTTTAATTCGCAAGTACATTTCTCTGGGCTACAACGCGTCAGTAAATAGTTGCATCATACAAATTTACTATTTTCACACTGAAAATACAAACAGTGACTAATTAGCGGGACATTATAACATTCTACAAATATTTAACAAATTATGCACAATACTCCGTTCATTTCTGTTAATTAGTCATCTCTCGACACATTGTGAAGACTACAAAGCTCTCCATACTAATCTACAACAAACAATAGCTATTCTTTTATACAAAATCTCTTATGAATATTACATCAACGAAACAATACATAACCTGTGAAACAGCGAGTGAAATCGCTCCATTCAGCAATTTAATTTCGCATAGCGACGTCTAGGCGCCGCGTAATTTAATCTGGCTAGGTCCGCGAGTAGCGTAAAAAATGGCTGCCGATTTTATTTGTATGCGTGCGTCGACACGTACCGAACCCGCGCACATATAAAACGTGACCATTCACAGCCGTGGAGAAATGTACGCAATCCGTCATTTCTCTCCCTAGCCACTGAAGTAATTCGAAAGCAAACGAATCACTACAATATACGTAGTTAGCTATCCCTATATCCCTATAATTGGAAGAGTACGCAGTCATTAAACGCGCGCCCTGACGTCGCCTCGTCGCGAATATAGATTGAGTTTTTATTTGCGGTCGGGCGCGAAAATTATGTACAGAGCGATCAAAATGAATTGTTTCGCCGGCGAACGCTCAAAGCCGATCAGCTTTTTTAGATCTGCAATCTCATCCCCGACCTCTGCGGTGTCCGTTCTATGAATATTTTAACTCCTATGTGACAGTCTCCAAAAATACGTTACTCCCGTTCGTTTATTAATGTCACATTGATCGCAGTCGATCGTGCCCCGTGGGAGTAGCTCCGAATGTGTATAGAGAACTAAATGGGATTTCATTTTCTAGTTCAGGAATCAAACGCTCCCCGCGGCGCGTGTCCAATGTTCTCCGGAGGTCCCTTTAGACATTTTTGTTCAGCTTCGTTTGACACTGGGTTTCGTTCTGAAATTCACGTGTCTTCGCAGAGTTCCAAGCACATAATTGTTTCGTGGCTGCGAATTTTTCCGCAAGATAATGTCATTAATCTCGGTTACAGTAATGAAAATGTACCGCAATTCTTCGCTAATGCACGATAATAATTTGGTGGCTGAATTCTGGTACTGCGTAGTAATTCCGTTAAAGTTCCACTTACAGTAAGTTTTCGGGAGACAATTTGATTTGCTTCTTGGTTACTCGTTTCGTGCGTAATATATGTGATTGTGGATGGGATAACATAGTTAGGGGAACCTGAAATTTCGTTATTGAGAATATTGACCGTAATGGATGTAAAAGGGCAATTGAGTTTAATTTCAATGTATATCTTTCTTGAAGAATTTGTAATATGAGCTCTTATTTATTCAGTGTTAAAGGGACACCACGTATTTATTTTTGTAATTACTTGTAGATTTATATCTATTTGTATTTCTTAACGTTTTTTTTTTTGCTTTTTTGATGCTATTTATTTATAGTTGATGATTGTTCAAGCGCATTTGATTAAATTTTTTATGTTTGCAATTAATAAAAGTTTTCTTAACCTTAATATGTTTGTTAAATGGAATCTTTTCTTTGTTCAAAGATTTATTCATCAATTTAATATAACCCATACTAATTGTTATCATATTTTTCTGTCACAGATCCACCAGAAATCACTATCAGACCCCGAAACCTTCAAGTTCGCGCCAACGGCATCGCAGCCTTCTACTGCGCGGCGAGAGGCGTGCCCATCCCCGACATCCAGTGGCGCAAGAACGGGAAGAGAGTATCCAGTATGTATACCCACTATTCTACCTCATCCCTACATATTAAAAAAGATTTCACCTACTGTGTGCACACAAAACTTTCAAGAATAGGCTAATGGCATCGCAGCCTTCTACTGCGTGGCGAGAGGCGTGCCCATCCCCGACATCCAGTGGCGCAAGAACGGGAAGAGAGTATCCAGTACGTATACCCCCTATATACATATATTATTCCTTCAGATTAATTAGTTTAGGCTAATGGCATCGCAGCCTTCTACTGCGCGGCGAGAGGCGTGCCTATCCCCGACATCTAGTGGCGCAAGAACGGGAAGAGAGTATCCAGTACGTATACCCCCTATATATATTATTCCTTCAGATTAATTAGTTTAGGCTAATGGCATCGCAGCCTTCTACTGCGCGGCGAGAGGCGTGCCTATCCCCGACATCCAGTGACGCAAGAACGGGAAGAGAGTATCCAGTACGTATATCCCCTATATATATTATTCCTTCAGATTAATTAGTTTAGGCTAATGGCATCGCAGCCTTCTACTGCGCGGCGAGAGGCGTGCCTATCCCCGACATCCAGTGGTGCAAGAACGGGAAGAGAGTATCCAGTACGTATACCCCCTATATATATTATTCCTTCAGATTAATTAGTTTAGGCTAATGGCATCGCAGCCTTCTACTGCGCGGCGAGAGGCGTGCCTATCCCCGACATCCAGTGGCGGAACAACGGGAAGAGTGTGACCAGTATGTATACCCACTATTCTACCTTATACCCTCAGATTAATAAGCACTTCAGTTAAGGTATGCACACACAACTTTGAAGTTTAGGCTGATGGCATTGCCGCCTTTTACTTCGGTAAGAGGCATGCCCATCCCTAACATCCAGTGGCGCAAAAACGGGAAGAGAGTATCCAGTATTTGTACCCACTATTCTACCTTATCCCTTTAGATTAATAAGCACTTCGGTTAAGGTATGCACACAAAACTTTCAAGTTTAGGCTGATGGAATTGCCGCCTTCTACTTCGGTAAGAGGCGTGCCCATCCTCTTATAATTAACCGCCTTGATCTAATATTCTATATTTTAAATAGTGAAAAATAATTACTTTATCTAAAGTTACCTAAATTGTGGACACCTTGTGGCTCGATGAAAAAAGGCACAACTTTACTCTGTCTTTTTATATTATAATTATCGTTTCTTACGTCCTTACGTCCTTTTATTTTATAGTTTGGAACTGCCATACATTGATTTCATGTGATTACTTAGCAGCTAAATATTTACACAAAAAACATCAACAAATCAATTTAATTTGCAGGAAAATGTAACAATACAAAGCACAAATTAGTTTGTATGTTATATCAACAAACTATGTATAGTCTCGGTCCCTATTAGTCGGTAGGACATCTTCACAACATTGCCACGGAGTTTCAGTTTGTCAGTTTCCATTTATAACACGTCGCACCGCTGTCAGGCCTCTCTGTCAATGAATATACGCCAGCCCAAAATAATCACGGCTTGCATTGCATAATTAAAGCATGCATTAGGCCTTGCGTCAAAATTCACGCAAAAGCGCTTGAAACGTGTGTATACAATTACTAGGGCGCCAGACTATGCAACAAAGAGGTAGAAAAACAGAGAGATATTACCAAACCGTGGCTTCGTTCGTGTTAATTTCGCATTCTTTAGATCAATAAACGGTATCCTATCACAAAATTTGTTTCAATAATTCTTAATTAGAAGGATCAATATTATTTTTCATTTAAAATGTACATAATAAGCCTATCGATTTATGAAATTTCATAAGAATCAGTTGAGTAGTTAGTGATTGACACAAACATTCAAGCATCTAAACTTTCACAATCTATATAATATATCATATATCAAGTGACGTAGTGATCAACGCGCAGCCCAATTCGCTGGACGGATCTGGCTGAAAATTAGCATGCAGGTAGATGTTATGTCGTAGGCATCCGCTAAGAATAGATTTTCATCAAATCCCACGGGAACGGGAAAAACAGATATACGCGGGTGAAACCGCGGAGCACAGCTACATATAATATAATAGGATTATACAATACGAAAGGAATACTACATTCATGAATTATGTACTTTTGACTGTGGAAATCTGATCATCAAAAAGTAATTATGTAGGTTTAAAAAACGTCACACTTTTATTCCCGCCAAAGAGCACTGACATAAATAAGCTTCATTAATTTTTAAACGGGGTAGGGTTGACGCGTAAAGAGTCCCCGATGACCGACATGATTTTTATCATAAAAAGTGTTAAGGTTAAATGTGGATAAAGTAAAAATGTTGCCCTCAAATGTTAGGAAGAAACCGACGATGTTCATACTGTATGGAACTTATATAAATCATACAAAATATAAGTCATAATTAATTTTTGCCAACTATGTACTAAAGGCGCCTTCCATTAATCTCGTGAGGATTTTTTCGACTCTTTTTTACCCCTCTTGGTGATATATGGTGAGGTTTAAGACTAACCCCCCTCCTGCCTATATCACGTGTATTTTAAGTACCTACAAAATTTTGTAACTATTTTAAAATACTCATAAAATACAGGTCCCGGTTACTTGTTTTCTTTAATGTTTACGCGAAAATGAATAATATATGCTTTTATTAGCTACCGTCACTTATAATTTTATCTTAGTATAAGAGCTCTAGCTTGAGACTTGTCACATTAAGAGAAATGTAAAAATATTTAATGCAGGCAATTATAGAAAATTGAAAAAAACGTATGAAATAAACATAAAAATGTCAGTCACGCAATTCGTGCCTACATATCTACATATACATATTGTAATCGCTTTGCATCCATTGAAAACAGTTAAACTAAAATTGGGGAAATGTGACAAACTGCCGCGACGCGATAGCACGGAAAGCAAAATCAGCGAATTTTGTCCGTGATTGAAATGTAAAAACGCCATTTTAGTCCATAAATATGTGACCGGTAATGACGGTTATAAGGCCCGGGCAATGATCTGGAAAATATCGCCACGCACGCGAGTTCTCCCTATAAACGATTCCCGTAACACCTCCCCTTAATAGTTCGATCGGGTATGAAAAATGTGACGCCATATCTATGATCTATCATCGAAAGGAGCGGCCGCCGTGAACTGTATCGACTCGGCTTTGCGGTTCCGTACCTTTGATGTTTGTATTTTGTTCTGATATTGTTTGGATTTATTCGTTCTGTGCTTTTCGAATTGTTGAGGTAGTTACGTAACATGATGAGTTCTAAATTTAAAATATTAAAAGTAATACTTACAATTTTTACTTTCAAATGTGTTTTATTGTTTGATTCATATTATAGATTTTTTAACCTGTAAACTATAATATTTTTACGATTTATGTATACTTTTGCTCCTAAGTTTGCTGGAACTGAATCCGTCGCTTTATTTCACAATGAAACCCATTTATGTATAAATCTCTCTACTTATATAAGGTGTTTCAGAGTTAGCGTTTCATTCGTTTACAGGACATTCAGAACATGTACCTAAACACGTAAAAATAATGAAAAGGGTCGGCGAGGCTTATATATAAATATGTTTCATGGTTCAGAAAAATGCACAAAAAATGCCGCAATGGTTATAGGGACCTCTAAAACTCCCACCTTCCCCAATAATAGTCATGACTTTATCAAACCTATTATTTGTCTACCTGTCACCTCTCGTTCTGTCAGTTGATAACATTGTTTGATAAACATAACGTAGGGGCAAAGAGGATTTCTCCGAAAAGGATGTGTGTGAATAATATATTTCAATTAGAGCCGAACTAAAGCAGTATTCGTTGTTACATAAACAATGTTTTGGTTCCTTCACTAATGCTGCTTTAAATGATGCTAATAATTTGTAAGTTTGTTTATCAATGCAAAGCGAAAATGTGAGATTTAGTTCAACGTTTCATGTATTTATTTTTTAACTTGTATTAGGTTTACGGTGGTGATAAATGAGATAATATTTCCTGAATATGCAATTTACTATTTTTTATTTATTTTATTTAACACTTCTTTTATACACACCACAATAATAAAAACAAAACGGTTTGTATAAAAGGGCGGCCTTTTAGCGATTTCTTCCAGGCGTACCCTTAGACATAGGATAAATAGGACAAAATGGTCTGAGGCAGGCAATAAAATTAAAATGGTGCTTTATTAGTTTTCGATGGAATTAAATGAAACCTTTAAAATCAAAATACTAGTAGTACTACTACTATATTCCTCTGTTTTTTCTCCGAAAATACTAATCAAATAAAATTACTAGCTCTGAAAGCAAGGAATTATAACAAAACTATCAACCGTGACAAGTACAACGAATCCCCGTTACAAACGCCCCATAAAAACCAATACAAAATAACAAATGTATCACATATTAAATAGTGATAGGAAGCCAGAAATAACAATTCAGCGTCCCTCCGCGAACAATAAATGCGGCAGAGTCACATCGGCGGACAAACGTCAATCACCCGTCCGCAGTAATGGATGACTCCCCTTCACCCGAACATTTTAGATGTATAAGACATCCGAATTTATATTCATTATTTATCTGTGGAACTATGGAACTGTTTGATTTCGCGCGCTTTTTTTGACGTCGATGTTGACATTTGCTATGGTCTATTGTAAATGCGCTATTTGATTTTTATGGTTAAAAGACGATAGAAGAAATGACGAAGAAATGACGATACAATTTTATCATTATGAAATTATAATTAACATGACGAAGAAGTCACGCAAATCTACATTATGATTATGCCTACCCTTAAAACGAACATTCCAGATGTATAAAACATTTCCGATTCTCCGAACTTATATTCATTTATCTATGGAACTATGGAACAGTTTGATTCGTTCGCGCGCTTTTCTTTGCTACAAGCTGCAAATCTTAATTTTGACAGTTGTGTTCTTTTGTTTTTTGTGCAGTATTTGATTGTACATTGTGACATATATATCTATAACAATATCCAATTTCTTAATAGAAACAGATATATTATTGACATAAATAAGTGAGACAGTTCTGAAATATAACCATTTCACACAAAAAATCTAATCTAGAAACCCAACATAAAAATGCAGCTACCAAACTACCTTTACCAAGTCTGCAGAATATAAAATTACATATTAACTTTTCCAAGTCAGTATTAGCATAAATAAGTTAAAACCGTGGATGCAAAGCGCATGATAGTATTATATTTTTAAACCAGCACCGGCTTCGGAGACAACGATTATTCTCAGTTGTTGCGAAATGTATTTCCTTGGCACTTACCACGAGTGGCGATTTAGCTCTGTCGTCCAACAAGTCTAACCAACTACGACGAACCCAGCTTGCACTCGAAACAATGCAATGTGAACTCTACCACCCACTAATAAGAACCAACCCAACCGCAACGATCCTCACTACTTTTCCACGATGCTGAAAGTCAGATGCAAAGTATAAGACGCTTACAAAGAGCCTCGGACGTCTCGCCGTTATAAGATTTTCAATAAACATAAATTCTAAATGGCAAAGGATTTTAATCTTTGCGCAGAAATGTAATTGTTTTTTCATTATTCTGCGCGAATAGAATTATGCGACTATTCTCAACTGCACTGGTTTGTGTTTTAAATTTGTAACATGTTTCTAACTACGTTTTCATTTGAGAGGTTTTATGATAGAAAATTCTATCTTTATGTATCTAATGCAGAATACGCTAGGATAAGTCTTTAATGAGAAGATTATTTATAAAGATGGAGACAATTTTTGGAACCCATTCATTGAACGTATCGATTAGTCTCATCAGTAAGAAAAATTGAGCGACAATGAACTTTCACTCTTTAGAATTATCAACTCGCGGTTTCACTCGCATGGACTACAGAATAAGATTATTTCATCCCCAATTACTTTATCTTCATTTTTGGCACAAATATAGTTTGTACAAGCTGATCCGCGCGACTTTGCTCGCGTAGCAAAATGCCTATAAAATATAGCCTATGTTACTCGTGCTTAATATAGCTTTATGTAGTTTTTGAGCCTATTCATTACAACGAAACAAACAAATTTTCCTCTTTAAGTATAATGTAACATTCGAAGTGAGGCTCTTGGTTTCTCTTGCTGACTGTACGCCCGTCAGTACCCACCCTAAAGTTTCTCAAGCGGTAGTGTCACACTGATGTCTTTTAAAATTATGATAAGAACTTTATTAACTTCCCCCAAATATAAACCCAGTAATATTAGTGTAGATTAACATATTATTTTTCTTCCCCAGGCATGCAATCACGTTACCAAGTGTCTGGTATGGACGCAGCGGCCGGGCCGGGCGCGTATGGCACGGTTCTACGTATAGAACCGGTGCGGGCGCAACGAGATGATGCCACGTACGAGTGCGTGGCGGAGAATGGAGTGGGAGATGCGGTTACTGCGCTTGCTACGTTGACTGTGTTTGAAGGTAAGGAGATTTGTAGGTGTTTTTGAGTTAGGTACAATCTATTAACTAAAATAATTTTAAAACATTGTAACAAAGAAAGTTTATTCCATACACAAGCAGGTACATAGAGAAAAATACAGACAATGAAAGTAAAATGAGAAGGAAAGAAAATACAATGCACGATAATAATAATAACAACTATTATAAATAAAACTAATAACAATTAAAAGCATTGAAAAACAAAGAAACTTATTACTTATTAGCCAAACTCTATTGTTGCATTTAGTATATGGAACGGTTGGGCAGCTCGGCATTTGCTACACCACCATAAGACAGATGCAGCGCCAATTACACATATTTTTGCAAATTATTGATTATTGATTTAACGATAAGTGAGCTATCGCATAATTAGTTGTGTTAAGGCGGTTTATACTCACTGCTTTTTAACTCGGTAGACCGAAAGTTTCGGACCGATTCCGCGGTCTATTATTAAAAGTAGAAGCGACGACAATTATATCGCCACGTGTCGGGCATGAATCAAAGTCAGGGTTATGTGTACGGCTAGGTGATATGCGTAAGGTAAGTGATCATTATAGAACAAAGTAATGAATATTTTTTTTTGCTACGACTAAGGTACTAACTGACTGATCAAAAGGCTTCAAATATGATAGTTGTATCTATCATGCTTTCATGCTTTCCTAACCTATTACTTTGCTCTCAAATGAATTTTCCCGAATATTTAATCAATAATTTACCACCGTAATGAATTTATAAATCAACAAATTAAGCCTAGGATTTCAACGCAAACAAATTAAATATTAAGTGTTCTACTTAAATAATATCGATAAAATAATTGATCGATTCAATTTGAGCTCTGTGTCCTTTTTATTCGACATAATTAATTATCGACGTCCTGATAATTATTTTACATTTTCACGATCCGTCGTTCGTTAGCATATATTTACTGAATTACACTTACATTCGGAATGTAATGGGATATGAAAACGACATTTTCATAGCGCAAGTTGCCTGCAGGAATCTGTAGAATTACTATAATTATGACTATTTCTAAAATCTCTGTGACCCATTTTAAACTTGTTTTGCTTTTCAAGTTGCTTTTAAAATTTCATGTAATCCACAGAATTACATATTGAAATTTGTTTCGCGTTAAATACTAATTATTTTCGAAGAATTTAGCCATTGTTCAGGTACAAGATTAATTAATAATTATCTTTAAAAAACCTGACTGCGTTAGCTAAGAAAAAAAATAAGCGCCAAGTTTATTATAGATTAGCTTTCTGCCCGCGGCTTCGCCCGCGTGGGCTACAAAATCTGTACTTTGTGGATATTCGAAGTAGAGGGTGGTATGACAATTTTTACGATTTAGAAACGTAAGTTTGTAAATATATCTTTTTCGTCAAAAGTTTATTTTTGCAAAAATCCAATAACTACGATTTACTAACTGTTATATTTTAAGTCAGAAATATATCCTAAATTAAATATATTCATTGTTTTATATAATAAACTGTTCATGTTTATATAATTCTAATATTTCTATTTTAATTTTTTCCAAAATGTCAATACTTTGGAAAAAATTATCTGTTGTATACTCTCACAATGTATTTCTCTTTTCACGTATTTAACAAATATTTGCTTATGGACGCAAATAATATCTTCTGAATGTTGGTTAGTCTTTGTCGCGATTGGGCGACATGATCGTAATCTACATTGGTGATCGAGAGAAGGCTACATTTATCTTTAAAAAGTGCTGCGCAAACAACACTTAAGAAGGTTCAATTTAATCTCCCTACGTGCATTGATGATGTTTTGATGTACCACTTTGAACCCTCATATCTTTTTTATTTGTCAACCGATTTGAATGAAACAAACACTAAAACCTCCGGGGGGCTTGCCCTAATGCCGCATTTAAATCGGTTAAGCCGTTTCGGACAAAAAATCGTTATTTTGAGTTTAGAAACACAAATGAAAGAAAGAAAGAAAAGTTTATTTATAACAGAACACAGCTACATAATTTAAAAATTGATGCTTAAAGATAACTTAATATGTAAAACACGTTGTAACAATTACTAAATACAAATGGAGGGCCGCGATTCTGTCATAAAATGGAACATGAGACACTATTTTTTTCTAACACGGCTAGTCTACGATTTTATTATATGTATAGTTATGTTAATTATACGCTTTAGACTTACGCCTAGTAGGATATTGAACTATTCATTTTTATAGTAACTGGGCATTAAACGCAAACAGGTTGAATCTATCTGACATTTACAATGTTACTCCAATCATACTCCGTTGTATAGATTCACTGAGTTTACGAAAATACGACGATTTTCCTTCCGCCCTTTATCTGACGGTTTTCATTATATTAAACTTTAAACAAGCTGAAAGAAACTCGTAAACGGCTATATCGCTTTGTTTTTTATTTTACGGTTACAACAAGATGGATGTTTTTAATATTTCTTGCGAGGTTACAAAGTGCTAATAATAATAAAGGTTTTTAAAATGTTTCATTTCAGAGTTTATTATGTTTTAATATAGGAAATAAAATCCCTATTTCATATATGGAAAATGTATTTAAGTTAGGTTTAGAAATAATGTTAAAAATAAAATATGTTTAAATTTCAATTACTTATGTTAAAAATATTGTTATAAACTAATAGAGGGGCTATGTAAAATTATGTCGAATGTAATAATAATGTACTGTTTATATACAACTGGCGAATTATAGAACTGGTGAGTTAACAACAAATCACAGCTAGTCATAACGACTATTAGCAAAGTGAGGGTAGTTGGGTCGTGACGTCAATAAGACGTTTGAGCACCAGACGCAATCGGTACCAATGCGCTCAGATACCGAACGCACCTACTCTTTGATAGGACTTTGATGACAGCTAACAACTAAGAAGTGACTTTGCATAGAAAGATGACATACAGAACTTAAAACATGAAATCACAAAATGTTGCCAACATTATATTAAAACTTTCGTCAGAGATTGCACGTCTGACCTTAATATATTTTAACCTTGCATCTACACAAGCAAGTATCACAATCAAACGCATTTACTAATTGAACGCGTCTATTGAACATTTCTCAATAACGAGTAATATGTGATCTCAAACATCGAATGAATAATGAGGCCGCCGCTCAATGGAAACGTTTAACTGATATCGTTGAAAGTGATCGCAAAGCGCTTGACAAAGCACTTTTTTTGATAGAAACGCCAGATAAAGCGCTTTATTTGATAAAAAGCGTTCCATCCATATGAAACGTATTTAATGAAGTATTCTAATTTATTGTTTGCGCGGTTATTAAATTCTCTACGAGTGATTTGTTGGCTGTATTTATGTTCTGATGGTGTTAATGCTTTTCGATGGAGTCTGCATTTAACTGTATTATCGTGGATTCCATAAATTTCATACTTAACGTGCTTAATTTAATGAATATCGGTTTTGTTGCGGTCGTTCGGGAATTAATCAAATTTCAAGCACGCAATAATCTAATGTTTCTAGTTTTTGCATCCGTATGCGGTAGTATTTATTAACTTTGACCTAAGAAACAAAGTGCTTAATGTTATCCTATCTCCTAGCCTACTAATCCTATTAATCTTACTAATATTAGAAATGTGAAAGTTTGGATGTTTGTCTTTCAAACACGTCGTAACTATTGATCGGATTTTGATGAAATTCCGTATACAGATAGGATATTAGATGGATTAGGTGATACTATTTATTCACCTATAGGTACCAAATTAAATATTTAATCAACTTGCAATGATATATCTTCCGATTATAATCGGCATTAAAAATATAGATAACTATAGGACAGAAATCTAATAGTGCTAGAAAGTTTATTTCGTAAACTTTTTGACGTAAATAGATTTATGTTTCGTTCATTTTGCAGTCAGATATAACAATCGATACTTCAGAATACGTATAGGTGTACTCGAAATGCGAAAATGTATCGATATCAAAATTCACAAGAAACTAAGTTGTAGCGATGAAATCTACAAAGTTGCTCTGTACTTTGTTGTGTGCCGTTCGAGTTTCTTCCCTTTACTATTTCCTGTTACATGGCTCCATTTAATATGTACGGGAAATTAGTACGGTCTTATAATAGGTTATTTAGGGCACAAGCCTTTGAAATTGTAAAACGCTCTTAATGTACGTACTCCTGATATACTTTAAGGAGCGGAGTATTGCTTCGTCCAAAGAAGTTATCACCCATAGGAAATCGTAGTGTATTTCGTACTCTAATTTTGTTGTGCTCTACCCTATTCCCTTTTCAACACCGCTTTCATTAAAATAATTAAACGTTTAATCTATGGTCTACGAAAGACTATTTGAATATATCACATTAAAATAAGGCAAAAACTAATTACTAATGACGGGTCGCTAACACCACACTTCAATATATCATAAAGCTAAAAAATGACATTGTACTTACGATATACCTTATGTGTAAAGTTATACTGAAAATTTTCTAGTATTTCCAATAATCGAACTAAACAATAGAAAGACATAAGCCAATTGTTCGCCACGATACCTATCACCTAGCAAAGCCGATTTCTCTGAAATAATATTATATATCAGAATGTAAAAAAATAAATAAGACTACGTATTTCCTGCTTTCAAATATTACTTTGAAAATCTTGAGTACTTGAAACTGGTTACACATTAGTATACAGTATTTTATAATAATATACTAGCGTCTGCTCGCGGCTTCGCTCGCGTTTAATTCGAGATATATTGATCAATAAAAAGAATCCTATGACATAATCCAGGTAATTATTTATGTATACAAAATTTCATCGAGTACGTTCAGTTGTTGAGGCGTAATTGACATTTGAACATCCAAACTTTCACATTTATTATAATAAATAGGATAGTATGATTTCGTAGATAGTTTTTTTTTTCAAGAAGCGACGCTGAATTTTATCAAGTATGATTGAAAAACGTTGTATTGTCTAAATTATGTATAAAGGAAACATTTGTATTTTTATATGCATGTTAAAAAAGTTTACACAAAATCTACTGGGCTTTTTTCCAAAATTCTTTCACTATTAGAAATACATCTTTACTGAATAACATAGGCTATATAACAGCGAAGTGTTCCAAGTCACGTGGAAATCTTAAATACATAAATACTATACGCAAAATTTTACGAAATAATGCAGTAAAAACTTACAAAGTTAAAAACTCCAACATTATCTGGGCAATCTAAATAGCTGTGACAAATTTGATCGTAATTAAAAGTTTGGTGATCCGGATAAGCGGATTATCTGATCGCACCTCATCTAACTTCGGGGCCAACTTGTGACGATTTTTAGGTATTTCACGTAATAAAGTAAATAGCGATCAATTCTGTGAATGGAATATTATTTTGTGATTATGAACGGCGAACACTTTTCCAATCTCGAAGGTACCTTTTTGTTGTCGCTTAACCTATCGCAATATATGTCTGTTATCAAATCCAATTTTGACTAAATTCTTGTTCCTCCATGAGCTGAAATATTTTATAGAATGACAATGACTTTTTTTACATTAAAATTTTATTATTTATTTATTAATGCGAAGCCCTATTCGGACATAGGGCAGATTTTAAATCGTTGATCGATTTTTATGTCGAAACATGTAGATAATCAGCCTTCTATGCCATGACAGATCTGGACTCTGGATCTGGAATATACGTCTCCACGGGGATCGAACTCAGGACCTCTCGTTTTCAACCTAACGCCTAACCACTAATCTACTGAGACGGTCAATTACATATAATGATTGTTTTTATTTATTTGTTTAATTTTGATTCTCTTTTTAAGGGAATTATTTCCTGTTTAAGCAACATTTTGCCGTCAAAAACCGCTATTAAACAGCTTAGCTTTCCCTCACCTGCCCTCAGTGGGATCATCTGATAGCAATTGACAAATACTCCCATAGCCAACGATTAGGTGCGAATGTGTTACCGACCTAACACATCTATGGGATTACAGGATAAGGGGGAATGATTTGGCCTACCCTCATTCACCGTGTGAAAATCTGTATGTGATCATAATCTCCCCCTGACGACTTTTGTAAGAACATTGAATTGTTGTGCAAAAAATTCGTACCTATTAAGAAGGAACCTGTTTGATCTATAAAATTTAAGTATTGAATTAAAGACTTATTTACACTATTTCCACTTTTTATTTTAACACTTTATATAATTACAACCGGTTTCGAGAATTCATCATCAGGTAGCTAAAAAATTTATTCAATACTTAAGATGCATTTCCACCAAGAAGTCAATATACAATCTATCAATTCTATAAAATTTATTTATTATTAACTGACCCGGCGAGTCATGCCGCAATTTTTGAACGTGACGTATTTAACTTAACTATTTGTATGGAAGAATATAACTGCGGTGTTTACTTTTGTATCACAATTTCTTCATATTTTCTCACCGTTTTAACCTTCCCTAGACATTCGCGAATTAGTCAAATCGGTTCAAGTTTTAGCGAGACTAACGAACAACAATTGTTTTTATTAATATAGGTTCTCCTTTAAAAGTATTAGCATGGACGTAATAAATAAGGAATAATTTAATTGAGATTAAAAAAGGACATTGTTTGTCTGTTTATGGACTTTAAACTTATTATTTTATTTGTTTTTGCGACCTCGGAATATCGTACGTCTATAGAATCATAGGATAGAGACGAGACTTGATACGATAACTGTTTATATCTCACGATCTCCCCCTGATGTCCTTTTGTGAGGGTGTGGTGACTTCCCCGTGTGACGTGAATTGTTGTCATAAAAAATCAAAGCCGTATAGTGTTTGATATTTCTGGAGAGTGTAAAGTCAATCTTTTTAGCAATACATTTCTATAAGGCCTACCGCCTTTTAAGAATCTGTTTCTATTTGATTTCAAAATTTTCTGTAAAAGATTTTATACTATTTTAGCGTTGCATTATTCCAGATAGGCTTGTTAAATCCAAGCTAAGCTTGGCTCAAGCGCTGTTGTGTACTATAAAGTAAACATACTAATAATTGTATTATATTTATATTACCACTCCTACATCAAAATATGATTTAAATTTAAATATAATCATAAAATTACATTGTCCATTGTCGACCTAATGATATTATTACGTACCTTTCATTTTAAAGTATAATCGCTAATACTTCTTTGCAAATTTACAAAAATCAATCCCCTACAGCATTCATCTTTATTCAGTCAAATACGGTAGCATGGAGATCATTCTAACACCATAATTGGCTACTAAAGCATCGTCGTATAAATCTCAATAACTGCATATTGGAGTCACGTGCGTATAATAGAGAGGTAGAAATATACCCCACCTGGCGTTAATCTGAATATAAATTATCCATAATTAAAGAGGAGTCGGACACTACGAGAATAAATGCGACCGCTAGACGGAGGGTAAGTGATAGGACGTGGCGTGGTTTTAGTATCAAATTTTATTATACAATGTTTCGAAGTTTCATAAGTATTTGGTTGATTTTGAATTGAATATTGCCTTGAAAGATACAGATATAAACACATACTTGGTGGTTTTAATTGTGTGCGTGCATAACACGGAAAGTGGGCAATAAAATTATATCGTATTGAATGTATTCAATTCTATTGGTAGAGTTGTATAGTATTTAATATAAAATTTAGACGCAAGGTATACAAACTTTAATTAACTATTTACTACTACTTACGCAATAATAAATGCTTGTAAATTAAACATCTCAGTATAAGGAGTGTGTTATAATAATACGATCATAGATGTATTCGAATGATAACACTTCGTAAATATTATTTAAAAATACACATTTTTCCATAACAGAGTCACGGGAAGCATCCGCCGATGGCATGCACCATTTCATATCTCGCTGAGCCCTTGTAATGCGAGTTGAACGGTGCCATATTTTTTCGAGCTTTTGCGTCGCACTAAATTCGGAGTTATGTGTCCCATTCACGTAGAGTACTTTTGACTTTTTCTTCTTCCTCCAAAATTTCATATTCTCTATTCACAAGTATAAGGTGAGATCCTTTGGTAAGGTGAAAGAATTTAAAATAATTTGTAGTATTAGATACGTTTTACAAGACTAGTCACAGTAAATTCAGAGTTATGTGACACATTCACGGAGATAGCGTTAGTCTGTTACCGCACGAAAGCTTGTGAATAAATTAGTGTGCGTGAGTGTAAGGTGAAGGAATTTAAAATAATTTAGTAGTATAAGTTTTATTAGACTAGTCACACTAAATTCAGAGTTATGTGTTGTATTCACGGAGACAGTGTTAGTCTGTTACCGCACGAAGGCTTGTGAATAGATTAGTGCGTGAGTATTAGGTGAGATCTTTTGGTAAGGTGAAGGAATTTCAAATTTAGTAGTTTTAGATAAGTTTTATAAGACTATCCACACTACATTCTGAGTTATGTGTCGTATTCATGTAGATAACGTTAGTCTGTTACCGCACGAAGGCTTGTGAATAAATTAGTGTGCGTGAGTGTAAGGTGAAGGAATTTAAAATAATTTAGTAGTATAAGTTTTATAAGACTAGTCACACTTAATTCAGAGTTATGTGACACATTCACGTAGATAGTGTTAGTCTGTTACCGCACGAAAGCTTGTGAATAAATTAGTGTGCGTGAGTGTAAGGTGAAGGAATTTAAAATAATTTAGTAGTATAAGTTTTATAAGACTAGTCACACTAAATTTAGAGTTGTGTGGCATTTACGGAGATAGTGTTAGTGAGTTTCCGCACGAAGGCTTGTGAATAAATTAGTGCGTGAGTAATAGGTGGGATCTTTTGGTAATGTAAAGGAATTTAAAATTTAGTAGTTTTAGATAAGTTTTATAAGACTAGTCACACTACATTCTGAGTTATGTGTCGTATTCATGTAGATAACGTTAGTCTGTTACCGCACGAAGGCTTGTGAATAAATTAGTGCGTGTGAGTATTAGACGAGTCCTTATCATAAGGGTTTTCGTGTAGAAATTTTTAGAAAGTTGTATAATAAAATTACTCCATTTTATAAATATATATTCATCGGGGCCTCCTTTAAATATATTGATCAAAACAATGTCACATATGTTGCACATAACAAGTAGAGCCTTTCGCAAACGTGAAAACAATGTCATATAAGTTCGATTATTGCAAACAATTACCATATTAAAAAAGGAAGCATAAACAACAAAGTGTTCCACGAGAGTTATCTATACTTCTCAACCAAACTGTCCCTTTTTCCCGAAAATAATGTCATAGACTATTGAACATGTACCATGAGCTGAAAATAGTAGATCCCTTCACGAGACTTACCAATCCTTGTCAATGCCGTTCGTTACTGCATTAACATACTTTAAACAATGTCATATAAATGTTGCAAACAATTACCATATAAAAGTACGCAGAACCAACATAGCCCTTCGCGAGAGTTATCGATCCTTCTCGAACAAACTCCCGCCTCTTTACATATTTTAAACGTAAGCTCACTTCTTCCGAAGAATATTATTTCACCCAACTCTAAGTAAGTTGTTTTTAGTTCGCGATTTATAGATGTTGATGTTGTGTACGGTAACTGCGAGGTAATACCTCTCGGAATTGTACAAGAAAAATAGTTAAATCCTCGCTTTCTTCACAATTTTAAATGTTAGTTAAAAGTTTACAATAAATTAATTTTATAGGAAAAGCTTACAGATAATTCAGTAATTGTTATGTATTTAAGAACGATGTGATAACAAAAATTATTTCGAGAAATGTAGTTAGCTCCTAAGCAGGCTTGTTCAAATTTTTACTATTGCTTTTCTACAAAAGAAGTTAAATTGGGGAATCATAGACCTTTTTAAATAAGTTTATATCGTCGAAAGCATTTTATGATTGTATGTTTTAACAAGTTCTATATGTCATCAAAGTCCTATAAGTAGGTGCGTTCACTATCTGGGCGCATTGGTATTTGGTACCGATTGCGTTTTGGTGCTCAAACGTCTTATTGACGTAACGACCCAACTACCCTCACTTTGCTAATAGTGGTTGTGACTAGCTGTGGTCTGTTTCTAACTGACTAGTTCTATAATTGGTCAGTTGTGTGAATCACAGTACATTTCTTTTACATTCCACCTTATTTTTCATCGGCCTTCCTATTAGTTTCAAACAACATTATAAATTATAATACTCTCTTTAAATAACAATATCATAATACTCTATATTATATTGTCATATCATATAACAAACGATGCAAACCCTTTTTCTTAAAAGAACACTTAAGACTTTTGTAATTTAAGCTTGTACTTCTGTTTAAAAAGAGTCATATTGCTACATAATGCGTCACCCATACGTCAATTTCGATTTCAAAACTCGCTCCCAAATATTTGAACTGGAAAGCTGTTACATGGTAATATTCAATGCGCATTTTATATTCAATTTAAATGATGTTGTTGTACACGAAATCGGAAAGCAATTCTGTGGCAGTCATATTTACGTTCACATTTAAATTGAGTTATTGTATCCGTACGACGGTTATGAACTTGGCATTTTTATCTGAAATTTAATTGAAATATTAATTTCGAATAATAAATCAACTAAAGTTCTCCAGTACTCGAAGGTTTTGTACAAAGAAGAAAACAACTAAAGATATATATTTATAAAATCTCACTTGAATGATATTCTTAATTTAATTTGGATGAGCTTTAGCATATGCGTATGGAGCTATGCATTAATAAATTTTAATGAAACAAAAGCCGAATGTTAACAAATTAAGGATCAGATATTAACTTTCAGCTTAATAAACTAATGACAAAGCACTCGCATACAATGATTAAACACAGTAATATTCATTATATGTTCTATACGATTGGACGGGAACATTAATACTGAATATTGATAATTAATGCACAAAGAGATACTGAATCGGTAAATGAAGTACTAAGCCATTCATAGACGCAACAACGTGGAATTAATTTGACGAAGATTTGATTTTATGCTGACTTATTTTTGTCAAAGCAAAATGAATGTTAATTTACGTTATTAAAGCCAAAGTTAAAAAGATGATTACTTAAATAAACTTATACAAATAGATACAAATGATCAAGCTTAATATAGCTACCTCTGGCACATATTAACGTTCGGCTTAATAATTTAATGACAAA
This sequence comes from Phoebis sennae, assembly GCA_001586405.1. Taxonomy (NCBI): domain Eukaryota; kingdom Metazoa; phylum Arthropoda; class Insecta; order Lepidoptera; family Pieridae; genus Phoebis; species Phoebis sennae. The sequence goes on along the minus strand of LQNK01002857.1, from coordinate 33,516 downwards.
GCATTCACACAATGACTAAACATAGATTCATTAAATGTTCTATACGATTGGACGGCAGCGTTAATACTGAATATTGATAATTAATGCACAAAGAGATACTGAATCGGTAAATGAAGTACTAAGTCATGTGTAGCTGTAGACCCAACAACGTGAAATTGACGATGTGCGAAAAGTTTTCTGTTTAGTTTAATATTTAAAGGCTTATTTTTATTTCGAATGTAATAGAGTGTTGAGAGTTATAGACAATTAAAACCAAGCTCGCAAAAAAGTATCCCTTTCATTTTATATATTAAATTTAGTTTTAAAAACTGTTCCTAATTTGATAAATAATTAATTCGCTTATACACCAAAACTTCTTGAGCTCATGATAAACTCTTGAATCATAGCTGTACATAAAAAATGCGACTTGATTATTCTCGAAAAGAATATAAAAGGCTAATTATTATGGTGAGCCCCATCAAAAATCAATCACTCAACCCCTCCACTTAAGAACATTAAATGAGGGGCTTGAATATTCAGTCTTAGCGTTTTTTGTTAAAGAAAACACTTCGTTAAGGGGTCAGAAATGAGGCTCGATTGGACCCCTTTCAAGGAAGGCTAACGAGAGCTACGTAAGGCTCAGTTTGTTCTGAAATGGTACAATTCTGATTAGGGCTGCTACTTGAAACTTTGGATAAAATTAATTATCTTTTCACATGTTTTTCCGTACTGAATAAACCTTTTTGTTGAATTTATTTAAATATATGTTATATATGTTTTTATTATGTATGTCCGACGGACATACGGATACGGACGGATTGTCCGTGATAAAATAAGTTACTATAGTAGTAACTATTTCTTGGTTATTAATCCGGGATCCATTTTTAAAATAACTTTACGTTGAGTTAAATTTTTACTCCATGAAAGGATTCATTCTATATAATTTATGTAGATGGCAATTTCTTTATTAAACAATTAATTAATAAGAACAATGAACTATAAATAAAAAGGTACATTGCGGATTAAGTATTTGAATATTCTTTAATAAAAAAATATCATAATTGCAGCCCTATTACGGATGATCGTAGCTCGGATCCATTTTCAATATTTATTTTATTTAATCTGTGCGATTATCCGCTTGCAACCCATATACTAAGGTTTCTATAAGGGTAAGTTTTATGCAACACTGTTATTACACTGTATAAAGTATATGTTAATGACTGCACTCGACGCTAATTGCATTTTATAACTACTTATTCCGTAGTATAAAACCGTAAATGCAAATATTAATTGAAATTGCTAGTCTTATAATAGTTACAAAGACGTTTATATACTTTTGTAGTTACATTGACACAAAATTTAGGAATTACACCAAAATGTTTGTGTAAATCGTTTTTTTAACTAGTAAGTGTCAGTTGCAATTAATGAACGAAATAAAAAAAATCATTTTTAAAATTTTTACAAATTATTTCTGATTCAATTGAAATCAAATCAAAATTGTGATCACAGACAAGTTTTTACATATACATGCAGATCACGAGGTTAGTCAGTCAGTCACCGTTAAGATAGATAAATAGATAGAGTTATTTTATCAAATATGAATTTATATAGAAAATTTTAATAAACATCCCCTTTATTTCAGTTCGTTTGCTATTTGATATTATTGAAAAAATAAACCTATAGATCTTTATAAAACTGCAATGCAACAAATTAACGCGTCCAGTACAAAGTAGGAAATATTTTGTGCGCAAAAATCGGACAAAACTAGCGTTATACAGGACCCAGTGTCACTCAGTTTGGACGTTTAACAAAACAACTGTTAGGCCGACAACGACTAACTATCGACTTTTATGTTATCCAATTCTGAACGCCAGTTTTCATACAGTTGCGTGGGCAGACCCCAACGAATTTGGGTCACTGAATTGTCCTATTAAATATGTATTTCGATTGATATAAAAATATAAACTTATTAATTAACTGAGCTCCGCGGTTTCACCGCGGTTTTCAAGTTCCCGAAGAATTTTCGGGTTAAAAACTATCCTATGTCCTTTCTCGGATTTCAAAGAATATCTGTACAAAATTTCATCCAAATCAGTACAGTAGTTTCGGAGCCTATTCAATACAAACAAATCTTTCCTCTTTAGAATATTGTATTGGTATAGATTTAAAAAAATGCTTTGCAACGTATTTTACACATGGTTTATTTTACATTATTATTTACCGAAGTTTCGAAGACTTCACAGCAAGTGGTAGCGGGTATTTTTTATTCTACATGGAGAATACTTGCATTAAAATAAACACAAAAACAAAACTTTTTAATTACTAGCTGAGCTCCGCGATTTCACCCGCGTATATATCCGCTCCCGTAGGATTTTCGGGATAAAAACTATCCTATATAATTCCTAGTATTGCATAAAATCTCTGTTCAAAATTTCATCCAGTTTATTCCTGTAGTTTCTGAGCCTATTCAATACAATCAAACAAATATTTCCTCTCTATAATATTAGTATAAGGTATGCTCCTCCTGCAGTAAAAAGTTTTTTACATATGTGTTTTTTATTAATACTACAGTATACCATTACATGTATCTTAGCCAGATTCCGAATGAATCGATAAAAAATCAGAATTTATATATATGGATGTACCATAAAGTATTGGTTGGACATGTAGATGTGTTCTATAATACATCTTTATATTGAGAAAAAAAATCTTAAATTTGATCTTTTAATTGTGTGTTCACTTCGATTGATAGCTTAGCTAGATGTCTACACGAATCTCACGATATCAGCCCGGTATTTAGTCATCCAGAACTGGATAGTAATTGTATCTGTCATTCTCATAGTGACGGAATACAGAGAACATCTACGAGCATGATTGAACATGTGGCTCTATATATAGTAATAATATAAGACGCAAGAGTTTGTTTGATGACGCTAATCTTAGGAAATACTGTATACATTTGAAAAAACTTTTTGTGTTAGATAGAGCATTTGTCAATGCTTTAGAAACTGCGTGGAAAAGCAGCTAACAGTCGATTCTATAATATAATTGTGAAAACACATATTAAATTGATACTCAATAAATGCTTATATTAAGCATAACAGCGAGATGCATACAGATAAAACGAAATCGATATCAGCACTACTTTTAGCTGCAGTCAGTTATTCATAAACATTTACGAATCGCATACTATAATATTTTCGCGCTACTAAAAAGAACTACTTATCCAATTTGAAAAAAAAGCTGTACAAACACACGCGACAAAGGTGGTCCTCAAGTACTTAACCTTAACAAGCACTCAGAGGGACAAAACACGTTGGACACCTACAAATGTCCCTATGGACCTACGTGTGAAAGCTAAATGAGTTTCAGAATAATAATTATAATGAAGATAAATATTGAGATAAACAGAAACGTTTTCCCATTGAATTTGTACAAGAAACCTCACGCAGAGGTCGCATTCCTCCGAGTATTTAACCATAACAAGCACTTAGAGGGATAAAACACGTTGGACATCTACAAATGTCCCTAAGGACCTACGCGTAAATGAGATAAGGTTCGTTCATAATGTTTTATTTTTAATTTCTATTAAGGCGATTGTCGTTGTTGGTTTTCTATATTGCGAATTCTCTATGAAAGTGGCTTTCTAATTTTCTATCAGTACAAATCTATTAATTTCTACATGAGTTTTTATTGTAATTAAATGATATGAGAAGTTCATTCTTATCAAATATATTACACTATAGTCTATTGTAACTTTAGTACTACGACCAGAATGACTACTAAGAAAAATGTTTCGATAAACAACCTAAAACCTTACTCGGAGGTCGCATTCCTCTCGAGTATTACCTGTAACAAGCACTTAAAGGGATATACGTTGGACATCTACAAATGTCCCTAACGATCTACGTAAGAGCTAAATGAGATAAGGTTTGTTGCAAATAATAGCATTATAATATAGATAAACAAAAACATTAACGTTTTCCCATTGAAACTTGTGCAAGACACCTTACATAGGTCGCATTCCTCTCGAGTATTTAACCGTAACAAGCACTTACAGGAATACACGTTGGACATTTAGAAATGTCCCTAAGGACGTCGAAGTCCTACGTGTAAATGCTAAATGAGATAAGGTTCATAATGTTATTGTTAATTTTCTATTAAGGCGAAGTTTTCCTTATATACTTTATACTTTGTATGGATACTTCTTGATGGAATTGCATATTACTTTTATATAAAGACAAACACATTTTTATACTTTCAATTCCACTATATTAACACTTTTTACAATAATGTTTTAAACACGACCGTCGTGTTTAAATAAAAAATAAAACATTATTGTAAATAATGTTAATATAGTGGAATTGAAAGTATAAAAATGTGTTTGTCTTTATATAGAAGTTTTCCTTGTTTAAAACGGTGAGATTTTTATTGACGTAATCGTAATTCTTATTGTTAAAGACATTGGCGTTATCTAATAAACGTCATTGAACATTTTTTCTTATATATTTCTTTTATTTTAATATCACTGTTTTATTGATGTTTTATTTATCACTGTTTAAAAGATGATAAACGATATGTTTCGTTTATCATCTTATATTTATATTCTTAATTACTCAAGTGCAATATCCACTCTTTATATTCTTTCTAATCCTTGTTAAGTTACGTTCTTGAAATTTTTCGAACCGCATAATTCTGAACCGTACTTGGAACGTAAAGAAAAAATATGAAGATGGGGAAACGTGTACTTTTCTTATTCTCTTGTATGCGATTCTAGTCTTGAAATAGTGTTAACAAGGTGTCGGGTATAACTTGTAGATTTATTTACGAAAATCTTCTCGTAAATTTCTTCTAAGAATGGCGATGCTTATTTAAAGTGATGAAAGTTTATGAAATTAATGCTTTTGGTATACTTACGTTGTAATCTTTAGTAGAGAATAATAATACTATAAAGAGGTAGAGTGATTTTTTTTCAAAAAATCAAAACTCCTGGACCGATTTCAAAAATTATTTTGCATTAAAATTATACATTATCTATCATAGTAAATAAATCTAAAGTAAATAAAGTCAAAAAATCAACTAGGGTTCTATACTTGCGTTTTTCCAGCAATAAACTTTACATAAATATCTAAGTAGATAGATAACTCAAATGCAATTATCATATGACAAATAAAAATTCAAAATAAATCACCCATAAAATAAATAAAAGAAAAACTATTCGTGCAATATATTTAAAAATAACCGTAACATATCGCCAACCGAACAACGCAACGAACGCAACTAAAAATCTTTGATAAAACGCGAAGAAAACACAAAATGGAACAAAAACATGTTGTTTCGAGTTGAAAGGGGTTTGTTTGTATTTGATTTGGAGATAAAGTGGTAGCCGGGAAGCGCTGAGAGCGTTGGTGTGTATCCAAACAGGCTTAGCATTACTTTCATTTGCGAAGGAATATGAAAAAACACATTTTCCTGTTGAGTTTAATGCTGAGGAATATGTTACAACATGTTACATTTTACATATCAAATATAACATTTAAGTTCGTCCATATAATATGTGCACAAGATGTACACCACATAAACCTAATATAGTCATTCCGTTAGTCAAAAAATTCGATATCATGCTGACGCTAAGCTATGTTGAAAATTTTGTTGTTTGAAATATTGGTTGCGTTGAAATGCAATGAAATAAATGGGTTTGTTATATTGATACAATACAACAATGTACTTGATACAATCTATTAAAATTAATTGATGAAAATTGATTTTTAAATGCTTAATTAAATACTGTTATTCACTATTTACATTAAAATATATTTCTCTATATGTAGCCGTTAAATTTAAAACCCCCTTCAGCAGAAGACCGGCATAAAGCAGTATTGCATTGTGTTTCGTATCTGTGATATATCTATTTTAATCCCCTCGCCTTCCTTCAAGCCGGTAAAGGCATCTGCGACACTTTGACTATGTGTATGTTCATGTTCACAACAACACTTTGGAATCAGCTTCCACCAGCGGCGTTTCCGAGTAGATACGATATAGGGGCCTTCAAGAGAAGAGCATATCACTCCTTAAAAGGCCGGCAACACACCCACGAGACCCCTGGTATTGTGGGTGCTTATGGGCGGCGGTAACCACTTACCATCAGGTGGACCGTTTGCTCGTTTGCCCCCTATTATATATAAAAAAAATAAAAAAAAATGGGCTAGGGTCAGTCACTTACCATCAGGTGTACCGCATGCTCCGGTACACCTTAATTAATTAACAAAAAAGATTTTACATAACATCTTTAAAAGGAACATGTTTTTTATGACTAAAGAGCAAATCCGCGAGCAACAGACTGTCGCATAAGTCACAAGTGTATGCTTCATCAGGTAGTGGTTCGTCTGATGACATTTAATTCTCCTCTTTCACTTGTGTTATATGCCCCTCGCAATGGACTAGTCTCTGCAGAGACTGGCCGCTGTAGCCGACATTTGGTCAGAAGGAACGTTTTAAATTCTTCTATCGATATTATATCAATAAAATCACAACGCCCACGTAGCAAACGCTTTCATCTTAAGCAAACCGCCTCTTCAGTATATATTCTTGAAATCCATTTGTTTTCTTCGAATCTCAGTTAATTACAAAGAAGTGCATTAGAAAAAATAAAATTAAGACGTTGCTGATTAACTTCCGCTCTGGGAACTGAAGAAAGCACTTTGTTATAAAAAGCGAGAGCATTCTACAGTTGTTTGGAGTCAGTTTAAAAATTCAGTCGACTAGATTTACTGTCTTCATTTCATAGTACGTACTTCTCTAATGTTATAACGGTTCTTTATTTACCTTAAGCGCGGGGGTTGTCCGTTTGCGAATGTTCATAAAGATTTCAAATAGTACTATGAGCACAAATTAGATTTAAGAATCAGAATTGCACATAATTCATAGTTTTACAGAATAATATCGTCAATTTTCTGATGATGAATTTTCGAAACTGTTTGTAATTAAATAAATTTTACTAATAATTAATTAGTGGAAATAGTGTAAAAAAGTCTTTAATTCAATACTTGTTTTGTATAGTTGAAATATACGACGAATCTTTTCGTAGTTCGACGAAAATTAATGTATATAGGAAAGTGTGTTTAAAGACTGATATGTATGTCATATTATTTACTTTGTAAAACTCCAAGGACTTATTCACTAAAAGATTCATGACATCAATTACATCTTACAAACAATTTATGAATTCGTTACTTATCAGAGTGCATAGTAGTTTTTTTTTATTTTATACTTTAATAAATTGACTAAATTACAGTCAAAAAAATTAAAGTTATTATAATATAAATAGTACTTAACGCTACCTGGTGATACGCAGAACATTGCATAAGCCTATTCAACTTGTTTTGGTTGAGTTGCCAATCCCAAATGGGATTCCAATCTAGATCGATTGGAATGCAGGATTATACACAATATAGGCGTATAGCGTTAATCTCAAACCAAGCTTATTAGCATTGGCTTAAAGTACTGAATTAAATACATTGATATTCAAAAAATTAACCAATGGAATTGTGAAACATCTTTGGAAATGGTGACTGATAATGTTTAATATTGTTTATATAATTAAACTTATAGAATTTAATATTACAAATTCTATTTATTTATTACAATTCGTTTGAGTTTGTCTTTAAGACTTCTGAAATAAACTTTCAGCTATTAAAGGGAAAATGCAACAATAAATGAACCGCATGCGCCGCTTGCCTGCTTTAACATAAAAAAAAAATCTTCTAAAAGATGATCTATACGAGATAAATAATATTTTAGAAAATTGTTGCACTTTTTTCTTTTATATCGCAAAGTTCATTTCAAAGGTCCCAAAAACAAACTTAAACTACTTCTAACTGTGATTTATGTCACTATATTAAAGACTATAAACACACAGTCTCTTACCATTCATATAGTACTCGAACAATACGCGAAATTCAATAAAATCAAAATCAGTGGTATTAAAAGAGGTTTTCCAAGCAAATGGATCGCGGAACGTTATCCAATTTGCGTTAGAAATGTACAAAGGCAATGAGTTGAGATATTGACGTCCTTACCACGAATCGAGTTACCCGCCAATGAGCTGATGCCATTTCCGTACAGAAATGACAAAAGAATATTACTACGTTTTATGTGGTATGTATTAATACGAAGGATATTCCTTCTAAGCGACCTTAACCAATTCATATATATCGTTTATAACTACGGCGGCAAGGCCGCGCGGATTAGCTAGGTTAGAATACAAGTGTCGCCACCATATTTCTATCCGTGGGTGTCGTAAGAGGCAACAGAGGGTAATTATGCTGCATAACATCTTCGAAGCAGTGTTGCCCTATGTTTAGTATGGTGAGGCCTGTATTCCCATCCCGTTCGTCTCCCATCCTATTCTAACTCCTCTCCCAACTTCCTCTCACTGTTCCTCTCCTTATTTCCTCCCCTGCCTTCAAGCCGGCAAGGCATCTGTGACGCTTCGAGATGTCCATGGGCTGCGGTCAGTCGCTTAACATCAGGTGAACCGCATGCTCCGCTTGCCTGCTATAGCATAAAAAAAATAAATAAAAAAATAAAACTATCATTCAACGAATGAGTATATCATGCTATACCATGTTTAACCAAAGACATTCTAAGTTAAAATAAAATATAACGATAATTAGTTTTTGGAATTCATAAGTACGACCTAAACTTCTTTCTCCACTGTTCTATCAAAAGGATTGACATCATAAGAGGATTGTACAACCATCCTCCACGCTTCGTAATTTTAAGACACGCAAAGTATTCATATTCATAAGGTCTTGCGGGTATGAAATGTATAATTAACTTGGCATATTAACAAACACCGCCGGCTTACCCTGGCTTAAGAGCAAGATCTGAACACTCGAAGGTTCCCTGTTTGTTATACGCGTAATATGTAAACTTTGCTTGTTTCGGCGTTTACTGTAATCACGTGGCGAATTCGTTTGTTAGGAATTTATAGCCGTGTGTGTGAATATTATGGTAATAAGTCCTTAAAGTAAGGTTTTTTTTTAATTTATTTTATATGGAAGCTCAAAATCATTCTTCTAAGTTGAAGTAGAATAAACCTTCTTAAATTTAATAATTTTTAAACACAACCTATATATAAAGATTGTGCAATATTTGATACGACATTGTTCAAAGAACGACTAAAGGATTCATGCTGTCACAGTAAGAAGGTAATTACAATCTCCGAAACAGCCTCACTGTATCATTATATAATATCGTTCCCTTATTTTAAATGAAAACAATACAAAAATAAAATTTAGACTCAGTACATTTGTAAGTAATAACGGCGGTGTTGTGATCCAGACTAGGCTTTAATCAAAGATCAAATTAACAAGGCTTCGAGAGATTGGGAGATAAGTCCGGAACCGACCACCCTACTCATTGGTTGTATTATCAATTGCGTCTGATATAAACCAGTTAAAGACCCAATATATGCGCAGTTCATTGAGGGAACATTTTATGCTACAGCAGGCAAGCGCGGCATGCGGTGTATCCGGTGTTAAGTGACTGACCGCAGCCCATGAACATCTACGCCATGAACTGTCGCATATTTCATGCCAGCTTGAAGAAAAGGGGAAGGATAAGGAGAGGATTGGACTAGAACAGGACGGGAGAGGCATAGGATGGACCTGTATTTCCATTTAATTTAAGTTTACCCACACTTTCTGACCAATAGGAAGTGCTGATTACTCTTTATGTAAATCTAGGTTTTGCAACAACTCATCAAATATTTTTCCATTTCCAGTTAATCACTTAATAAATATTCTAGACAATTACTCTTACCTGCTATAAAATACTCTAGCGAATATAATAGATCCTAGTGAATAGTAAGCTAATCTACACTAATATTATAAAGATGAGAACTTTGTGTCTTTGTAATGAATAGGCTCAAAAACTCTTGGGGCGATGTTGGACTAACTCCTGGACCTGAACAACATAGGCTTTATTTTATAGGCTTTATACATAATATTATGCTAAGGGAGCGAAGACGTATCAGCTAGTTAAGTAAGTACCAAACTGCACTGTTTCAAGCTACTTTCGTATTTATCCAACTAACTACGTCATTTAGTATAACCTCAATTTATAATAAGGCAACAATATTATGTATGAAAACAAAATCGGCATTGTTACTAGGCTTTAATTAAAGATCATATTAACAAGGCTTCGAGAGATTGGAGGCCGCAACCTTACACCCTGCAAATTTGTTATATTATCAATTGCCTTCGAAATTATCGGGCCGGTTTGTATACGAAATGTAAAGTTCAATGAAGGAATACGGGGTTTAATGCTATTTTGAAAGTTAATTAACGAGATAACTGTAATTTGTACCAGTAACTTTGAATTGTTAATTTATTTTTTTACTTTACCCGCGGTTTCACCCGTAAATTATGATCCCGTGGCAACTCCTGGATTAAAAGTAGTTTATATGTTATTTTGAACCCTTACAAAAAGTATACCAAGTTCATCATAATTGGTTCAGTAGTTTTTGCGTGAAAGAGTAATAAATATACATACATCGGTATAAACTTTCACTCGTGTAATATTAGTAGGATTTCATATTTACGTATTGTTTACGATGCGATTATAAAAGCTTCTTCTAATGTCGTTGTTCAACACGATATAATGACTGACGGTCGTTTTCAATAATGTATCAAAGATTATGGATAGATTGTAATCTCAGATCAAATGACATTTGATTGTCAAAAGTCATAACAAAGGCTATCCGTCGACAGCATATTGAAATGAAATCAAAGTAAGTGCAAATAGATAGATTTGTCTGACTTTAGTAAGCAAAACAAGGGATAGATAGAATATTGAAAACGGCCGTTAATAAATTATGATAGAAAGATAGATAGAAACCAACCAACAATACCAACATGTAGATGCTAAGTTCAAAAAAGATAAACATGAAATACTTCGCCATAATACATAAGAAGTTTCTACACATAAAAAATTGACCTTCATTCCTATCTTCTGTAATAATCCCGCATTTTATGAGCACATGTCACTTTGTGTCACTGAAGAAATGGGACAAATATAATGACATCGACAATTACGCGGTCGGTACGCCTCTGTAAATCTATTCAGATCTAGGCCACCTCGTTACGTCGCATGCATGTTATTTCGTAAGACACTTTTAAGATGTGAGAACAATTTATTACTTTTCTATGGCTTAGTACTGTCCTTGTATGAGACAATTTAAAAACTTACTTTACATCTCTTCTTTCTCCTACCTTTAACCCACTGGATGGGCTCGACACAACATGTATTTTTTTATGCTGATTTAGTGAACTTTTGCCTACAGTTACGCTTGATGGTAAGCGTTAACGTGGCCTATAATGGAGCACGTTAATCTAAGAGATACCATTCACGCACTGTTTAAATTTCTCCAGATTGTAATGTGCTGGGAAGACAGACGTCGGGAGAGAGTTCCATTCCTTACTCGTATGAATCAGTAATGAAGACGCATATCGTTTCGTACGGACAAAAGAGATATCAATAACATATGAATTTGTCACACCTTTCACACTCTCCTTAGTCACACCTTTCACACTCTTTATTCACACAATCCATCCACACTTTCTTCGGTCACCCTCTACCTCTCACTCCATTCACGTTCATACCAAGACATTCCTAACTACGTACCAAAGGAATGGTCTTGCTTTAAATTTTTTGGTGAAAAAATATTCTCGAGAGGCATAATAGCATAACCACGCGAAATAATGATATATTTTATGTATATCACAATTTCCCTGGGTATGTTAATACTTTATTGTAGCTATGTAATTATTATTGTAATTCAGAATGCTAAGGTTACATGTAAGAGCCATAAATTAATCCTAGAGAGGATCAATTTGCACTGTTACATTCATATATTGTTAATTAATATGCGTGGACTGAATCAGACCTAGTTTAATTCAAGTTTCTCTATCAGTTTTACAAGACAATGTTACTTATTATATTGTTCAATTCAAGCTTACGGATATGTTTGTACCCTACAAAAAACTTATATATTTTATCAGAATCATCTTAAGAAAAACTAACTGTTTTAAAAGCGATATTTATTAAAAATTTTGCCTTAACGCTCAACGGTTTAGCACCATAATTCAGAAAAAAGACTAAATAAAATAGATTGACGTACTTTTGTCAAAAAGGAACATGCCCTATAACAAAAATCTCATCATTTAAAATTACTGAAATGCCTTCAATAATTGTAATTCTAAATTAATAACCGCACATACCTTTCCCAAAAACACAAGGTTTACTTTATGTATCAAAACAAATCTATCATCCAAAGGTACAATAATTTAATAGGTATTAAATATCATACGACCCTTGACCCTCCACCGCTTCCTCGAATTTCACACTCTTTCGTGTAAATTTTGATTTGCCCAATATTTGATGTTGCCGTGTTTATACCGATCGTATCTCCTTCCACCCAGGTAAGGGTTGAGTGTCGAGTAACCCCGCTACCCGACCCCCACTAATATATCTCACAATAAAGACACCCGACCTGAGCCGCTATTGAAATTTCCATTTCATTGTTAAAATCGCTTTCATTTGGATTAACGGAATATTTTCTTTACGAGCTTTCGATTTTTACGATTTGAATCCGATATCTCGGGTTCCAATGTTTATATTAAATTTTTGAATAAGTGTTTTTTGTGGTTACGTCTATATACACAATTGAGCTATATTTTTGTACGATGTTATAAAATCATAAACGTAAATGTTTTGCCGTTTTCATATAATCTAATGGAAAGATTTTATGCGTAATGAATTGATTCATACAGCTTTTTATTTGAGAAAAGTTAAAAATATGAACGTGAAAATTTTATTGGGTTTATAGAAATTCAACGTCATTCAGTACCAACGATCTTCATGAACATTTGTTTGATTTCAAAAACTAAATTTACTTATTTTATTCGAGTGTGTAATAAATTCAGAATTCCTATATTATTTTGGACAGCTACATCTAAAATACATATTATAGAGAGGAAAGATTTGTTTGATTATATTGAATAGGCTACAAAACTACAAGACCGATCTGGATGAAATTTTGTATAGAGAACCTTTAAAACTCCAGGAATGACATAGGACAGTTTTTATCCTGAAAATCCTACGGAAACGGGATATATACGCGGGTGAAACGGCAGAAAATATAAAATCAGCTAATAAAATATAAAATCTAAAAGCTACTAATACAAATTAATGAGCACATAATATCGCTAGTAAACGTCCAGACTCAGACAATAATGTGATAACTAACCAGTCCACATTTCATTGCTAATTGCAGCCTTCAAAGCATTCCAACAATTTTAAACTTAAAGCTAGAACAATTTAGGTAATTGCAGGGATTCGTTTTAATTTCCCAGGTTTCCCCTAGTTTCGGTTTGTCGCCATTGTTGCGAAGTAATGTATGAAAAGTTCGCGCATAACTTTTTGTTTGGTATCGTCTGTTTGTGTATAGTTTTCTGTCCTACTAAATGTTAATGAAATTTACAGTGTAATGCGCGCAAAAACGTTATTCTATATCGTTGTTCTTTTGTTATCGTTAGAATTGTTAATTAACCGTTACCATGTATGTGGTGTTAACCTATTATTTAATTACTACACTTATGAATGTAACATGTATATTTTTTATCATCGAAGCATAGTGTTAGTAATTGTTGGTGGACCTTAAATAATAAATAAATTCACTATTTCATTTATGAAATGGAACATGTTTTCCATTACTGCTAACTATCGGTAATTGCTGAACTGTACGTTGATTGAATTCATTTTGATTGAGGAATACGTTGTAATAAATAGCACCTTAAGCTTCGTTCTATTATGGTTACATTCTTAACGTTATAATTGCAATGTTTTACTTAGGTATGTTGAACACAGAATAACGAATAAAGATGAATAAATAATATAATTATTTGCAATTAGTTATAAGTTATTATATTAAAGAATAATTTAATAAAATATTTTTATAATCATTAAATAATTTTTACACTGTCTATGGTACTTAGGATCCATGTTAACATATCTGTTATGTTTAATGTATTCTAATTTCAACATTGATTTATTAAATTTGTGGATAATATCGTTGGTTATGCAATTGCAAAAAAAAATAAAAATAAAAAATAATTATATTCCAAGACAACAAGACAAACCAAGAATTTTTTTAGTATACCTATAATTACCTAATATACCTATAATTACTGTAGAATCAGAAACATCTTTTTACGGAAAACATAACCAGAATCACAATACGGTTTTTCATAATTAATCCTTAACCTTCCAAAAATTAATAACCGATGTGTTTTCAACGTTTCCATATCAATTATGTACTGTGACGTGTAGTGTAAATAATAGAAGAGCAATTACCGAGTACTGTAGCGATAATTTTATGACCACAGCGCGTTATTGCAGTACCTAGCGCGGAATAAATTAAATTTTAATTTAGTTCATATTATACGTGCGTTGTTGTATTAAATATTTTACATTTATAGTTGTATTAAGTACAGAAGGCAAACTTCATACTAAGCGTACTCGGGCAATGCATACATAGATTCCGTTCACCGACACTAAATCTGGGGATACATCAAATAGTCACAGAAGTCAAACTCGTATATGTACTTCACTTTTTATACCTTTGCACACACACAGTCTCAAACCTACGAGATTCAGGCTTGGACTGTTCCGATGTATCCTGAGGTTTGATGTCGGTGAACAGTGTCTCTGTGTGTATTGCTCGAGCATGTTTTGTGTGCAGTTTGACTTTTATACGTATTTATTTGGTGGTGCTATTACAGGTTCTAGTGCGGAAAAAATGAAATTATATTCAAATTCAAACATTTTATTTGCCAGCATATAATAGTAATGGATTTTAATACATTCTACTTAAATATTGAGTGTGCAAATTAATAGTTAAATTAAATTATTACAAAATTATACAGATAATAAATAGATCGTAATTCAAATAGCAATGTCAAAATTTATATATATAAAAACGTCAATATTAATTAAATTCGTCTAAGCATTCATCGATGTCATAAAATTATATAATGTAGTTCATATTATATGTGCATTGTAGATTGCGTGGCATGTTTGTTGATTGAATGATTTTCAATTACTGTGAGGGCTAATCGGTGATTGGCTGTGTGCGTGAGAATTCATTTTGATGCTATGCGATCTTAGTTCATAGTAGCTTTTCTTGTCTTTAAACAACTTTTAAAGCGATTTTATTGGGGTAAAAAGTATTATGAACATATTGATATACTCGTTTCTTGCAAATTTCAGGGCTTATCGTCAAATAATTAAAGTAAATTGCTACTAATATCATAAAGCTAGTGTTGTTTGTTTGTTGGTTTGAACATGTATATCTCACAAAACCAGTGGCCCGATTTAAAAAATATTTTATGCTTATTTTTATTCTTTATTGTATTATATAAAAAGAAACCATAAACATTATAACAAAGTTAAAAAAAGTAAAAAAAGGTGGTCTTATTGCCTTGAGCAATTTCTAACAGTCAATCTTTATATTAATTTCTATTAGATCGGCCATTCATTGAGCAAGGCTATACATTACGCTACGGGAGCGAAGGCGCATAAAACAGCTAATTATTAATAAATTAATGAAATGGTTTAATACTTTTCAGATCTATAAAAAAACATGAAACGCATAAAAGTCATTCGCGTTATAATTCATGTTCGTTATAGCTACTTAAAAATTAAATTTAAAAGCGGCCATGAATCACTGAAAACTGTTTTATGTTGATGTATGATTTTACAGCATTGTGGTATGAAGCCATTACAAGCCAGTGCTTATCTTGATAGAGGTAAATATAATTAATTAACGAACTAAACCCACGTTTTATTACGGAATTTAGTTACACGCACTTAGGGAAAAATTTGTATGAGTACTAGGAATTTTAATAAAAATTATAATGCCTTCTGCCGGCGGCTTCCTTCGCGTTAATTTCGGACCAATATAAAAGATCTACTCAACTTATCTAGTTAAAGCCTGCTATATAAAAATTGAGTGAAAATAGAACTTGACATATAATATATAATTATATTATTGATGAAGTTGAGTAAGACTCATTATTTCATATTGAACATGCCGTTCCTTCACATTTATGTTCATGATGAAAATGTACCACCAAAAATGTATCTACCAAACTTATTTTATGACCTATGCACGTAGGACCTTATTCTACTTACTTCATAGAATCACCTTTTATATCCCTTGTGTTTTTAACTGTAGAACTTTCGTTGATAAATCATTCTTAATTTCTTCTCATAAGCATCATTTTTTATGCAACAGCGGGCAAGCGGAGCATGCGGTTCACCTGATGTTAAGTGACCGACCGCAGCCCATTAACATCTACAACAGCAAACTGTCGCGGATGCCTTGCCAGCTTGAAGGAAGGGGAAGGGATAAGAGGAGGAAGGGATAGGAAGTTGGGAGACGACTAAAACAGGACGGGAGAGGAATGGAATGTGAATACAGGACCTAAGAAATACATTAATTGTATTTCATAGCTCGCTTTGTACGTACGGAACGCTTTAGAATTCGAAAAGTGAAGCCCACAAACAAGTCGCGGGCAAGTTAATACAAATCGTTTACTTAATATCATCTTGACCCCGTCTCCGTAACCCATACTCGACAAACGGACACAGTATTATTAAATTCGTTTGCTTCAAAGGTCCCTTTCGTGAGGATTAAAGGCCCTTGTCTTATATTGATCAAAGGAGATCATTCGATTTCTTGTTAATATTTTGGTTATAGAAATACGATAGGTAAATAGGCGCTTCCTTTGTTAATATCGCGTTTACGACACTCCTTTTATGTGTGGATTTCATGTGTGTTTGAAAGCCCTTTTTATGAACACTTTTTGAATTTATAGTCTCGGATTGGATTCCATTGATTTATTTTTTGTGAGCGAATGTTATTCGACATCCGATCAGAATTAAAATCTGATTTTATTAATTCTAACTTAAAATATGATATTATAAAATAAATAAATAAATAAAATACCTATGAAAACCGTTACAAATAGAAAATTAAATTACCTATTGAGTACTAGCGACACTTCCGTAGCATAATGTTACAAATCCTTCCTTGATTAATGTTCTGTCTAATACAGAAATATTTTTCAAATAGGACTAGTATTTAATAAAATCAGACCGTTCAAACAAACCAAATGTTACCCGCGTACGTCTCCCGTTCCCGTAGGAACCCTTACTAGGATTTCAAAGAATCTCTGTACAAAATTTCATACAAATCGGTCCAGTAGTTTTGGAGCGCATTCAATACAGACAAATATTTCCTTATAATACTATATATACTATGGATGCCTATTTATCTTCACGCAATAAATCTCCATCAATCAACACCTATCCAAATGAAAACATAACCTCAAATCATAGTCCATTATTTAAAGATAATTTCGCATTCGAACCGTTTATCATAACCATAGATAACGATAAATATAATATGCCCGGTTAATTGTTACGTGCGGTGCGATATATTATAATTTGTGGGACTCTGAGAGCGAATAATTAATACCAAGTTTGCGTAAAATTTACCGCCCCATACGGTAATTAAAGCAATTTAAACCGTATTCCCAGTTAAAAAGAGTTATATTTCAAGAACTCCTAAATTGCCCGGTAAATGCAGCGGAGAAATCTCATTGTGCAAGGCTCTTTCAATTTTATTACACTTTTGTACCGGATTTCGAGAAAGTTCTAGACGGTTATAAATACAATAATTTTAATTTAAAATTGAACGGGATATTGATGAGAACTGAGGGCATTAAAGTTTCATTTGCTGTTTATTGGTGGAATATACGCGTATGGGATTTATCCGTTTCAATTGACTTTTAAATTTCCTTTCTTTCTTTGATCAGTTATCGAAGCATTTCAATTTCTATTCAAGGACTTTTTTATGTTTTACGGTCACTGATTTCTGCGTTTTATAATTGTTTAGATGAGAGGTTCCCAAATTGTCCGTCGGAGAAAGAATAGAGGGGCGTCTCAAGGATTTCATTGCTTCCCCTCCCCCCATTTATGCGTACCGATTATCAGTCCCCTTAATCCTATTTGAAACTTTAACTACCCTCGCTACACTAGGGCGTCTAACCTATAACTATACTTAAAAGTATAGTGCGTCGTGGATTGAAAAAGATTGGGAACTCTTGGTTTAGATCTTAATACATTTAGAAGTTTAACAACGAAACGTTTCCTTAAAAATAATTGTATTTAAAATAAATAATTTTCAATGATTATGTGACGTAGTCTACAAGCGTAGCCTAAGTCGTAGCAAAGGACGTAGCAATCGTAGATAGCCTACGGTAGGAAATTTACGCTTGATAACAAATTATAATGGAAGTTTTTAACATGTTCAGCATGATCATACATAACTTTATTGCTTTCAATAAAAATATATATCCGTAAAACGTACATATTTTGTCCATAAATTCATTTTTTAAAATCAATATTTCAATATCGGTTTTATACGGCTCTTTTAGGGCTTTACTTTAATTCGATTATATTTACTAAAAACAGTATATACGTGATTATTTCTGCGTATTTTATATAAAATACACATCATATCTGGCGTAACACAATTTGCTATGACATTTTTGTTTATTTTTTCATATTTAAATTCTAACCGACATTGTATTTACATGCAATTATATCAATACTAAATACTGGTTTTATTATTGATTTATATATAACAAACGGCAATTAAAATGCATAACATATTTCCTTATTATTTACAACATCACGATCTTGTGATTGTTTCATATTGTATCATTGTTCATCGAACAATTCGTTAATTTCGGTTTTTTTAATATCATATAAAAAAAATGTATTTTAGTGATCTAAAAACTGCATAGTTCTAAGCGTGTTTACAATGAAATACAGTGGATAAAAAAAGCATCATCACCGATGTCGTCATATTACATCGTATGTACAACGTAACACAATTTGTTGTACTCAAAATGTGATTACCGTATATTGTTTTTTATAAAGGCTGGCGGGCTGATTCCAGAGGCAATTTGTGGTGCAAGGCATGAAAAGGCGAGGAAGTTAAAAATATTATTGATTATATAGAATGAATCAATAAAATTCTTACTATTTAGTATTATAAATTCGAAAGAAACTCTGTAAACTTCTTCGCGCCTAACTCATTTTGGATTAAATTGTTATGGGTTGTTCTTGTTGAATTTTATTATTTAAAGACAGGTATGAACAATTGTTCATCTTATGAATCTTATGAATTCATAAAATTTATTCCAGAAGTAACTTAATTTTACTATCCATAGAAGACGCTTATAAATAAGTTTACTCGATGTACAGATTCGTATGCAAGTAATAAAACTAACTAACTAAACTATATAAGTTATTGGACGCCAGGAGGATTTTTATATTATAGAGGAATCCTGCCAAAACCATGCCCTCCGCCAGCCCTGGTGAGCGTATTGAGATGATAGTTATAAAAACTTATTTCGGCAACGGAAAGGGCGTTTCGTAAGGCTACAACTATAATAGAAGAAGTGATCACCATTACGATCTTAAACAAAACAACTAATATTATTGTAAACAAATTTAAAAAACCTTACCGCTTCTCGCACGATTTCACATGTGAAAAACAAATATTTTAGATCATATATCGGTATATCACGATTGATGGCAAAACTTTATTATTTCTTATTAAGTTTTAATTTCACAAAACCAGACGATCGTATCACGAGTATATTTTATTTTCCTATTCGCGGGTAGGTCAACACCGACTTGAAGTACGAACAAGCAACGAAGCTTACTTCACAACATTCTAATATCGTATTTTGAATTTAATAAAATATTATCATTGTATAATTATTATTTTACCAAACCCAAAAATCAATGCAATAAAACGCTAGTCATAATAAAATTCCCTACAAATATTGTTTGAAACCCGAAAAAGATAAAGGGACGGGCAAAGCGAGTATGAAACATAAATCGTGACGTGTCTCCATTATGATCGAGCCTAATGAATTAATAATCCTTCAACATTGTACTAGATATATAATAAACGGTGGTAAAGGTTTAATTAAAACCAAAAAAAAATATTTGTTATGAAAATCAAAAAATTTATTGTGTTTAAAAAATTAAACTACCATCCGACGAACGACGTTATTTATAAATAGTTTGAGTCTGAGACGAAACACACCAAAGTTACCAACATATTATCCACTAAACCACCACTGTTTCCCATTTATGCAAATAAATTTATCATAACCATGTTAGTTGATACAAACTTTATCGCTCCCTATCATAGTTTGAACCACACGATAAGTCGATTATGGTAGAAGTTTATACGGGGTGCGACGCTCCCGGCGGTCAACACGACGTACGACAATTTCACCTTATTGAATATTTAATACCTACTTTCATATCATTGAAAAATATTTATCAAATACCAATATTACTAAAGTAACAGGTGTGCGTTCCCCCCGCGAAAAAGTGTCGAATTTTTAAAACTTTCTTTGGCAACTATTTAGTGTGTCGGGTCGTGTAATTGTGTGTGCAATTTTTAAATTTGTGCGTCCTGTAGTTTTGGAGAAAATCGACAAAAACTGTTTCCGCTTTATTTGTGACAAGTAAATTAAAAATATACAAATCATGTTGTCGTTTTATTCACTTACTAGCGACCCGCCCCGGCTTCACACGGGTGCAATGCTGATATACTAAATACGTTACAGAAAAACTGTGAACGTTGTTTATAAAAAAACATTGCTGTATTGGTTAAAATCGCTTCGAATATTAGTCATTATTTGTCGTAAAAAGTAAATGACAAAAAAATGTTATTGTGGGATATCCATAAGAGATAGACATATACCATCGCGGAGTTTTCTGTAGACCTTTTCATTGTGTACAATGCTTAGTACATTATTTTGATAAATCTCGTAGGATTCAGCCTGCGTTTGCAATGTAAGCGGAAAAAATGTAATTATTTGCGACATCACATTAGAAACCTCAAAAATAACAGTATTTGTCCACTATTTAATGGATGATATTATACATAAAAACCTTCCTCATGAGTTACTCTATCTATTAAAAAAAACCGCATCAAAATCCGTTGCGTAGTTTTAAAGATTTGAGCGTTCATAGGGACATACAACATGACACATGACAGAAAAAGCGACTTTGTTTTATACTATGTAGTGATGATGCACGCGCCTGAACCAAATCTTATGCCACAATCATAATTTAACACTACAATTTGTGAAAGGTACGCTTGATGTATGGCGCGGCCGCTTTTTAGTGACCATTCGAATTTGGTCCGTGTATCATAAGATTTATACATGTTGCTTTTCTTGTTGTATCTTTTTAACCATTCAGTGTATTACGCTGAAAATTTATATAACAGTTATTAACCAAACACACTAAATATATGCATACCTTTCAGTTTGCCAATTTATTAAAAATTTGTTAAATCACGCATTAAAATTGACATAGCGATTTTTCATATAATTTGTTATATCTTTTTACATACAAATAGTACACTAATGAAACTTAACAAGAAGTTGAACATTGTTGTAAGATATTTTCTGGCATTTTTATTTAGTCTCTAACCCTCTTATTTGAAGCAGTAAGTCGAAAAAACACATATTTTATTTTAATTTATATCGCCTAAACGGTTTATTTTTTTAAAATAGTTTTTTCATTAATCATGCACACAAATTAATAGCTATGTATGTAAAAAAAATCGTATATGTCCGACCACTAGTTTCAGAGATCCAGCATTTGGAAAAAAGTCCTCCTAGCAGAATCTTGAATAACTTCGGAGCCCTATGACGTACAAATTTCATTTTTATACACACAATTACAGCTCGTGACACACTAATTATGTGCAAAAAAATTTTTTCAGTAGGACCATTTTTTAAAAAAAGTTTCCGCTGGGAGAACATTCCCCCAGCGGAAACAGTTTTTGTCGATTTTCTCCAAAACTACAGGACGCACAAATTTAAAAATTGCACACACAATTACACGACCCGACACACTAAATAGTTGCCAAAGAAAGTTTTAAAAATTCGACACTTTTCCGCGGGGGGAACGCACACAAGTAACAGTAGTAATTAAAATTGTCCCGTGTGGCGGGAGGTTAGAATACGTGTGTCGCCACCCCATTTCTACCCGTGGGTGTCGTAAGAGGCGACAGAGGATAATTCTGCTGCATAACATCTTCAGCAATAAAAGTGTGGTAGACGAGCATTGCACGATTGGGCCAAGCTTGCACCGGTGTTAATTACCACCCTCCAGCAGAAGACCGGCGTGAAGCAGTATTGCACTGTTTCGTACGGTGAGCTGGTGCCCAGAGGCCTGTATTTCCATCCCATCCCTCTCTCATTATGTTCTTCTCCTCTCCCAACTTCCTATCATTTGCCTGCTTTCACATAAAAAAGTGAATTTATTTGATTAGTTTTTTTACACGAACCACACTATAAGTAGATTACGATATAAGTTTATACGGCGATACGTCACTTACGACAATTATACCATATTGAATATCTAATACCTATTTCAATATCATTGAAAAATGTTTGCGTAAAGTTATGAATAGAACTAATAAATGAAGTGAATTTGTGTAATGTATGTCATAACTCGAGCCACGCTATAAGTTGATTACGATTATTGATGCGACGCTATCGACAGTCAACACGACGTACGATTTTACCTTATTGAATATTTAATACCTATTCCAATATAATTGAATAATATTTACGTTACGTTATTATTAGTAAAGTGGCATAATATTAAATGAATGATTGTTTAAAAGTGTTATCAATATTAAAAATTGTATTGTTGAAACATGTAATAAGATCTTTCAAAACGGGATTCGTGTAAACAAGTTAAAAGCAAAACATATTTTGATATTCAAAGTACGTTTTTAAATTACGTATTGCATAACTTTCAGTCTTGAGTCTAGACGTAGGAAAGATGAAATATGTTTGTAACACCAGGTGTTTGCAGCATAAATATGGTATTACAATAATAGCATAATTTATATTCCGAACATAGATAATCCTGAAAGTAAACCCACCGAAAGATCCTAAAATATTTCCAAATTTAAATTCATTAACGAAATACTATTTTGGTATTATTAAAAGTTTTCCGCCCTGATTAATTGTTGCCTTTGCATACTCGTTTAATTCAACAATTATAGGCTATTTCAACATTTTGAAGCAACAAAGAACCCTCCGGTTAAAAAGCTACAACTAACCGTTAACATTCGCATAAATTAGTCAATGATAGGTTGCCGGTCTCCAACCTCAAACACTGATAAGCCAGCTTAAACCTCACGCGTGTTCAATAGTTAACACCAAACAAGGACAATTACTGCTCCAGTTATATTAGCGAGACCCACGAAACCCGATAATGGCCTCCGTGTTATTACCCAATTAAATTATCTACGAGCGATATAAAACTCTATTTTAAGAAGATAAAGCTCCATTTTGTACAGCAAAGTCGGACGTACTTCGTTTAATTTCAGCAGGCGTTCTAAGACGCAATATTGTTGAAGGTATTGTTAATACAGAATTGGCAGGTTTAAATCTATAGCTGGTTACGCGAATGATGAATTTTTGTAAACAATTTTGAATGTTAAATTCCTTTTAATAACGTTTTATTTAACTTATATACCGTCGGTATGTACAGATATTAGTGACACGCAAAAGTGTTCAAATTTTGCGCTCACGTTTACTTTACAAAGTTTTCATCGATTATAAAGTTTCCACTTCAAAGAGAAACAAACATACTATTATACAGATATTTAAATTCAGTTCAATTCCGGAAACTCTTAAACATATTAACGAGAAGCATTCCATTTTAGTTTCAAGTGAAAACATTTCTCCACATATTCTTCCAATAAGTTGAAAGGATTCGGAATAGTTTTCGAGCCGACGAATTCGAACGTTGCAAATTTCTAGTCTTCAATATTTACTCAATTAATCGAAACTCTTCAACACAAGAAAATTTAATCCGTTGCGAAAAGTTCTCACCAATTTTGGGCAAATCTTCGGCGTAATATATATCTTGGGGAGGAAATAATGTCAGTCTTGTTGCTTAATCAAATTTCATTCAGTTCGACTGTAAGAGGAATTTCATTTGGGGAATTAACATTTCACTATCTTCATTTCAGTGGCGTTTTAAGATTTGAACGAGATTTCGCTCGTGGAATGTGAGTACGTGGCGGATTAAGGCTTCGCGCGAACGTTGATCGCTTTTATGTTCTTGAAATGCGATCTCAATGTTTTTCTAACGATTGCATTATTGTTGTTTCTATCTATATTCTATCTATTATGTTAAAGATTTGATTGTTTGTTTATTTGCATTGAATAGTATCCACAGCTTTCCACACAAAATTTCTGTAACTATTAGAATCATACATTATCACTGATAAACATAAGCTAACGTACAGCTTAAAGATTTGTCACAATGACAAATCTTTTTTTTTTTGGCATCACAAAGACACAATATGAAATGAATACACTTTAATAGACTTTATAATATTCAATTTCCTAAAAATTAGCAATAACGAGTGAAGCCACGGGGCTTTGCTTATGATAATACATTTTTTCATAAAAT
The DNA here is from genome assembly GCA_001586405.1 of Phoebis sennae. Taxonomy (NCBI): domain Eukaryota; kingdom Metazoa; phylum Arthropoda; class Insecta; order Lepidoptera; family Pieridae; genus Phoebis; species Phoebis sennae. The sequence continues at coordinate 8,865 of LQNK01002857.1, read as the reverse complement.
ACCATTGGCCATATTTTTCTATTTATTTTATAACTAGCTATGTTCTCGTGAAATTTCCGGGATTATAGATAAATGAATACCCAGATACTAGAAAATTACAATGTTCTTCGAACTTGCACAATGTTCTTTGAACTCTTCACATAATAGTTTTTTTGTCGTGGGGATCGAACCCATTATACTCCGGCGCAAAAGATCACAATCCATATCCACTGCGCCTATCGGGTCGTCATACCAATTAATATTAATTTAATTACAGCTTAAATAAGTTCTATGTGTAATACACATTAGTTAAACTTATAAATGCAGTGAACTTAAAATCACAACGCAATATTTTCCTAGGAAATGTACACGTAATTCTATAAATATTTGCCCTTTTCTTGGAAGTTTGAAGTTAATCAAACGTACTCTTTGTCAAATGCGGTCGAGTGGAGTAATAAAAGCCAGGGCATGTTTACTCTGCGTCTAGTTTCAGGTCACAGAAATATGTTTCGTTGTTTTAAAACAAATAAGATTTTAGACTAGCCGCGCTTTACGGTTTCACGTGGGAACTCCGGGATTAAAAGTAGCCTATATGTTATTCTGAGCCCTGACCTATTATATATTTACTAAGATTATTCAGAACTGATTATAAGCGTGGAAGAGTAACAAACATACATATATACAAACATCCTCACAAACTTTCGCAATTATTACATTTATTTAGTTCGATTATAAGAATGGAAATATTTATTTAACACAAAACTCATTCAGGCGGACAGTTTTATGAGGATGGGTATAAGAATTAAACTACCTAGCATAGCGATATTACTCATAATATATCTTTTGATTTTTTCTCCGATGTGTTGAGAATACACTGAACAATTGAAAACTACGCCTTCACTTTCTGCAATCTTCATTGACTAACATTATCATAATGCACACCCTGAAACTACCATCTGCGTAACAAGCAGAATCTATACTAATTTCTTTATTGTATAAATAAATATTCCTGGACATTTAACACAACACCATCTAGTCCCAAACTAAGCAAAGCTTGTACTATGGAGACTAGATAGTTATCTATAGACATTCTTAAATATCCTTTTATTTGTAAATACCTACATACTATAGATAAATTAACACCCAAATAGTAGAAAATTACAATGTTCATCGCAATAGATCATTGCGGAACCACCGCGCCAATCGGGTCGTCAATCTGCGTAACAAGCAGAATCTATACCAATTTCTCAATTATATATTTACATGTTCTTTTGTTCGCAGCTGACAAGGCGCCCCCAGGCTTCCCCTCGATCGCGCCCCCCTCCACCACGCTGGTGGTGGAAGTGGGCCACATCGCCACGCTGCCGTGCCAGGCGAGCGGCAGCCCGTCACCCAAAGTGCGATGGCTCTTCAACTCGCTGCCATTGGACGTCGCTTCGAACCCAAGATACGCGTTGCTGAATGACAAGATGCATGGTGAGTTGTTTGTTATACATTTTATTAGCTGATGGTGGAAATGGGCCACATCGCCACGCTGCCGTGCCAGGCGAGCGGCAGCCCGTCACCGAAAGTACGATGGCTCTTCAACTCGCTGCCATTGGACGTCGCTTCGAACCCGAGATACGCGTTGCTGAATGACAAGATGCATGGTGAGTTGTTTGTTATACATTTTATTAGCTGATGGTGGAAATGGGCCACATCGCCACGCTGCCGTGCCAGGCGAGCGGCAGCCCGTCACCGAAAGTACGATAGCTCTTCAACTCGCTGCCATTGGACGTCGCTTCGAACCCGAGATACGCGTTGCTGAATGACAAGATGCATGGTGAGTTGTTTGTTTTACATTTTATTAAAGAAACTAGCGACCCGCCCCGGCTTCGCACGGGTGCAATGCTGATATACTAAATACTAGGGATGAAACGGATAGTGGTTTGGCCGGATACAGGATATCGGATATCCTGCTAGCTACACGGCCGGATAGCCGGATATCCGGTGGCCGGATATTCGGACGCTTATCGCGTTAC
>LQNK01000335.1:46150-56711 GCA_001586405.1 Phoebis sennae | reverse complement strand
TCAAGTTGCCAACTGTGTAAATTATGTAAATTTGAAAACCCATCTCGGCGGCACGTCGACTAATCTGTCCATAAAATCTTGTCAAAAATGTTTGTATCTTCTCTTATCTTTCTTAACATTATTTGGCAAAATGTTACTCTTAATATACTATCTCTTGGCATCAAAGTTTGAACCCTTTGGTAGTGGTACGGATAAAGTTGGTGTCTTTTCAAAATCCTGTGTACAGATTTCTGTGAAATACCAGTACGTCTTGATATCTGACTGACGGATGTGGTAGGGTCTTCTTCAAGCGATTTTAGCACTTCGTCCGCATTATGTCGTTGAGGGCGTCCTTCGCTAGCTCCACCTAAGCCAGCCCCGGGAAATCTTCCTTCACAAAGCAGATTGTGAGTTCGAATGAAGACACGGTAATCTGGATGCCGAGCATTAGGATATTTTTCGCGGTAGAGCGCAGCAGCTCTACTGGCGTTGCCGTTACATAAGCCGTAAATGAATTGCATGTTTGCGTATTCGGCCAGTGTGTACTCAGACATTTTGACTTTAATTACACAATAAAGTTTTCAGCACAAGTCACAGCAAAGGTCCGTAAAGAAAAGCCAAGTCGTCAGGATCACCAAATTTACTAGTCCAAATCACAAAGCAAAACAGAGTCCAATATCAGAAAGTTGAAGCCGTTGAAATATTACACAGTAAACGAGAGCGCATGTGACGTATAAAATCACACTGAGGTCTAAGAAAGAGCAATATTGAGCCTCGCATTAACAAAGGGTGGGGTTGTCTATTTCAATAGGTGAGTGTGAAAGGGATGGAGTATTTCGTTAGATTAACAATAGACAAATGCGCACGCGGGCGATCTTGCTTTGCCCTTTTTTACCTGAGTTTTTAACCTTGCGATAACTGGTATGTACTTAGTCAAAAGTCTTAATTTAAAATAATTTTGCAATTTTGAACAGTGCTATGGTCTACATTACGGTATACATTAGCATTTTTTTATTGTATAAATGATATAAATTAGTTAAGCTGCCTAAATCGGGACATAGACGCATTATGAAAAATATCAACTTTCCGACCGTGACGAGCTTTTTCGTTCCTACAAAGAAATTTTGCCTATCAAACACTAATTATATTATACCTTTTTAGAAACTAGACAAACTGAGCAAGTTTTTAAAACTATGGGCAATTATGGTGCAGTATATTATTTTTTCACAATTAATGGTTTAAACTTGAGGAAAAATAAAAAACGAATAAAAAAATAACTTTTAATGCTAATTTTAATAGTTTTCGAAAAAAAAATGCCTCAAATGGTATTTTTATTAGATAGAACAGGCATTTGTGATTAAATTTTAAAAAAAAGTACATGAAAATATCTTCATTTTTAAAAGTTATGAGCAAAATCATAGACGCGGTAGAAAATTTTGAAAAAAACACCAAAATATTCATAATTTTTACAGTATTGCTAACCCTGACATAAAAAGTACATTTTCTTAAAGCTGAACATCAGGCCTAACCACAGTTTACGGATTATCCACTATTTACGACAGACCCTGTATAAAAAAGAAAATATAAAACAAAAAGATTATAAATAGATTATAAATCTAAAAATAATCATAATTTATTCAGTGTTTTTACAATCCGACAAGAATAGAAAATAAAATAGCAGGTCCGCAATTCAAAGAAATTCACATTGTCGTGCCGTAAGTATATAATCTCGTTTTATATTATATTATTTTACACTATTATTAACCCGACGTTTCCGTACATTATACAGTTCTCGCGTTAAAATAAATCCAAGAAAATACAATAAAAAAAACTTACTTGCAATTCATATTAAAAGACCTATCAGATGACACCTCATTTAATTATAGTTTCGCGAATTATTATTTTTTACTCTTTGGTTACATAAATGGAGGGCCACCCCTACAAATATTTTTTTTTCAAATAAAATTTTGTCTTTAACTTGCACATAATATTGAACTATCAACTTACAAAATTGTACCCAAATCTGCCTACTGAATTTACATGATTGACGCACATACACACAGATAAACGTACAAACAGAACTGGGTTCCCTTAAACCATCTTAATCAGAATCTATAAAATATAGAACTTACATATTGCATAGCAATAATTGCTCTTTTTGAAAAATTTTAAATGTACAGAAATGGTCTGGTAACTGTTATATTATATTATGTATAAATTTACACGTAATATCATCTGGCCTCGCTAAAAAATAAGTATTAGATCGTAAAAATAAATAATATTTTATAATGTTTAGAAATTATGTTATGTAATTAAATTATCGCAATTTATTAAAAGTTGTCATGCGTACAGTATAATAAGGTGAATTTTTTTCTATGGATTTATTAACCTGTATTATCGTACACGTCATTCGTCAAGCATACGTCAAATGATAAAAATGTCAGTAACACGCGTTGCTTTCGCTGTTTCAAAGAATTTGTCATTTGCTAAACAGCTGTGTTCGCCGGTTAACACGTTATTTTTAAGAAATTCGCTTGCAACTGTGACAGCTCAAAGAACAAAATCAAAAATGTACATCGCCGAAGAAAGAGGATCTGCGTACTCACCCGACTATAGAGTCTATTTCAGTAAGTATAGATAAATAAGCAGTGATAAAAATTTGCTTTACGTCACATACGGAAAAGATACAATTTTCAATCTTAATATCATGATATTTAAATGAAGGGTCAAGATTAATCTTTACATTATAATTTTCTTCCACAAATATAGTATGTATGTCATAAAATTAAATACATATCGTAAGAACACGAGTACCAAAGGATGAAACAATCTTTATTAATTTATGTGAAATTTATTGATGTTTTTTCGTAGAACTAATTTGATATCCTATAAAGAAAGAATAAATAACTAATTAATAAAACACTATCTAACTGACAGTAATAGTAAAGTCAAGTATTTGCAGGATATTTTTGTGAATGTTACAAATGAGTATTACAGCAAACGTGTTATAAATTTAGGTTGTATGAGAAACTCAAACGTGCTATATTGTATTTGTCAAATAATATTTATTTTATATGTGACCAAAATTGTAATTGTAACAAAAGCAAAAGTGTTGACATATCCACTTACATGAAGATCACGGTAATTTCAAATATGTAATCATTGAAGTGTGTATCAATATTTATGTTTATCGTCATATTTATTTTATTATTTTTTAGTTTGTATAATATAAGCATCACATAAAGAATTGATGTCTTGTATTTACACAACCACAATACTATACCTACTTTAGAAAAATACACATTTTTTGACAAGTATTTATTTATTTTTATATTTTAGACAAGTATAATATGTATTATAATTTGTGTCCTTATTTATTTTTATGTTATGGTGGTGCGTTTGAGTTAAATTTTCTTAAAATTAAACTGCCCCTGGAAGTCCACAAATATTTCAAAACCAATTTGTTGCAACTTGTTCTAATTGTTGGAGTATGGCAATTCACTTTTATGTGTTATTTAAGCATTTGATTATTTTACTTGAAATTTTAGTTTTTTATAGTCAAAGAAAAATTGTGTTTTTAATTTTGATTTCTTGATTTGTTCTCAAATCAATTATGATAACTTCCTGTCGGTAACCATTACTAAGCACTGATAAACGTTCGAAACAACTATTACAAGTTAAATGTGCAATCCAAATGACTGGCCTGACTGAGGACTTACATTATTTACTTGTTACTCTCATTGACTAATTCTTTTATGTGTGTGAAAGTAGCAAAATTTTAAAACAATCTCAATATTGGAATATCATTTTAACCCTTAAAAATAAGTATAAAAATATTTGAAACAATTAATCTTCTTCTTGAAAAAATACACTTAGCTTAGCTTTGACTGCAAGTGTATGTTAGTATGTCAATACAAATGGTTGTCTGACAATATTTGGAGTATCATTATTTTAAACTTGTTAAAATTTTATAGGCCAATAATAATATACCAAAAAATTAAAAATTTATACCAAAATTGGGTATAATATCAAGACCTTTCGGAGTTTTACATTACAATGCGAGGTCTAGCTTGGAGTGAGCCACTAGTTTTTGTGAGTGTTATGTAGTTATTAAGTAATATTTTTTAACTTAACAATTATGAGTAAAAAAAAAGTTTAACACACTTAATATGATAAAAATAAAATAAAATTTATTAACATAACAACAACATGATAAGCTTCAAGTGATAATTAATATTATAATCTTACAACAGTAATACCCCCTAATCGCAACTTCCTTACTAATTTTAAGACTTATTTATCATTGTAGCATTTAAAGTATTATGAAGAAACAGAGGATTAGAGAAATTAGATACATATACAGGGTGTCCCAAAATTCAACGATAATACGGCATCAGGTGGTGGGCCTACTCATAACTACTTAAACTACTTAAAGTATTTTACCATTTTATAATCTTGAATAGATGCGCCAACTTTTGATAAGACTTGCCATAGTGGTGACTATACATTTTTTTTACACCACAATGAATCAAAGTTGACTGAAAGTAAAAATCTTTCGAAATTTTAGAGAAAAATACAATTTCAATTACTTTTTATGTAAAAACTACATGCATTCTGGGTATTAAAATAATTGTGGTGGATAGCAGTGCTACTTAAGTTTCCAATAAAAAAGAAAAGTTAGAAATATTAGTAAAATTGTGGACATGGTAACAAAAAATGTCTTAGTAGGTGAAAATTTTCGAAGCAAATCAATTTTTTTTTATAATTTAAAAAAAAAGTTAGATTGAATTTTTATTTTATTTTTCCTCAAGTAGTTATGAGTAGGCCCACCACCTGGTGCCGTATTATCGTTGAATTTTGGGACACCCTGTATAATAATTAAAAACTATATAAGAGTACAAGTTCCGCATTGCTTTCGCATACATACCTCAAAAATTGGTGAAAAATAGTATTTACTGTTTTTCATTCATTATGCGCGTGCTTGGAGGCCTGTATTCCTACCCTATTCCTCTCCTGTCCTATCCTGACAAGTGTATTCATCTCCTTCTTTTACAAAAAAATAAAAAAGTTTATTTTTGACCCCTTAAGTCTGGTTTATTTATGTGTGTACACTGTATACGGTCATCGGTATTGTTGCGTGCTGCTCCTCTTTTCCTTTTACCTCTCTAAACATTCTAATAGGGATGACTAAGAATATCTCACCTCAGCCTGTTGTTTGGGGTATTGTTGAATAGGTCTTTCTAAATAAGTTTGAATTTTGATACATGACTTTTTAAAACCCATTTTGGAATTAATAATAATATTAAATAACTAGTGGCTCGCTCCCAGCTAGACCTCGCGTTGATATCAAACTCGGCTAAATTTTTATGAAAATCGTCTATTACCCCCACCCCTTTGTTCGTTACCCCCCACTGATTTCGCTCATTTCTGTACAATGAATATTTTTCAAAAATAGTAATTGGTATTTTTTTCTGTCTGTATGTTCGTCAATCACGTAAAAACCACTGGGCAGATTTCGATAAATTGTTATATGCTGAATGCTGATAGACCAATATTATATAGACTATATTTTATTTAAAAAAAACATTTTTAAGGTTGGAGAGTTACAAAATTAATTCAAGAATACATCATTAAGATGAGATGACGTTGGATACGTCTTAAGAAATAAAATAAAGGTTTCTTTATAGGCTTTTTGCTAGAATAAATATTTTACGATACGAATAGTGTACTATTAAAGTCGTAAATATGACATACCGCGATATACAGGGACATTTGCGTTAAGTGCGGACATGCCTTTTTATAAACTTAATGGATAGGTTAAAAACACTAAATAAATTTCCAAAAATCGCCCATAACTTGAGTTCCGCTTCGCTCGTGAGTACTACAAATTTCTGTAATGTAGAGGCGGGCCCAGTGTGAGACTTTGATCAACCCTATTTCCATAGAAAATTTTGTTGAACCTCTAAGTAATAAAACTTGAAGTCCACGCAAGCGAAGCCGCGGACGGAAAGCTAGTAGAAAATAAAGTCATTGTATTATATGTAAGGATATGAATTTAAAATTAATGCGTATATAATTGACCGAGTGATGCGAGGTCTCACAGTCGAGATGCCCCGGCGAGTGTATGTTTGTATGTAACTATGAAAAAGTTGTCCGACGATAACTGGAGTATCGTTTATTCGAACTTGATTAATTTCGTAAAGGAATAGTTTAGACAAAAGACAATATCTAATTCAAAGATAAGCGATATCGGGGTTACGAAGATTGGGAAGGGAGGTCAAATAGGTGATTTTTATATAGCCGAGTGTGGTGTCAAATGAAAGGTCTTGATTTATACATTACAACGCGAAGTCTAGCTCGGAGCGAACCACTAGTAAAATGGCTGCTAATCATGGACCGAGCCACTTGTTACTGAACAATGCACACATAAAAACTTTTTTTGTATAAATACCCTTTTAATTGGGTTTTGAAAATAATTTTTCTTTTTTATAGGTTAAAAGTGTTATAAATAAATATATAATTGTATCGTAACAGAGGATGAGAGCGGGCCGATATCGCCGCTGCACGACATCCCGCTGTGGGCGGACCGCGAGCAGCGCCTGGCCAACATGGTGGTGGAGGTGCCGCGCTGGTCCAACGCCAAGATGGAGATCAGCCTGGGCGAGCCGCTCAACCCCATCAAGCAGGACGTGAAGAAGGGCGCGCTGCGCTTCGTCAGCAACGTGTTCCCGCACCACGGCTACATCTGGAACTACGGCGCGCTGCCGCAGACGTGGGAGAACCCGCAGCACGTGGACGCCGGCACGCAGGCGCGCGGCGACAACGACCCCATCGACGTGATCGAGATCGGCGAGCGCGTGGCGGCGCGCGGCGACGTGCTCACTGTCAAGATCCTCGGCACGCTGGCGCTCATCGACGAGGGCGAGACGGACTGGAAGCTGATCGCCGTGGACGTGCGCGACCCGGCGGCGGCGCGGCTGCACGACGTGGCCGACGTGGAGCGCGTGTTCCCCGGCCTGCTGCGCGCCACGGTGGAGTGGTTCCGCCTGTACAAGGTGCCCGACGGCAAGCCGCGCAACCAGTTCGCCTTCGACGGCGAGGCCAAGGACGCCGCCTTCGCGCACAGGGTCATCGATGAGGTAGGCTAGTAGCTACGTCAGATGCGTCATATAAATTGCAAATCCTTTTTTCAGTTTGTTGGTTTGATTGTCGTTTTTCGAAATGTGTATGATATTATGTTTTATTAGTAAGACGGATTATGTCGGCAGGTTCACGAGTTCTGGCGCGGTCTCGTATCGGGCGCCGTCACAAACGCTGAGGACATTAACAAGTGAGTGTTTCTCTTTTAATTTTACTTCGTTTTTGCTTTTTTGCTCGTAGCTTTATTTCTTTAAGCTTTTGTATTAGAATGACAGACAAAATCGTTTCTCCATTTTGTACTACTTTATTCGTATATGTAAAAAAAGATATTTGCATAATTATGAAATCGTTTTTTTGTATATTTATTTATTTAAATATCTTGAAAAACTTTCACTCATGAATGCTTCTGTGTTCTTATGTAAAATATACGACGCTAATTTGAGTATCGTTTATTCGATTCTGATATAGCTCAGTAATCCACTAGCTAAGATCAGATGGGGGACTAAACAATAATATTTTATTTAATGGGAGGTATACTGTATATAAGCTCATATATTATTGCATCAAAATTCGAGCAAATAGGGTAATATGGTGGTAGGACAGGAAAGGGATTACAATTGACAACGTAATATTGTGTTGCGGCAGAATGAACGTGTCGGTGGAGGGCAGCCCGTTCCGCGCGGAGCGAGCGGCCGCCGCCGCCGCGCTGGCCGCCGCGCCGCCCGCCGGCCTGCCCGCCGCCATCCCGCACTCCGGTGAGCCCAAAACATACTTTCTCTAAATTCAAATTGCTTTTTTATAAACCTTTTGAACTGTACGGGCTTCCACGAAATCGCCGGATCAGCGTTTTACGCGACCATACATAGGAAGAATGAATAAGGCAGTCGTCGGTATGCACTCGCGTGTCGCGTAAGGCGCTCCTGGCGAAAAGCGCATAAAATCATTTATCATCAAATCATCAAATTATCAAATATCAATTTATCAATTATCAATATCAATATACTCATCATAGTTATCAGTGTCTTTTCTTTCAACTTATCAAAATACAGTCCACTTATCCCGAAAGACTGTGCGGGTTCCGTCTCAGCCCGTACATGAACATTTCACATACTTTTTTTTTATTTACCGCTGATTCGGAAGGCAGTGTCTAACGAGACATGTACATCAGAAATTATTAGTATTTTTGATCAAAATCGTGCCAATTTGTAGAGTTCTGTATGCTAAATCGAGTGTTGGGGCAGGACTTTCATTCGTGTTGATCCGGAAGTTTCTATAGAGTCGTAATAAATACATCGACGTTGACTTTCATCGACATAATCTTAATTTTATCGCCAGTTTCGAGGTTTCGAGCGGGTTATAACTTATAATTGTATCAATGTAATATCCTTGTCGCCTTTCACCGCGGCGCGCGGCGCAGTGTTATGCGATCTAACGGAGTGGTTAATTCGGTGCTATTGTTTTCAGTGGACAAATGGCACTTCGTGTCGAGCCTGTGAGCCGCCGACCTCTGCCCGGGCGCTGCCGAGTGCCGACTCCGGACTCCGCTACACTTTCACTCGTCTCCGATACTCGATTGTCTAGTTCATTATTATTCAATTCACCGAGCGTTTTGCGTAGCCACTGATAAGGTTAAATGCTTTAAAATGAAAGTTCTTGATAAGCAAATAATAAGAATCTTTGTAACATTTTTAATTTATTTGCAGCATTTTATTTTGTTAACTTGAAATATTTGAACATGTTTTATTCATAAAATGAACACTAACGTAAATATTTTCGATCAAATGCAATTCATGTACTGTGATAGGTGAATATTAAATGCATCTTACATATCAAAAATGCTAATGAATACTGCATCACGGTTTGCGTATGTATCGCAATTCGCAGTCGGCAGTGCGAGTGTGCGACGTTAGAGACTGGCCAGGCGGCGCGGACTCCTCTGTACAATAACATGTTTCCGAGTGTAGTTCTTGCACGTATGTATTTATTGTTGGGTTGTATTGTATCGAATAAGGATAAATAGAAGTAGCCGAATATCTGGTGTCTATATTATAGGTATGTTTTGTATTAAATGATAAGTTAACTATTTGAATTTTTATTTTATTTCTGTACTTCCTTACCCTCATATCGCAACTCTATTGAATTGTTGTGCACCGTCAACGTTCATGATGCAAGCCAATTATGGAGTAGTACAGCCTGCAGGCTGCGGCTAACGAGGGCTAAAGCGTCATTGAGCGCTGAGCGCTGAGCGCTGAGCGGCCTGCGGGCTGCGGTCCGCGGAGCTGCGCAGGCGCCGGCGAGCCCCTTGACCTTGGCTCGCGGAAGTCATCGTTCATGACTTATCGTTCCGACGATTATGCACTTGCACAAATGTGTGTTTGTTGTTCATTATCATGGTACTATCAAACGATAATGCTAAGAATATTAGTTAATCTTTATTTTTATTTCCGACCGTTGTCCATTTCGTCGTAGGTGGCCACTGATAGAACTAAATTGATACAGTTACCTTGATATGAATATAATGACACTAGAAGATGTACAAGAGGTTTCTTAATTTCCTATAAATCACTAATTATCGGTGTTATTAAAAGTAAAATAAAGTTTTGATAAAGTACTGTTTGAAGCAGTCATTAATATTTCTAGCGGTCGTTTTAGCTGCTGGCTGCTGGATACAGTACTCTATCCGGCAGGTTTGCCCCCTGGTACACCTGCATATAATAGGCACAAACAGATAATAATTGGACAATCATCGTAAAAACTTGTTTTAAAATAGGTAATATTCTCGAATTTATTAATGAAATCCTTGAAAAAGATTATTATTATACAATTTAATTATAATATGTAAATTAGTAAAACACTAGGTAGTTACTTATTTTATGAAATACTAACTTTTGTGTGATTTCGAGAGACTAGACCATTTTTAATGCCTAGGAGCTAGCTCTCTAGGAAGGTGGTAAATAATTCTAGTATCTCGTGTAGAAAGTTATGGTACTAATAGTAGGTAAATAGGTAATGTATAGGTAGTAAGTATTTAGTAATCCGTGGTAATGTAGGCAGTGTTTCACTTTGTTCGAGCGCCGACTGCCATTCTCAATAAGTTGTTGAAAACTGAGTAGGCATCTATTTCATTTCAGTATTAACTCTAAAATTACCATACTCGAATACAATGATTCACGAAGGATAATAATTGTGACAAATTATGACTGATTTCCTTTAGTTGAATAGGTGTACCTACACATTCTTAAGACTATATTATAAATGGTGTTATAGCATGGGACCTAGTTTAAATGCTGAGCCTACGGTATGGTGTTCTTCTATACGATAGTTGTCTTTGCTCTCACAGTAGGTACTACTTCTGTCATACTGTGGCATGGTATTTACAGCGCAGTGTATCGATGAAAACAGTGTATGGGTAGCGAACTAGCGAGTGGCGGTGGGCAGGTGG
>LQNK01000335.1:9236-24706 GCA_001586405.1 Phoebis sennae | reverse complement strand
CCTCACCAATCGGCACGAATATTACTTCATAATAAAATTTCCTAATTAGGTATATAGAAGATAAATATTTTTTTTTTGAAAAACAGCAAATAAAACATTATTCATTAGCTGAAAGTTAAGGAATCTTTTAATGAATATAAAATATTATTAGCCTCTTAGCCTTTTTTAAATGAAATAAATATTTTGGAAAAAAAAGACATAACGGAATAGTGTTAGGCTAGCCTAAGTTCGTTGCTCCCTATATGATTTGAGTCATTTTCAAGCGCGTAGTTGAACACGTAACGCGGCACGCGGTTTGAGGAAGCGAGGCGCTTCAAAAGCTTGGTGGTCCCACATAACCCCTCCTTAAGTAGCACTGCTATCCACCACAATCATTGAAATACCCAGAATGCATGTAGTTTTTACATAAAAAGCAATTGAAATTGTATTTTTCTCTAAAATTTCGAAAGATTTTTACTTTCAGTCAAATTTGATTCATTGTGGTGTAAAAAAAATGTATAGTCACCATTATGGCAAGTCTTATCAAAAGTTGGCGCATCTATTTAAGATTATAAAATGGTTAAATACTTTTATAAAACTAGCAATAAAAATCGTACAGGTCTATGCAAGAGTAAAGCAAGAGCAAAAAGTTGAAAACGACTTTTACTAATCAACTTTTTCTATGAGGCCAAAACAGTAATTGTTCAAAATGAGGTCGAAGGAATTAAACCAAACCTTTTTACATTTATTTTGTTGCATTATTAACATTAAAGTAAATGTAAAATTGCTTGCCACCGGCATTAATACAAGCACGAAATCAGCTTAAAAAAGATCGTTTTATTTGTCGTGCATATCTTTTATCATCGATTTGATTTCAGATGGTAGACCACCCTCTGAAAACGCTCGATGCACATTAATAAATACTCGATTATAAGGGTATCTTTCAGCGTTTGGGTACCTTTCTTGATACAAATTGCTGGCAGCGTAATCATTGCATAGAGTTACTTCATAAATGAGATGCATAATAGCGTATTACAACGATGTGTAGGGTACCGGCATGATAAACGGTTCAAAATATGCAAAAAGTCCAGTTAACACAAGCAGAGTTTAAGATAATACCAAGTACAGTTCAGTATGCAGATCGCTTAATCCAGTCCAACAATCAAAGCCAAAAATACGAAACTTTGCACAATAAATAAAGGATTATAGCGTACTGATTTGAAAACAGTAATTAATCTTTTGTAATTTAGGAATTTCTCAGTAAAAAGTACCTAATAATGGTAACAATTTATAAAGATTGATTCTTCTCGTTAAAAATAGTTAGAATGGTTGTCCTGGCTGATTTCCTATGTTATTTTACCATTTTATAATCTTGAATAGATGCGCCAACTTTTGATAAGACTTGCCATAGTGGTGACTATACATTTTTTTACACCACAATGAATCAAAGTTGACTGAAAGTAAAAATCTTTCGAAATTTTAGAGAAAAATACAATTTCAATTGCTTTTTAAGTAAAAACTACATGTATTCTGTATTGTAGGTATTTAAATGATTGTGGTGGATAGCAGTGCTACTTAAGTTTCCAATACAAAAGAAAAGTTAGAAATATTAGTAAAATTGTGGACATGGTAACAAAAAATGTCTTAGTAGGTGAAATTTTTTGAAGCAAATCAATTTTTTTTTATAATTTAAAAAATAAGTTAGATTGAATTTTTATTTTATTTTTCCTCAAGTAGTTATGAGTAGGCCCAACACCTGGTGCCGTATTATCGTTGAATTTTGGGACACGTTGTATATATACAATATTGGGCCAAGCTCGCACCGGTGCAGGTGTAATAACCACCCCCAGCAGCAGACCGGCGTGAAGCAGTATTGCACTGTATTTCGTACGGTGAGCTGGTGCCCGAACGCCTATATTCCCATCCCATTCCTCTCCCGTCCTATTCTGGTTCTATTCACAACTTTCTGTCATTAATCCTCTCTTATACCCTCCCCTTTCTTCAAGCCGGCAAGGCATCTTCGACACTTCATGTGCATTGGCTGCGGTCAGTCACTACGCGGTGATCCGCGTGCCCTGCTTGCCTGCTACATCATAAAAAAACATACATTTTTGTCTAGGCCAAAGGTCGATGCATGCGATGATTCAACATCGTGCTGATCATATAAAACTCGAGTGAAACTTGTCAGATCACAATAGATGTACAACGTACCAAATGGGCGCATTGTTTTGGATGTCCTGTAAAGTTTTTCAAGGCTTACTCAAAATGACTATACTTATATTCGAATTGAGAATTGAATACTGAACACGCTCCTTGCATACGTACATCGACTAAAAATAACGGTATACTTAAGTACGCTGTATCCTCCATATTTATTAGCTCGATCGAACGGTTTGGATTCTAACCTTATTTTTAATAGATAGAGTCTTGAGAGATCTTTAGTCACCAAGAGGAAGGTTTATATGTATGATAAAATCCATTAAATAGTGGAGAAATACTGTTATTTTTTAGGTTTCTAATGTGATAACTGATGTCGTAAATTATCATTTTTTTCCGCTTACATTGCAAACTCAGGCTAAACTACGCGATTTATAAAAAAATGTACTAATAGTGTATTTACTATCAGCATTGCACCCGTACAAAGCCGGGGCGGATCACTAGTCTGTTTATATTCAAATTGTTATTAAGTTATTATTTTATATTTGTATATACAGAAGTGCATCTGCGTCACTTTAATGCTGTAGATGTTCATGGGCTGCAGCCAGTCACTTAACATCAGGTGAACCGCATGCTCCGTTTGCCTGCTGTGGCATAAAAATGGAACTTAATTTAAAAGAATAACATCTACTGTAAACCTTTTTTACAAATAAATATGAAAAATTTTAATATGTTCTTCAAAAAGGTCCGACTCAGCATAATTCCTGGTCATTCAAACATAACACTGATTTTATGCCTAAACCTGACCTACTTTTGCGGTCCAACAAAGCAACAGGCTCCACGATCGTGTTCTGCATTCTACTTGCATCTGTACCTGTACAGGTTTCAGGATTGAGCACGACGGGTAACCGGCAACTTAACTCCTGTGGGTTCAGACTTCAGTCAGGCGCCGGCTGCAGACGGGAGCGCACGGGTCGCGCGTCGCTGGCACGTGCGACAGCTCGCGAGAAACTTTGTAAACTTCGCTCGAACTCGGAGTTGAATTCGGTGCAGAGCCGGGTTTCTCAGAGTGACTACTATTGACGACTATGAAGTGCACGTGATTTATTCACGTACTTTTTACCCGAAGTGTTTCAGAATTTACTCTCATCATTGAGATATTTATACTTTTTAGGCAACATTTAATAACGTGTATGAGGTAAACTTTTGTTCCAAAACAAGTCTAAATGTTTAGGTATTTTTTGTGAATTGGAAATATTTTAATTATACTTCAATTTCCGATTGTAATATTTCACTTCAATTAAATTTTCTATTCACACATATTTTTGGGTAAACAGATGGAACCAATACAGAATTGAAGATAATTTAATAAAAATATAAAGGGGAAACTCTTATCCCTAACAGCGGGCTCTTCGCGCCTATTGTATTGTTAATGTAAGGCAGGACTTGACTAAATTACACACCACTGTATTATATGATTTTAATGACAGCTAGCAAAACGGAGATATTATAAAAGGGTGATTTTATACTTATAATGCTTCATAATACAAAACGACAGTAATCAAATACGACTACTAGTCACTGCTTTTTTTATTTTTTATTTTCCAAATCAGTCTTTACATGTACATAATTAATATATTTTTTGAATATATTATTTACCGCCGGTTCGGAAGGCTGTTCCTACCGAAAAGAAAAGGCAAGCAACTCGAGTAGTTGCTCTTTTAAATACAATGAAGAATTGTTTACAATCATTTGAATTTAACGTAAGTTCCAAGCAACTGTCCTGTCATCGTTATGTTTTAAAAAAATAAATAAGAGTTCGAGGGATTTTTGGGATTTAAGCATTTGTCGTTGAATCTAATTAACAGTGTTTAGCTAATAAGGTAGCGATTCTGGGGCGCAGCTATGGCTCTATGTTTTCCTATCTGTAATCAGAGTAAAGAAATAGAGAGAGCGCTAGAACTTTGTAGATAAATTAAGAAAGACATTTTTGTAACTTTATTTTTATTAAGTGCAATAAAGGACGAAAATAAATAAATAAATAGATAAACAAAAAAAAAACTCTCGCGGGGCTGGTAAGTCTCCCTTGGTCATCGACATCAAAATTGACATTCAAATTCAGTAAAGAAGATACACATAGATAATATTCGTTGTTTCAATAGGGAATAAAAAAGAGTCATATTATTTACATGATATTGGTTATACAACGTTGACAACACTAGGATTGTTAGTGATATAATATAAAGCGTGGAGACTGGAGAGGCGACGAGCTTGGAATTCAGTCAAATTGTATCAATAGCTTTTTGTGTTGCAAGTAGGCGAAAAGGTAAATTCTTTATTTTAGTTAGATTTTATTTAACAAAAAAAATTATCATTGGTTGTTAATATCCATACAATTTTACAAAGTCGTTAGATATGGTTAGCTCTATAAAAATACAACAAACAATTACAGGTTCATATTATACAATTTGTAAAAAAGTAACAACAGGGACTATTAAAAAATATCTTAACACTACGGATTTTCTTAAAATTTTTCATTATACTAACAATAATAATTTACTTATTATTCTAGTTCAAATGGGCAAACAGACATACAGACCCGTTTGGGTACGGAATCCTGAAAGCTAGATACTATAATCAGATCTCATCTCTCGTAAGTACAGTGCCTTGAGACCGGAGCGCGGGCCTGGTGTGGAATATGGAGATGGGCATAAATAGTCCAATTCGATTGGCTCTGTTCGAGTAGATGTTGAAAATAGAGTAAAAGTAGTCATAGGTTAATTTTCAGAGTAAAGTACCGTAATATATCTATCAGAGTTTGTTAAGAATTTCGATTAAATTACTGAAACAATCCACAAAAAGCATCCGTCAAAGAATCTCTCTCTTCGCTAGTGATAAGTAGAAACGTGACAATTCATTAAACGTTGCATAAAAAACTGAATGCTGTAAGTTCTCATAAAGCTTCAGAATAAGTGGATCTTGTAGCATGAGTGTTACAAAGTGTGTGAGTGAGCCGAGCGCGGTGCGTGTATAGCAGCGCACGGATGCGACGCTCGCGGCGACATGGCGGGCCGCCGCCTCGTGTTGAACGGTCTGACGGCGGAGGTGGCGGGCGGCGCGGCGGGCGCGGGCGGCGCGGGGGGCGNNNNCCCGAGCGCGGCCCGTCGCCGGAGTTCTACCACGAGCTGGAGCTGTACCGCCAGCTGCTGGCGCTCGCGCCGCCGGAGAGGCGCGCGCGCACGCCGGATCCCCCTTCGAGATCTTCTCACGGTAAGCATCTCAAGATCGTAGCCGAGGTTATTGTTGTGCAATTGCAGTCAATCAGCTGGCGCCACCTTAAACGAAGGGATCTCACATTCAGCGACGGACGATGTGGTCGACTTGAGGATTAGGTTCAACTGATGAACGATTGGAGTTGTAACTTTATATTTAAAAAACGTACATTCACAGGAAGACGAGAGTATAACCCTCAACTAGCGCCAGTTCCAGCAAAGGAACTGGCTACACTATAAAACTGACTACTACTCTAATGCTCCAGAAGTAGATACTCTCTTTCTGGATAGCATAATAACTTCTGATACTTGTCTCCAGATGAGGCAGCCCGGCGGTGCCGCACTCCGGCGCCGCGCAGTGCGTCCGCCGCCCCGCTGCCCACGAGCGGTCCGTCCCCGCTCCGCTCGCCGCCGCCCGCCCCGCTCGCCGCCCCGCTCTCCGCGCAACCAGCCGCCCGCGTCGCCTCCTCTCCGGCACCTCTCTGCCCCTTGCCGCTCGTCGCTAAACCAGCGCGGGTAAGTTCATTAATGTAGTCGTGTTAAGAAATATGTTATTTTTCGATAATTTTCAGTGAAGATTTCTATACATTTTCGCTCACATAAATAGAAAACAAATTAAAACAGATGCTTGAAATTTCACATTTCGTAAAAGTCTATTTCCTCTTGGAATATGAAAAATTTAAATGTAACGATTGTGGGGTCCGTAAGTCCGCTTATTACGCGGTAATTACACGGGATCCTTTCGGCGGAGACTATTACAATATTATAATGGCGGTGACTTAAGTGTGAGACTTAAATGGGTCCTACAATGCAGACTTACATTATCATCGAATAATCGCTCCAGCTACACGAGGCGCCGCGCTGTAGCGTATTTCAGTCACGTAATTTAGCTACCTGTTAATATATTGACTTTTCTTTCTTTGGCGATATTAATGTTCCCTCTATGTCTGCTGAAATGAATTCTAAAGGCAAAGTGATATATGACGTCCGCGTATTTTATATTACGTACCTTAATTAAGTTGTTAATTATATCTGCATAATAAGGCAGGGTATTTCAAGAATACACATAATTACGACGGAGATAATCCCAATGAGTCGGGCTCAAGTACAATAATTGCGAGAGCATAATAATGAAGTGTAATGTGCGATAAGTTAGCGCAGTTTGGCGCGCCGCCAGCGCGGGTGTGCCGCCGCCGCCGGCCATACTTGCCGCTCGTGTCACTCACTCTCTCTTCACAGCACACTTCGACTCTCCTCGACTGAGCTCAGGGATCTAATTCCTTTTGTAATCATAATTTAGTCAGACCCAAAACGCCTAGATCCTAGAATTTTGTTACATTCCAAAATGCTTAAGAGATGTTAACATTTCTTTTGCATCGTATTCTGAAGATTCATGCTGTGCTAGCAAACGTAGCGGTAAATGCAAAACTTGGTTAAAATGCAATAATAATTTAGAAAGCATTTACATTTACCGTGTATTTTCCGAGAGCGCGATAAGAGCTTCGTAATATATTAGAATGGAGTTAAATACAATATACTTAAGCGTAAAGACTCCGTAACATTTCGGAAAGATATCTGCAAATCAGCGTCCCGCGGGAGCTGCGAGCGCCGGATAATCGCTGCTCCGAGAGCGCCGTTCTCGACGCTTCGCGGAATTGTCTCACGAATCATATAGTATTTGCTTAATCGAACCCATATATTCATACACGAGATTTAATGCAAGTTTCATGAAATGAGGAAATGTTCAAGTTTTATATTTGTATTGAATAAATTGACCATTGTATTTCTTTATCGAGATGAGGTGTACCTAAGATCACTCTTTATTTTTTAAGAAATGCAGTATTAGTCATGGTTTCCTGTATGTAAAATAAAACCTAGAGTTCATATGATGTGTACCGCAGACGACACCCTAATGCGTGAAGAAGCAATTTCCCCTTCGCTTTTACATTACGAGCGACTTCATCGTTCAGCGCGCGGTAGCGGCCCCGCAGGTGTGGCCGCGCGGCCGCTCTGCCCGCACGCTGCGCCGCGCTCCCTCCGGAAATTATTCCTGCACTTATCTTCCATCTCCGGTTAGCTCCGTATAATGATGTTACAGATAAATGTTCCGAACAGTTTGTTCAATTTAACGCGGAGAATATATTCGTCCTCATTTATTTCCCGAGAAATGGCTCGAAGCTTGTACGTGCATTTAATTGCATGGCCTCCTGTGAGCACCGAGCATGGTGCCGGCGACAATAACGATTGTGATACGAGTGCGGTGCACGGAAAAGCGGTTTTTCAAAGAAATATTGTACGTCGTTTAAAGCGAGTGTTTGCCCTGGCTATTTTTAGATCTTTAAATGGGAACATTATTATAATATAAGAGTACGATACGACTTATATAATACTAAAAAGTTGAACACGTAAATAAAATTGAAATGTTAGACTGCAAATACTAAAATAGATTTAAAGAACTATTCAAAAATACAACCTGAGGGAATTCGGATTGATGAAAAATCCTCCAAAATTACTTCTTAATATCTGTTTTGAATGAGTAATTTTTCCGTCTCAATATTCATTCGTTACAAAGCGCTCGCTCGCTGAATTGAAACTCGTCGGACAGGTACCGGCGCGGCGGCCGCTCGGAGCAGGCGCCGGTCCCATCTCGAAGCATTCTCATTCACTCAGTGAGGTTTTAATATTGAAGTCTGGGAACAAATAAATAAGGGAATTGCATCAAGCTATTGTAACGAATTACGTTTTTGACCAAGAGCTGTCTGCTCCACCGTTCTTGAATGTTTAATATTTGTGTATCGTAAGAAGATTATTGTGCTATAAAATATTACGAAGCTGGGTTGTTCATACAAAATTCGTACATCAATATGTGTTTTCCATAATGTTTTAATAGAAACAATATTTTTGGATCGGCCGCTAATCCGTAATGAGGCGCAGCCGCGCGGCAAATGACCGCCGGATCGCAGACCTCGTTACAAAATATGTAAACAGACGCATGAAGTTGTTTTTGAATTATTCAATTATAGCCAAATATTTGAAAATATTATATCAACCACCTAATTTTTTTTACTAAAAACTTTAAGTACTTATATTATTTCTACTCTTAAACAGTTTCAATATGACGGCGAGGGTTCGAATATAATTCCGTTAATTATAAAATTGCCCTGTTCACATTAAAATTTATATAAGAACACCTGGAGTATAAAAATCTAAGCTCAAATGTAAATTTTCACTATTTCGAGTTAACGGGTACTCATGTTTAGTTAAGTACGAAATGTATTTGAATAACCCGGACTTTGCATACAGAATCAGCACACTTTGTGTTCTAAGCTGCGAGGATTTCAAAAGATGGAGTTATGATTATTCAGAAAATAGCACAATATTCATTATTTTAAATACGAAATGACCCGTCTGCCAGTATATGTTTCTGTTTGACCATTCCTTTATTGTTTAATCGAAAATATTTAAATCTGTGACCTAATTCGGTTTTTAAGCAATCGTAAACACAAAAAGTGGAAGAAACAGGAAGATCAAATTAGTAACTAGGTGCGGTAATATATCAAAAATGAAAATAAGGTTTTCCTCGTTCGCAAATCATCGGAACCAGCGGCCGAGTGACCCTTTTATATTATTAAAGGCAAGAATTGCCAATAACTTCGACGACAGACAGTTTTTGTTTAAGCACCCCGCTCGACCTACTTACAATCCTTTCTTTTATTAAATCATTTTCAAAATATTACATCAGCAATCTACGAATGAAACAATGGATGTTCAGACCTTTTAAAAATATTGTTAAGTGATAAGGATTCGCAATAGATAAATGATGGAAGAAATTTAATGAATAACCTTGTTCAGCTAGTGACCTACACACTGCAGCTGCGATACAGATATTATGTTTGAGAAAAAGACGTTACTCGATCGAATTTATTTTACTTATTTCAATGTCTTTTGAGCGTTCGTGATTGATTGATTGATATATGTCGTTATCGTCGTATTTGTTATTAAAACTCTATTTTCCGACTTTGGTGAGTTTAAAAAATTTTCCTGTTTTACTTTAATACGTTTTTATAAAAATTAGTAATTATTTCACAGCATCTGTTCACAATGAAAATGTTCATTAAAAATGGCGCGGCGTTATTTATTGAATACAGTTTACCTTGGCTATTCTTTTTACGTGAACTGAGTTTACTCCCGGGACTATCTTTCTCAAAGAGCGGATACATTTATCTGTTCTGTGATCTTTTTATTTGAATTAAAAAAAGAATCGGAATTTGCACGAGAAATGTTTTTCATCCTAGAGCGCGATTACTTTTAGATGAAATAGCGATCATGTAACAATATTTAGATTTTATTTAACTGTACCTAATATATACTAAAATTGTATATATTATACTCATCTACATTAGACAAATGTAATTTGTTGAAGATTGCCTTTAGTAAGACTTCCAAAGGTTTGTTAGTAACTGGTTTGTACCAACTGTAATATCTGTAAATCAGGTGTAAAGAGTTCTCTAATTAGTTCATCGCGTGCACACTCTCTGTGTGTGTATTGTAACTGTACATCTTTACGAGAATTAGCAGCTATAATCCATCATTGATCATAATTGCTAATCCAATGCTCTTTCTCTTTGAGCACGATTAGGTATGAAGTTAATTGTAGATCACTAATTAGAGTGGTATAATATTCATTATTTCCTATGAGTTCTTGTAGAGAGCAAGAACAAGAGATGTTTTCGAACTTATAAAAAATTAAATACTTTTTATTATTATTTATTTCGATGAGACATAAAGCTCGGAGGTGCCTAAATCTTTCCTATTATTTATTTTCCTATATGAGTTGTTAACTCGGCAGCATGACGTCATGAAATAGGTTATCGCGTAACATTTATCCAGCCCGAGGAACATGTCCAAGTGGCGTGTAGCGGGCAGCCCAGTTAGCCGGCCGCGCGAGCCTCCTCTCCGCAACACTCCAGATGCATCTCACGTTACGAGCGGAAAATCGCTGCTTAAGAAAATGCTGAGTGTTTTAATATTAGCTGTGGAAATAATAATGAAGGTATAATTTATTTGAATTTAATAGTTATAATTATCGTTAAAATAAAACATCTTTCATATTCATTGGATAAAATGTTATATTACATAGTTATCCACAAAAGTAAGTTACAGTTGTGATGTATTTTTCGTTCAATTAGAGGTATTAATGTTAAGATTGTCACCTAAGGCTGCCTTCTGTTATAGTTTACACGTATCAGGAAATGCTTGTTTATCTTTCCTTAACCTGATCGGGAATAAAGCACGTTTCCATGTTGATAAACTTGATACAAGAGTTTATTTTGATGAAGCGGTCTCTAGCTAAGGTTCAAATGTTAATATGACCCATTATAAAATGAAGCTTAATTTCCATTGACAGTGATTAAAATCGCAATCATTATAGTGAGATATTGGTTTTCCAAAGCTTTGTCCAGAATAATTAATCGTCCATAATAATGACATGGAAGTAATTGTATAACGCGTGCAAATGAAGTGCTAACTGACTGTGACAGCAGCGCGCTGCGTCGGGCGGCGGACGCCGAATTGTTCACAGTATCCTGGAATACTGGTGTACTAGCCTGTCCTCGTGACTTTCTCATTGCATCTCACCTCAATCCTCTCAGCTATTTCAATAAAATGGAGTAGATAAACTCAAACCTCAACAACAATTAGTAACACTCAAATGTCATCGTTGTTATGTCATGCGCTCATTTGTCGATATTGTAGGATATTTATATAGGACTTTCGTTTTGCTTTCTTTAAATTGTAATTAGAGTATGAATTTTCGGTATTAAGTCATCACCTGGCGTATAAATCGGTTGTGCGGGTTTGATCGCAGGCTGATTTCCCCGAGCGGCTGTCGCGGCGCGTGATCGGGCGGAGATGGAATTATAATTGCGCCACGTTACACGTACATGTGCCGCCGGATAACCCGCTCCCTGGGGGAGACTTTAGAGGACGATTTGTGTATTGAAAGAGTACAAGCAGAGGTTGCTGACTTTTTGGGCAAGCCTTTGGAGAGACCGGTCATGATGTATATATTAGCTGGCAGGATCCATGCAGCCGTCATCCATTTCATCCATTTATCTATGTATTCTTTGTTGTGTAGTACAATATTTTTATAAGGGGGACACACGAGCTGGTGAAGCACCTGGTGTTAAGTGATCAACGCCGCCCATAAACGCCCACAAGTTACGGGGACTCGTGGGTGCGATGCCGGCCTTTAAGGTAAGAGTACGCTCGTTTCTTGAAGGTGCCCAAGTCGTATCCGTTTGGAAATACCGCATGTGGGATTGAATTTTAGCAAGAACCGTTCCATTGGTAGACAAACGATGTTTACTCGTCTCTTGGCCTATACGATCTGAAACAGCAAAGCTCCTACAGCACGACTATGATTATAAATTTAATAGATATTAGAACATCGGAGTACAACGAGGCACATAAGCAGATGTAATCGAGCTCTTCGTTAAATACATAATTCAAGACGTAAGATGGATTGTTTAATTATCAAAGCCGAGTCAACAAGCGTGACGTGACGTGACGTGACGGCCATCGGCACGCTCCCGGCACGACACGTCACGGTACAGACGTTATCTCCCTTAATCAACGGTAAATCATGTTACATTTGCTGAGTAAATATTAGACAATATATGTTATAATGTATATTCGATTAGAAATAGTCTTGGTTAATTGTCACTGCTTGTATTTTGTATCCGACAGTAAAAATCAATTTCCTTCATTGAGATCGTCAGTTTTTTTATGATTACTAACATAATCTTACATATCTATACATATAATAAAACAGTAACCAAACCATTTCTGTACATTGAATATTTTTCAAAAAGAGTAATTGGTATGCAATATGTATGTTCTATAGATACCAAAACCATGGTTAGAATTTTTTTTTCTGTTTGTCTGTTTATCTGTTTGTCTGTTTATCTGTTTGTATGTGCGTCAATCACGTAAAAACCACTGGGCAGTTTTTGATAAAATTTCACATGCTGATAGACCAATATTAGATGCAACTTATAGGCTACATTCTATTTGAAAAAAATAATTTTAGGGGTGGCTCTCCATACATGTAAACGGAGGGTAAAAAAATAAATTCGCGAATACATCATTAAATGAGGTCTCATTAGATAGGTCTTTAAAAATGAAATAGAGGTTACTAAACGCGTTTTTTGCTAAATTAAATATTTTTTGAGATATACGCTTCTAAAGTCGTGAAAATGTCATACCACGTGACAATGTGAGATTTTGTTTGACTTGCGGTCATGTCTTTTTTACTCTTAACATGATAATACGGTAAAACACTCAATAAATTCTCAACAACCTTCAAAAAATAACTAACTCTCCGCCCGCGGCTTCACTCGCATGGGCTACAATTTTCTGTATTTTGAAGAAGGGCGCGCACTGTGAGATTTTGGTGAAACTATTTCCATAGAATATTATAAAAAACACTATAGACCTGCGCATTTATCAGCGGTCCTGCGACCGTAATTTTTTAAAACTTTTGTTGTGCGCCTCTAAAAAATACAGAAATGAGTAGCCCACGCGTGCGAAGCCGCGGGCGGAAAGCTAGTTTAAAAATATATAAAGATATTATTATACTTAGAACGAGGTTAGAGTTCATAGATATTGTTATAATAGGCAAAGATTCATCCATAAACCTTACTTAGATAGAGCTGATTAAGAAAAACCTAAAGGCGCTTTACGCTATATCAAATATATTTTGTATAGAGTACAGCGTGATCCCAGTTGGCGGTAGTGCGCGTGTCGGCTGTTCGTATCGGTGACAATAATTCCGCCTCTCATTAGGATAATGTTCGTCATAAAGCATCGCCATTATTTGCTGTTAATTGTTATCAGTTATTATGTTATCGACAAAGCTGTGTGTTGGCCAAACATCAACATTTACTTTATGCTAGTATTAATAGTACATACAATAAAGTGTGACAACTATGTTCCTGGGACGGTTTATGGACTTATATCGATTTGCAAGTTTATTTTAACTGTTATGTCGTATCAACTTATATGTAGTAATTTTTTGCATGTTGTACGACGTTCAACTGATCATTTCACAAAATATATCTTTGTTAAAAGATAATAGTACCAGTTAATACGTCCATTTAGCGGACAAATAAAAAAAAATCGTTTGTTAATCAACTTTGCCTCAAAAGTATTTGTATAGTTTACGGCAAGACTTTTGAACCATAACTACAGAAATCAACAGTAGAACCTTCCTATAGTGGTACAACGCTCAAGATTCATGTCGCGGATTAGACACGCAGGTTTAATATATCCAGTGATGGGTGAGGGCGAGGGTGACGGAGCCAATATAAATTCCTGCCGCTTCCCCGGCGCGTGACCCGCCTCGGCAGGCAGCGCCCGGAGATATTCGCAGATACGATGGATAGATCCTATTGATCTTTGTGTAGCTAAGTGCCTGCAATGTACAGCTGTTTGTTTCTTAGTGAAATTAAGCAAGCCCAACTATGTAATATAATTTAGTCTTCTGTGATCTTGAGATAAGCAGAAGTATTCATTATGAGTGTGATGCTATCAGTGCCCATCGATTGATTTTCTAACCCTTAAAAGTTTTCACTCTGAAATATACAAGGGCTTAATTTTCAAAATACATCCAATCTGACTAGCCTCATAATAAAAGTAGGTATCGTAACATCCATTAACACCCTAAAATACGGAACAATTAACACTACCGTACTAAGGGTTCTGTTTACGTGTGTTGGAACTTGCGGAACAGACATATTTTGATACATTTACTCACAATAAACCTGCAATGAAACGAGTTCCCCGAAGTCGTCCGCACGTAGTTAGGCTAACCCGACAACCGACACGCCGCCGAATGTAATCTACGTCGGGAACGGACTCTGATGGGAGCCCACTGCCCAGGGGTACAACACCTTTGGCTCTATTGAGTTAAATCTTTCCGATCGATTTTTCTTTTAAATTCAACGAATTTTATTTTAAGTAATAAAGATTAAATTTTCAAAACAATTAAGTCATAATTCGCAAGTTAAACCTAGGAGAAGAAAAATATAAGAAATGTACAAAATTCCGTGTTCTTACATAGTGAACCATTTATATAAAAATGTTTGTAGACGTTCATGGGATGCGGTCAGTCACTTAACATTTCGTGAACTAAAATTGTATTAGAAATAACATCGATAATATTCATCTGTTACGAAATGCTTAAAAATAACTTTCGTGAAATTTTATTTTCAATTTTCATGTATCTAATTAATTATTTATCACTAGCTGCTTCGTACGGCAACGCTCCCTCATTATAAAGTTTAGTTTACATTATAGCTTACATCAAGCAGTGAAAATGAAACTATCTGAAAGAATTTTTTGAAATTGGTTCAGTGATTTTTGTATTTACAAATGAATGGTACCCCTGCCCTTACAAAATTAGTGTGATAGTGGCAAGCGGCGGGCGGGCCGGCCGGTGCGGCGACCGGCGACCGGCGAGCCCGGCTTGTTTACCGAGTGTTACCGCGCTAACACGGACAGAGGCGACTCAAACTACCGTACTTCTGCTAAATTGTTGCGTGAAGTTGTTACGACACTACTAACATTTTTATTACGTATTAAATTTTAATGCTTCATAGTAATAGTGAGCACTGAAATCCAGTTTACAGTGTGAGTGAAGTGAGTGTTATTTCTCTTGTTTTAAATTAAAATTTGCACGCCTGGTATGCAGGCAGAATGTATAAGGCCTTACAAAACTACGTACCACCTATTGTACTACATTTTTGCAAATAAATGAATTTTGATTTTGTTTTTGATTTTGATTCGTTTGTAAAAGGTCCAGTATGTGTCCCAATTTTTATTACTTTGACAAATGTTTCAGAGACAGGCATTCTAGATTAATGTGAATATTCTCACAAACAAACGGACGGTGAAGTAGCTGTATATTACATACATGTGTTAACACTTTTTAAATTAAGTAAACAGTTTACTGTAGTCGCTGAGATTCTTCAGCGAAAAATAATTTAAATGCAGTGATTTTGA
>LQNK01002853.1:94881-105005 GCA_001586405.1 Phoebis sennae | reverse complement strand
AAGCGAAAACCTTTTAAAAGAAATATCAAACTAAAAGACAATGGATTTCAAGTTCCTCTTCCCCACAGAAACGAGGTCAAAAATGCAGCCGTGGCTGGCATCATCGAAGAAAGCATTGACCTATATTTGCAGCGTGCACTGCTTGACTTTGTTTTTCCTACATCTATTTTGCAACATTACAAAAATAGCTACATCGACCTATGACGTCCTAGTACTTATAGTATTGATCCGGAAATCTTGTTTACGGCGTAGACGTTTCAAACAGCTGTTTTCTATTTTAGTATTTTCGAATATAAATTGAATACTTTGTTTGCTTTTAAAGTCGCATCCTTTAATAATTAACAAAACATAAACACTTTTTTATCAACTTTTTGGCTAGAATGTAAACAAAATTTTGAATGCACATTCGAATATCCAATAGTTTGCTTACAAAACCATTTGATAAAACTAATCCGCGTTCAGGTGTAGGTATTGATTTGAAATCCTACAAATAAACTATTCAGTTCGTTTATAAAAGTGTTTGTTTTCATTCGCTCCTGTGCGCGCAAACCGATAACCTGTGACCTAGTTAAAGCTGGAACATGACCCGAGTTGTCCTCTCGGCCTAGGTTAGCGTCACCCGCATCCCTCTCGTCGGCAGCCTTATCAACATTGGGATGAAACCTTGCTTTCATGTGTCCCTGGTACTGTGGTATTTATACACCTAACAGAAATTCGTCGCTAACAAGCACAAAAATCTAGGCTAGGATTTTTATACAATTCTGTCGATTCATAAAATGTATGGTTTATATTGCTTTCATAAACTTGTTTGTGTTGCAATCTATAGTTAACATTGTTAAATTTCGTAACATCCTCTCCCTGACACCTTCTAGCTGGGGCGTTATTTAAACTGATTATTTCTACTTTCATGTAATTTGTACCACTTCACTCTCGTCTAGTACGAGTGAGGAGATGATTGTCCACTACCGTTAAAAGGCTCCTGCAATCTTGGTAATTGATAATGGGTCATAAATCCGAACTCATTATTAAAACGGAGTGGACACTGGACAGTTGAATCAGGATCGTCCACGATCGCACCAGATTGCATTTAGCAATAGCGAGCGACCCAATTGGAGAGAAAATTACTCGGTGTGAGCTGTGTCACGCTTACGATGAAAAATCATGAAGCATGATAAGACATTTCTGAATTAGTTATAGACTAAGTAAAAAAGTATTCTAAAGAAGAAAGTAGGTTGAGCATAACAAAAGAATGAAATCAATCTATATTTATGTCAACTCCAGCGCTTCATCCAAGTAATGTTGTGTATTAATTCCCTCGACATACCTGCATTCTGCAAGAACGTCGGGCTTGTTTCGACGTGCAATTTGCGTCATACAACCCTATAAAT
This sequence comes from Phoebis sennae, assembly GCA_001586405.1. Classification (NCBI taxonomy): domain Eukaryota; kingdom Metazoa; phylum Arthropoda; class Insecta; order Lepidoptera; family Pieridae; genus Phoebis; species Phoebis sennae. Next base: position 103,617 of record LQNK01002853.1, on the reverse strand, counting down.
AACTGAGAACAGTGCTTCAGGAGAGATGCAACGGACGCCAATGAGCAACAATGAATTCCGCGATGAGATCGCTTATAATGATATCTAACTAGATGGTTATTATCGACATTCTAGCGCATCTATCTTATTCCTTAAGCGGTGATATATTAAGCTTGAAAGTACGCAAATCGCAGATAAGATCTCTCTCGGTAACGCGAAGAGCACTTAAACTTGCACGATTTATGAGTACGAGCGGCCGAGGCCAAGATGGGAAATAAGTGGCCATACTTTTATCTTAAAATAGCACATAAACATATTTGAATTTTGACGAATTGCATTTAAGAGTAATTGAGGTCAATTCCGCATTTCTTTGGATATCCAAATTAAGCAGCAATGAGATGCACGATTGTTATTGTTCCGAGGTTGATGAACGGTCGTGAATCATTTAATAAATTGAGATTAATGCAGTTTATTCTTGTATTTATACTCAGTGATAAAGCGCACTTTATCATTCTCCAAATTGGTTGGATTTGAGGTTATTTTTAGAATCATTTTTGTATACATTTAAAACTAAGATGTATAAAGGTTAATTTATTTAATAATAACAACATCTTTTCTTCACAATAATTTATCTTAAAGAGATGCTGGTAAACACCAGTTGGGTTTTATATAATTGAAAACATTTACAACGTCGTTCAAAAATTAGTGTTTTTAATCAAAATGCTAAGCAAATAACGTCACCGCGGATGCACGCCCATATTTAAAGTTTGGCATAGCAACCGCTGTGGGAGGGTTTTCGTTAAAACAAGAGCCTCTATACTATCAGTGCATGTGACGTAATGCCCTAGTTTCATGGGGTCAGATTGGTTGCACCCTTTGCATCTAGGTTGCGCTATTTGGTGTAACGAGTAAACTTTGTCTTCGCGTTCTAGATATGCGCTGCCTAATTTTTCTGGAAGTACTTTCGTGATGAAGTGTTGGCTTTAATTTTTAGTTTAGACATAACACCGTCAAACGCATTGCGAGAATATATTTTATGTTAACAAATTTATTGGTATTCTGAACAAGTGCATGTTGATTTACTGGAGAAGTCGTGCTTACAAGCTCCCCGGGGAGGCAAAGAAAATAAACCCTTGTATACGATCAGTACAACATCATAATATGTAAATGTATCGTGGAACAACCTCACAACAGGACTTCGAACAAACATTATTGAAATTTTCTAAAGAATCACTATTAATACATTTGCTAAAATATTAAGTTCACTAACACTTCAACTACATTCTACAAACTGTGTCCTCCATTCAGATATAATTCCAAAGCAAATACACGAGTTCAAAAAACCATTGAATAAAAATTGTTTTGCAAAGGCGGCCCGATTCTCACCGCTTAAATAAACCAGGCTTAAACATACATTTTCTCATGAACGGTATTTCGAGGAGTGTTATTGTAACTGTTACTCATAAACGTTTACTAGTGGAAACCTCTGGCATGATAAAACTGTTAAAAAACTGTCTGCACATTAGAGTTTTCCAAATAAACTCAATTGACCGGATTTAATAATTCATATACCAGGGTATCATCGTGACACTCTAGATGTTTGTTAACCAATTACGTAAAATCGGCTATAAGAACTTCGGTAAAATTTAATTTGACATTTATAATAATCTAGGTTCATCGTCTAGATAAACATAGTTAATACTTTCAAATCCTGCTCTGCGCAGACGATAAAATCTATCCATGTGTGTCTGATTATAAATGTATTGAATTACAGTCTGAATCTAATCTGACTCCCAAGAGGTGACTCTAAAGGGGCGGCATTAAAATATTCGTAAAATTAACTTTTAAATTCACTACGTTTTTTAATAAGACGAAAAATTTAATTCGTGTTGAAACCAGAGTAAAGGTTACTTCGTTATTTTAACGCATTAGAAATAGAATCCAATGAAAATGTTTAGATTCGCAGTGTTTATTAAGATAAGATCAAAGTAAACTCACGAATAATTAACGTCAACGTTTATAAAAGCCCTACAACGTGTCATTCTATTTTGGACGGCATACCAAAGGTCGGGCTCGGTCGTGATCGTTACATATACATATATTTATGAATGAAATTATAATGGCAGGTGAAGGAATATAGAGGTAATCGGTCCCCATTCGTTAACCTTTGCTTTACGAGGCTATTCCTCCCTACCGTTCGATACCCTTTTCACTTTTGAATTTTTATGACAATATATTACGCAAGCTACAAGGTCATTAACACTGCATGGATCGAATTCTTGAAGACCAGCTGTTATGTGTGCGTAATACGTGAGTAATTTGTGCACAGTGCCAGTTATCATCTGAGAAATATGCAACAATTACAGCTTATTGGTACTTATGTAGTATACTAACCTGAAATCGCTTATTTTTATTACATTTTCCTTTTAATACGTACGTAAAAAATGATTTTATTTCAAAAAGAAAATCTTATATATAAAAATGAATCGCAAAATGAGTTGGTAAGCGCATAACTCAACAACGACTGGACCAATTTGGACAATTCTTTTTTTTAAATGTTCGTTGAAGTTCAAGCATGGTTTTTATGGCGAGAAAAAGTCCACGCGAGCGAAGCCGCGGGCAGAAAGCTAGTATTATATTATATAAAGTATGCTATTGATTTAAATTTATCTAACATACACATCATTCACACAAAGATTACAAATAAAGTAAAAGGTTCGTAAATAACATGCGACTTTGTTTAACAGATTTTTCATAAACCATTTCCAAAAATTTATGAGTCTTAAATCATCGTTTACCTCGAAGATATTATTTTCATAATTCACGCTCCATTAAGACACCTTTATAAATACTCAGTACGTTACTAATGAACATGTGACTAAGATCAGTTAATGATCAGCCTGGTCCGCAGCTGCATCGATTAGCATTCAAACCGTGTGGAAATAGATAAAGATATGCCTATTATTCTAAGACTGGTTCTGCTATTGTATCTAGTGAATAGTGAATTGTTATGGTAGCTTAGATTTGAAATAGCTACGTAGTCACGGTTGGCAAGACAAATTTAGAAGATAGAACTTGAATAAACCAGTATTCTCATAGAATTTTATGCAAAAGATTGTTTTCCGTTCGTAAAGACCTAGATTTTGAATTAAACATATTGAAACAAGACAAAAAATGCATTTAATTTCTACATAATCCTGATAAATTTAGGTGACATGTCTAAAGGTGAATTGAAAAACTTTCGAAAAAACACTTATTACCTACCAGAAAATCTATAAAATCATGCGCCAACTTCTATTGAACGAACGAAATGGAATATTTGAAAAAACATGCACAAATATGACAATGATTTGATTTTAGTATTCAAGCCATTCTCCACGAGAGCTTCAGGACGTTTCAGATGCCTTGACCCACTTCTGCGATCACTGTTCAACCGACTGATGCAAATCGAAGCTGCATTGGTACCTATATCCAAATCAAATACCGAACTTGGGACCTTGTAGGTAATACTGATTATGTCATTGGATAATAGATAACAGAATCACTTAAAATAAAATAATTGTCTACGATAGAGAAAATTAGATATCTTGCGAGAAATTGTATGGTTTTCTAGTTCTCCTCAAAAATATATTATAATGGCTAAACGCTCTTCCATAATTCAACAATAAGCTTAATACTTTATACCCAACTGGAAATTTCTAGAGACTACTTTAATCGAAAACCCCGAAGGCATTATACAATTGGAATCAATTATCCGCCAACAAAACAATAGTATAAAAATCACAATAAAGCGAGGTAGCTTTATATTAGAAACTGTTCATTGGAATTTCTCCGCAGAACATGCAACAAAGACTAGCCCATAAAAAGCGTACTGACTTTTAATTAAGACAGCTCTTACAGACTTTCATTAAAACGGAATTATTATGGGCGGCAAATTGATGTTAATAACGTCGCGCGACTCACTGTAATATATTTCGAGTTTACTTTGTACCTACAATAAATATCAAGTTTTTTATTTGATTGCATTTGTAACATGATACATGTACGTTTATCGCAATTTTATATGTTTTATTCTTTTCAGGAATCTTATTAAGTAGGTAACTAGGCATATACATGGTGTTGCGTAAAGAGTGGTTAAAATGGTACTGGCAGATAGACGACGTTATGACGGTTCAGGAAAATACTAATTATTTCATGCAAGTAAGGCTCCCTCAGTTTTCGAGAAAGAAAAAGAAAAAAAATTCCCTTTGGAATCTCATTGAAACAGTATTTTTTTCTAATTTGGCACTCGGGTACTATATTATTTTTTTACCAGAACGTTATGTTAAGCTTAGTGAAAAAATAGGCAAAACATGAAATTTGAGTTAGATATCAGTTTGAAAAAATATGCATGCGCGCCCTGAAATCATAGTTTAATAGTCGATAGTGATATAGATTGAAAACTTCCACCATTTACAGTCTTGCCACAAAAATATTGAATATCTCCAAAACCGAGGGACTAGGTAACATAAAATATATTTTTCTGAACCGTGATAACTTTTTCTATTTGCATCCTTTATAATGGCAATTGGCAGTAGCAATATAAAATGATTTTTTTTGGATTAAATAAGATGTTTCTTTTTTTACAAATATACTATTGACTCTCCAGTTTGAAAACAGCCTGTGAGGGCTACGACACTAACGTAATTCATCTAACACCATCTATAAGGAGTTGCAGTAAAATACAGGCTGTATTAAAATTATCACCACGTTTAACTTACCCTAAAAATAAACCATACTACTAATGTACACGTAAAATACAACAAGGAAAACAGTAGCAATTGTTCACTCAACAGTCGGTGACTCAGAGAGTGGGTGCCAAATGTAAAACTGAACACTGCGGCCAAATATTTGCGGATATACCGACCCGATGAATGGTTCATATTTTGCAAAGTACGCAATAATGCTAAGACTGACCTAACGCTATAAGTTATGAGAGTATCTTGGTAAACAAGTTTTATTCGGCGTCGACAAAAAATCTAATGATAAAAGGTGAAAAAGATGCTTTATATCTAGTCGAATTATGGATATGACATTTCGCATACGGACTTAGATATAATTCAAATACCGGAATCGGATTATCGTTAGTTTTAGATAGTTTCAGTTAAACTTCAAATAGAAAGACAAATGACTGAGCGCCAGAAAAAAACACATCATGCAAAGGACACGGGCAGAAAAAAGACAAAAAAATAAAACTGAGCTTTAAAAACTATATTCTATGCAAAAAAGTACCTTCATTATAATTTCATTTCTAATCAACGTTAAGCATCGATTTTATACGTTGAAGCGTAGTTTATTTGCCAACAGCATTAAAAATGTATTTTGAATTTTAATGATGCGCTCACATGTCCGCTTTAATTATTCGTAAAACGATTTATCAAATGAGCTACCGAAGAAACATCGCATGTCGATTTAACCACATCAATACATATAGAAAAATCACTATGCAAAGATATTTGAATAAATAGCGACTTTCGAAGTGAGGTAATAAAGTGCAGTTCAATTTGGATAGCGCTAAAGGAATAAAACAATTTAAAATATACGCGATTTATTCGAATTCCCAAAAACGAGGAGGTTATCAATTCGGGCCGTATTTTTTTTCTTGCATGCAATCATAACTCATCTGACACAAAACAATGGCTCGCTTTTGTGGATCAACAAATGCACTCGTAAAATTGCGTATAAGTACTTAAACTCTAATATATTTCTGTACTAACTTTATCCCTCAATCGTAGAGTTTGCAAGGCATGATTTAACCACCGTCGATTTCACAGCAATCTGTCAAATAAAATAGTAAGCTAGTCTCGTAAGTGCCGGTAAATCGCAGCTATTTATTTGCTCAAACAGTTTGTGAATAACGGAGCGTTTCGTGGCAGCCATTCAACATTACAGAGAATTACGAAGTTTACAATATCTGTTTAATTTCTGGGAGATAATAAAGCTTGTACTATCTCAAAAATACAAAATTTGTTTCATGTTAACATAATCTACACTAAGAAAGCTTGCTTTATATAAAATCTTCTATAAACATTATTTTTTGTAATGATATTCTTTAATAATTGTTTGTAAATTACGTTCATTGTATGGTCGAATACAAACTTTTCACTGAAATGTGGTGTTTAAACTAGACATCACTGGCGAATAGTAATCTAATTATTGTGTTACTGAGTGAAATTTTGAATTAAAAAAAAATAATATTTAATACTCAAATGCGACCATAGGTCTACTAAGCAGTTGCAGCTCACAGAGATATATTCACAGAAAATTCAAATTCTATACCTAAATCATCGTAAGGGTGTCTACACACTACATCATGATGTACAATACTATCATTCCAGCAGATAGCTATGTGGTCCTACGTACTCTTAGAAACTACGCTTTTATATACTCGTTTCATAATAGCGGAGATTAGTCCCTCGCTAAATGCGCTCGCTCTTAGTTATTTGCTAATTTTCATCGCAGTGTTGAGCGGGGTCCAATTTCACAAGCAATCGATCACAATTGCCCCAGATATCCTATTAGTGAGCACTGCATTCAGCCCGATTCAAAGCTCTAACTAATATTCGGATTTTCTTTTTATTTTTACAAAATTACACTACTATTTTATCTGTTTACAAAAAATGTAAAGCCTGGCTATAGTATAGTCTATTTGTAGGCTTGATAATTATGAATTATATAAAGCATCGAAATCATTTCAAAACAGAAACAACTCTACAAAGTTATTAAGCTAAAAATATCAAGTTAGCAACCGAAAGTTGCGGTCGAAACACGCCGCAGTAGCAATGCAGCCAATTCATAAAATTCAAAATGAAACTTTACTTTGTTGTTACGTTTTTGCAAACTAATTATGATGCTCAGTGATGGATACCCGTTTCTCGGAAGGCCAGGCACAATAACCCGAATGTTTTCTCACAAGCCACGAATCAAAAAGAGTAATATGATCTTAACAATGGGTGGTATATAAAACAACGGGCGAGTACTGCCTTTTACATAAACAGTTGGGCAACACTTTACTGAGTCCTAGAAGGATCGCAAACTGCGCAATACTTTGAAATGGTTCACGATCTAAATTTGTTTGTTTACAACCAAATGTTTAGCTGACGTCCTTCCAGCTATAAACATGCAAGAATTGAAGGATTCCGATTTTTCAATTATTTACCCATGAACTAAGAGTTCATACTAAACAGTGTTATATTATTCTTATAGATTTGTCTTCAAATTTGAAAATTAAAATATCTCTTACAATAAGGACCTATAAGATAGATATTCTTTTAATATTATTATAAGCTATCCTGAATATGAGGTTTCACACATCAGTTTCCTTGTAATGGTTTAATTTCGTTAAAAGATTACATTCACATAATCTATAAACTATAAACACTCTATAATCGCTTTAATACCATTAAGCTCCCATAAGTTACAACAAACAAATCCATTTAATCTGGAGTAATTAGTTAAAATCGAACGTTTTCCCTTTAACAGTGGCACGGCAACGTTTACGGGTAGTCTTCCAATTAAATTTGCAGATTTATACCATGTTTGTACACATTTCAATATCCTTTGTGGAAGTGGAGCCGGCACGTGTAGCCTGTTTAAACAGGTAGGGCACCTGCACCGTCCATTATATCGATTGTACATACCATTCGTCATACGGATATGGTACCATCGATAATTATAAACATGATTAATTGAAAGAATTATGCAAATTACATAGTCGTGCCTTAAGTCCATAAGTCCTAATGCAATTTTATTACAAGCTTTTATACCAACTAAAATAGATAGTATAACAAAACAGTAGACAGTAGTACATTATTTTTGAACATTAATCGGTCAGAATTATAGACCTATACTTTTACAATCATCTGTGCCTAGCCTTACTTGTAATCTCGAAGTCAAGATCTGTAACACCATGTAATTGCGACGGCCATAAAGACTACTTTGTAACTCTTAAGGTATTCATGTCTACAATCTGTTTACAATTACACGCGCAAATGTTATAGACCTATCAATACTTACAATCTCATAAAATATCCCTATAACCATATATTTGGTTCTTATAGTAGTGATAACGTAAAGCGCTTCATCAATCATAGCTAAGTATAGAAACATCAATCGTCAATCGACACACAGGCTACTATTATAAATCCTTTATTATTCTTGTGCATCAGAACCAGTTAAATCAAGATAGGCTGAGTTCTGAGCTGGCAAAACACATTGGCAACATTGTTGATATATACTCAGAGTGCCAATATGGAATATAAGCATTGAATTCTCTACATAAACATGTTTATTTTTGGTTGGACTTATGGTTCTAGAGTGGATGGAAAGGATTTATTTCAAAAGCCACTTTACAGCACCACTAGTTTGGATAAGGAAAAATATCTCGTTCTATCGTACTAAAACGTGTTCACAACGTAACTCTTTCTCCAACACATTGTCGTGGACTACTGAAGATGTTGATTCTTCTTTACAGAATCTAATCATCCAGCTAAAAAAAAGAATACTTATTCTCCGTGGTAAATTTATCATACACTGTTAAAATGATGCAAGTTTTGTGAAATTACAATTATAGTCTTAGTGTTGTCACAATTATAGGCAACCACTACTAAATTAAATTAATTATAAGATCGCAAAAACACAGTCTGCAGCTAATACATACAAATAAATGTGAATATAATAAATAATTTTTAATTTTGACATAGCAAAATCAAATACTTA
>LQNK01002853.1:81670-94464 GCA_001586405.1 Phoebis sennae | reverse complement strand
AGATGTTGATTCTTCTTTACAGAAGTCATCCAGCAAAACAAAAGAATACTTATTTACCGTGGTAAATTAAGCGTAAAATTTTGTGAAAATTCAATCCCGTATACAGTTTTCAGGAATACAAAATCATTACGTAAAACTATCTAGATAAATGAGCTATTGTATATCTAATGCAACACTATGTTGCAAGAGGAAGCACCAAGATAACACGCCCTAGTTTCTTGGCTCTCAAACGTTAAATAAACTACCGTTTAATGTTTATCCAAACTTTACTGCACATAAAATAAATAAGACCTCATTTCCGAACTAAATTTGACTGTTTCACAATTATGCAAGTAGAGGACGGAAGTCTCTGATTTTTTACCCGAATAAATATATACAGTTCTATAAACTACCAAATATATTAATTTATTCGCAAATTTTCATAAGAAATCTAAAATACCGGCATAAATCTAATATCCAACGACACTAGATGCATGTTTCGTATTCACATACATTGATGCACTGATAGCAAATATTTACAAGGAAGGCAGGACAAATATACAGTTACCCAGATAAACACTTGCAACATTGTTTAACTGATAAGCTCGTGCCGTCTTATTTAAATATGTTGAAAGCAAACGTCGCCCCAAAACGTCGAATAAGGTGGCGGAACATGGGTTCCTCAAAGAATATTGCTCAAATTATAACAAGTTGTGTGAAATCTTACCCAAAATTGATATTATTGGCACTAGCACTGGTAATTTTGGAAAAACAATTTTTAATAATTCTCTGAAATTGGCAAACTCCTCCAATAATATCGTCCAATAAGGGAAAAAACTTTTTTTTTATATATTTGTATGTTGCAAATATATAAGTTGTTTAAAAATAAGTTCTATCCGTAAGTTGTTATACAAATGCTTTTCTGTCGACATATAAAGCAAAAACAATATACCTAACTGTAGATATACTGATTACAAAATGTGTTTCATTATGTTGTTATTTGTGTTTATGTTGCTAATAAAATAAAATAAAAATAACTAGCTGCCTTTTTATATAATCCAGAAAAAACAAATTAATTAGAATATAGGAGTAGGACACAAAAATCCTAGGCACGGTAACCATAGCTCGTAACTTCATACCCCCGCTCAAGTCCAGTCAAATTGTAATCCGTTTATCCAGGAAATATTCCTGAAACCCAACCGTTGCGGAAACGCTTAACTTTATTACCGGAGACTGGAATCGAGTTACCCAGTTTAGAGTCAGTTGCGTGCTTGAACAGAGCATCTCCTATGTATTATGAAATATTAATACACGACTTGCATCTTAAATCCTTAGGATTTGCGGTAGACAATAAGCCTTTGTTTCGTGAGTGTTAGGTGATTCAGTTTTGAGTACCTAATGCGCTTTCCGATGTTAATCTACATTCATCCAATATTATAATGCTAATCCATATAAATTGAGGTATTATAAATACCACTAGTTGTCGTTTCTTTATAATGCGTGTTTGTTTCAGGCCCAAAGAAATAAATGAATTTTCTGGCATACTTCTTAAAGCCCAACTTTATAGTGAATTAATATAAGGCTTTAAAAATTTATTTAACTTACAGAACAATGTTTGCAGCTGTTAGGCCTTAAATATTTCCTTAGTCCGCTAAAAGTTGAACCAACTATTTGGGAAGCAAAATTCTACCTATATATTCTATTGATAAAGAATTTTTAATAATACTTTTTCCTTTAAATATTGTCGTAGGAATCTTTAAATAAATAGTAAAGTAAATACGATTCGTGCTTTTCGGGTTATTGAACCGCGCGTAGGACGAATTTAGCAATGATACGCAATTTACAAGACAATAAAATGCTAGACAGAACATTTTGTTTGCCCGCTATGTAAATTAGTTTAATAACGTGATTCATCACATCATATTTGTAGCTTTTGCTTTCGACGAACCTGATTTTCTCGACCTTTTAGTTTATTTACAATTTTATTTAATGAATGTGAAATTATACTTGACTTATTTGCGAGAAATATCTAGAATAAGAGTTTGTGTGAATGTGTTGTATTTCATTAATGATTTGCATTTTTTAATTGAAGACTCAGAAGATGTAAGTTAAGTAAACTTTTTGAAATATTTTCATGCTTGGATTAAGTAAATATATTTTTTATATGTGTGCAATTTTAAAATACTAAAGTTATAGTTAAACGAATATTATATAACTAAAGCAAAACACTATTCCTTTAAAACAAAAAAGACGCGTTGTAATGTATATTTCCCTCTTTTTCTCCTATGTTACATTAGCTCTACCCTCCATTGTTCAAAATTTAAATTGAAATATCTTGCAAGTAACCAAGAGCGCAAGGATATCTTTCCCTTTGTGAGCGTGCTGCGACTGAACAAATGGTAAAAGGACAAAGTATTACTATTTCCATTTAAAGTCTTGGCTACAAAGTTCTTAGGATAGGTTCGTTGCCTTGCGTAAATAATAATATCAGGTGGTAACAATTGCAGTGGAAGAAATATGAGCGTTTCGTATTGTGGTTGAATTTAAAAGAAAACCGCAGCGTTCATGGAAGTTTGCCGACAACTTAATTTATACCTACTGTTTTATTTCACGGCGAGACTTCACTCGTTATCACAGACGAGTCTGTGTATTAGGTACTTGTATTTTGTTTTGTGAGGTCTCTTTGATTTTGATATTGAAACCATTTTCGTGTCGAACGAGTTTATTTATTTTGCTTTCCAGATAAAAGCTCTTCAAATATCAGCGCTGTTTTTATTTTTATTTTTTGTTGAAGTTTAAAAATAAAATTGTTGCCAGGTTATATTGTTATATTGTTACAGGTTGCGGCATATAGGTTGAATTTATCATATATGTCAGCATTAATTAACCGAATTTTGTAATAAATAACTCTATAAGTACACGTCCAAATGAGATATAGTATCCGTAACTGAACTTTTCATATATATTATTGATCATGCAAGAAGTCATTAGCCCCAGAATACATTGTAACATTAATAATTATATCTACGGAATATAGTACAACATTAAGAATCATATTTACTAAATGTAAGTCGTATTTATCATAAAATTACTGTGAAGGTAGATGATAAAAAGTAGTGATGGCAAATGGTATAAAAGATTGGTGTCGCTATAGAATCGGGGCAGTATTGTACGTTACTATGCTCGAATAATGAACCATTATTTAGTGTCTAAAATAGCATCTCTGGACGTTGCAAAGGACTATTTGTTATAAACGTAATAACATCATATCTGAATTGATTTCGACATTACCTGCATCGTAACTACAAAAAAAAAGAATGTTCGCAACTAGGTTAGTCCATGCAAATGCATGTTAAGCCTATATTAGGGGCACGCGTGAAGCGTCATAAAAGAGTTTAAAGGCCAATAAAATGTATGCAGAGATCAGCACTATGCATCGTATTAAGAAACCCTACATGTATGCATAGCTACCGACTTCGTGACCTGAGGTCGGCTGGGCGGGAACAATAGCTTCAACTCGTTTTACGTATTGAAACGTGATAGCTGTGTTTTAGATCACGGTTAAGATAAACCGGTATATGCTTTGTGGACTGGCTATTGGTACAAAAGAGGTGGTTTAATGTAGTTAAACGTAAAAGTACCTGCGTGGAAACTTGCCGTGTCTAAGTATGTACCTGTGATTTGTATGCTTTGCGTCTGCACATAGGTATTATCAACGAATCAAAATAAATAATTTATTGATGATTATTTGGATATGTGTGTATGGGGGACGAAAATTACAAAACAAAATACTGTGTAATAGGTATATTATGTAGTGTTCCTATTATTAACAAATAACAACAGTAGAGTAGATAGGTAAGTATTCTTTCAATATAGAGACAAAAATAGATCTATTGCCAAGTCTCAGTTCGGAGCGAGTTGCTAATGAAATATTGTAATTAAAGATTGAAGAATATTTGTGTTGCGAATCTTTTGTGTAATATTTACGTAAATTTGGATGTATGTATAGGTACAACCGTCAAAATTTATCTATATCCGTAATACAGTTAAGAACATCCAAACGAAGTTTCCTATCCTATTAAAGCATCAAACAGTATTGATTCTATGGCGTAAGTTTTCTATTTTCCATTTCATAATTATTTAATGATGCTCCTAGTGACATTTCAATAAATTATGGTATAGGAACGTATTATCTGTTCATATAACACACTAACGTATCAAGTGCTATTCTTCACTACATAGTATAAAACAAAGTCGCTTTTTCTGTCATGTGTCATGTTGTATGTCCCTATGAACGCTCAAATCTTTAAAACTACGCAACGGATTTTGATGCGGTTTTTTTTAATAGATAGAGTAACTCATGAGGAAGGTTTTTATGTATAATATCATCCATTAAACCCGTGCGAAGCCGGGGCGGGTCGCTAGTCTAACTATAAAGTACGAAACGCAGTTATAAACAACACGTGACATTGGCATTGTAGTCAAGCAAACATCGCCAGTTACAATTAATCTTCGAAGATTAATTGGCCACGTATCGACGTATACAGAGCATCATTGCATCGCGCACAAAGACGAATTCAAGTTCAATTATGATCAACAAAAGCCACACGAGCCAATTTATCTCCGGCTCGAGACACACAAGAAATTGTGCTAATGCACTTTGCAATACTTGTGGGGAATAAATAATACGAGGTGTAGAGGCGCCCGACCAGTCGAGCCGGTCTTGGACCCCTCCCGCCCCTCGGCGCGAACAGCTGACTGGCCCAACAACAAAGAAGTAGGAGATACGACGCCAACATACCCAAATGCATAGACATATAAACCTCGCATTCAACTCTTGTTTGTATTATTGATTCAATAAACTTATTATCTACAGCTTTTCGTGGCGTAATGGAGCGTTGAAATCTATCTATAAATATTATTTATAGAAATGAAATATGTTGTGAAATGATTATTTCGAGCACAAAACATTAGTGACCATGAATCCGTCCGTGAAAGGTGAACTCCTAACAATGGGCATACTTGCCTTTCTGTTCATCCAATACAGAAGACACTCGATATATTATGCTCGTCGAAATCAATGTCTTTTTATGCAATTGTCTTTGTTTCGTTGGGTATCACGGATTCATTTTATATAAGTCAATATCACTTGTGTCGTAGTTTTCACTATGCGAGTGCTATAGACTTCCAGACGATCACGACACGAATAATAAGGAATATATTGATTTTGTAAGTACTGTATAGTCTTTGTTTACAATGATAAGGCTTTTACGTGTTATTTACATCACTTTTCAGTGGCCTGCGAACGTGATAATCGTTGCACTGCCTGCGCACTTTAATTGCGCTGCTGCGTCAAAAACAGACGGCTGAGAAACGAAAGCAAACTCGTTATTTTGTTTCGTACTATTTTTTGTCTCTATCACTAGCCTAGATCGGTGCATCGCTTACTGTTCTGTCCCTCTCTAGCATTTGACATTTATGTGTAGTGTTGCAACACTTAAGCGCGAAATGTCCCTATCTAAGTATTAACAAAAATAACTTATGCTTCTCAGGGCTGCTTAAATTTTTCTGTACATTTATTTATGACTTTCACTTAATAACTATTTATTTTACGAGCATATGCATCCTAAGACGAAAACCCCCAATCTTATTCATATTAATATCTATATGTTTCTTTAAATCAGAATTAAGCAAAAACTTCAAATATATAACTTATTTTAATACATCATATTAACGAAACATATTTCCAGTCAAATGCTTCAAATACTTTGTGGATGTCAATTTACCAGTATAAATGGGAAATTCGCCTAGATATGGCAGCATATTTGCTCCAATTGACCTGTATCCAAAAATACGTAAAAAATAAAAATAAGAACATTGCAATGCAATCGGAATATGCATCATGTAAAGCCTTTACATATGATATTCATTATAATCAGGATTTTATTTTCATAACCGATAGAAAACGGATGCCTACATTTTTAATTTGTATTGGGTCGTAACTTCCTCTTAAAAAAGTCATCATAAAATAAAACACTTAACTACATGCAATCAGTACTTAAGAGTTTATTTATATCACAAGGTATGTTATGTACAAATCATGAGCGTTATGTGGTTTTCTGCCAGAACTTAGCGGAGATGCGCGGCGTTTTGCCCTTCCCAGAGTTCTTTTTTGGGGCAGAGTGGGATTCACTGCCTCCGCCGGGGGCAGACTCGTCATTCTCTGCTTGCGTTTTTAATGTCTTCTTTATATACATTATCTGTAAAAAATATCTTAGTATAATTAAACATATCTGAGAGTGGGATTTCAACATTGCTTTAGGATGAATTGTTAACATGCTCGCACCAGGGATGTTTTACACCAACCTCGGAAAAAATATATGAAACAGTATTACAGTATAAGTATAATATTATACTGTTTAAAATAGTCAGTGTGGAAGTCTGAGGTTAACATTCTCATTTATTCAACTTAAGTTCTATCCTATCCTATTCTCTCTATATTTCCCGAAATATTCCTTTATTTATCATCCTTCCTTCTATAAAGATAAGCGAGGTAGCAGGTGCAATACTATTGCAGACTCATGGGCTATGGCAATCAAAAAAATCAGGTGAACCGTATTCCTTGCCTGCTCTTATATAAAAAAGAATATTGTATGCCTATATATATGATAAATTTGACATCAATACTCCTTTAAAAAACTAAATCTCTTGCTCTGAACTTGATACTCCAAATAAGTCTTACTTAAAGGTAAACTTTCAAGGAGTATCTATAATTCAGATTCTAAGTTCTACACATTGCAAGCTCACAAAGTTTGAGTTTTCAAAGTGTACAGAATCAACAACTTAGGAAAAACCTTGCAAAGCATGCATCAAGTTTAGTGGCCAAGTGAATTATTAATCTGGAAATTTTCTTTAACACAAACAGCCACTTTGTTCTGTTTATGAATTTAGGTTACATAAGTTCTAAAATTTGGAAAACATGTCATCTAAGTATTTTTTTAAAGAATTAGCAATGTTATTCTTTTACTGAGATATTTCAGATGAACTACAGTTATTATTTTCCCAGTAAATTATTGTTCAATTCAATTGTTCAAATTGTTAAGTCTCATCTACACTAATATTATAAAGAGGAAAACTGTTTGTTTGGTTGTAATGGATAGGCTCAAAAACTACTGAACGAATTTTAAAAATTCATTCATCATTCAAAAGCTACATTATCCACTAGTAACATAGACAAACAAATACATTATACTACAGGAGCGAAGCCACGGATCCGCTGGTAAATATACCCCAAATTGATAACCTTGTTATTTGTGAGAATACTCTACCTCTTGATCAATGCCCTGTTGATGTCTAATAGCCTTCTGTTTATGATTGTTAGCGCGCACGATATGCCTGTCTACAGATATGAGCACAGCTTCGCAAGCGTTACACCAGTCCGCCAACACATCGGCGATTGCCGCCGCATCTTCTTGCCTCGCGTCGCGTCCGAGAGCCACATCTACTTCTACGCGTTTGCACTCTTGGTCTAGCTTACCATGGATTATGTCTAAAACAGTATTAATTTTATATAATAGTTTGTTATTAATTAATAATGGTTATAACTTTACAACTTGATGGTGCCCAACAGTAACTCAAATTATTACTATAGTCTCATAGTCCCATAATCCGATAGGACAGAAATTCGATACTACTAAAGATATCAGGGACACTTGATCCTAAGCTCCCCCCATTAATATACAAGTAATATTACACAATTGATATTGTTATTTAGCGTTTAAACTTTAAATTATTAATTTAATTTTTCAATAACTGTAATTTTAACTCAATAACTTTATTAAACATTTACCAATCATAGTAAGAATGCTGTATATCATAAATTTATAGCTTAGGTCAGCACATTAGTCAATGTTTACAAAACATAAAAATAAACCCTCTACTTTATTATTAAATTAATTGCTAGAATCTAACATTGCAGAAGTATTAATTAATGAATGAAACTATAATATAAGGCAACAAGGAATTCTCTTATAACTGCATCCTTACAGGAAGTCAAATGTTTAAAATATAACATAATTTTCTCTTACACAGTGAGCATATTGAAAAGAACATGACTTTTTTTTTAATAGAAAATTTTATCTATTCCTTATGTCCAAATAACCAACTGATTCTTAATGTTGAGGGGTGCTTAAATATTTTACTCCCTTCCTAGAGTGATAGGTACTGCATCACATTTTGAGAGGTCCTTAAATTTACAGGATGTAATAGTATTAAGCAATGTAGCAATTTGTGACATGGTAAAAAAAATATCTGAATTGCTGTATTTAAGATTTTGTATTTTGTATTTTTGATAACTTGATAATCATTTTTATTGTATGCTAATAATTTACGGAAGCATGATTGCTATATTTTCGAACTTAACACCACATGTACCATATTTTTATACAATAAATGAATAAATCATTTCAAATGTAGTCCTTATTCACCTCACCAAATCATACATACCTGCATATATTGCTTCAATAATTAAATCCTCCAAGTCTCTAACATTCTTAATATCCAATTCTTTGAGCAGAACACTATATGGGATACATTTCTCCTGTGTAGCCAATGTGGCAATTGTGAGGTGTTGAAGTTTTTTACACTGTGCAGGAGTTAATTCCAAATAATCTGATTTGTTCTCCAGATAGTCTTTATAAGTTCCATATGCAAAGAGATTGAGTGTCTTTAGGTGCTTGGCATAAGGTCCACTTTCAAGCTGTAATTGGAATTAATAAAAGTAAATATACCTTAAAGTAAAACAAATACAAAAATTATTTAATAAAATATCATGGGTGAGTATGGGTTTAATTTATACCAATTTTTCCTCAAACATTACTGAACGTCTTTTGGTAATTCTCAATAGAAAAATATTAATGTAAATTGTGAGTAGCCTGCTGAATTCATAGAAGCATATGAAATCATGAATCAATCGTAGCAAGGCAATATTCGTAGTATTTATCAAATAATAACATGCATTGCTCATTGAGAACACGTAATAATGCTTTTCCAATAAATATTTTTAAAATGACATTTAGAAGAACGACACAAAGGCGACTAACCTCTTTTATATTTGGCATTTCTAATAGCTCCCCAAATACATGAACTCCTGGCGCTTCGAGCACTTGTTTGATTAATTCTGCGCATCCTGAACCTTTAGCACCTTTTGCTAGTAGTACAAATTGTTCTAGAGGGTGGTTTGTTGCTACCGACAGAAGAGAAGATGGTTCGTCCCTGTCCATCGACATAGGGTTCATAATGACAGCGCGATATTACTTATTTACAGCAAATCTAATTAATTATAAATGAATGAACCCTAAAAATCTAATAACTTTACAAAATATTCTCGATTTCAGTAAAATATGAACTTTACAAAATGTTTTCTCTTTGTAATTGTGACATTTTTGACAGTTGAGTCAACTAATCAACTTCATCGTGCATTAACCATAGATCTTATTATTAAGATTATTTTTTCTTCTAGTAAACAAGTAATAAACTCTTCGATTTTTTTGGCTTTCTCCCTTTATATGGTTATTTTATTTTTTTCATATTTGAATGTACATTTTTTATATTTTCTTATTTGTCTTCTATTCATTATCATAAAAATACAAAACTCAAATTTAATACCTAATTAGTGATGCGAGTAAGAAACGTAAAAAATAAACAAATCTTTTGAAATTTATCAAATAATTTATTTAATATATATTTTTTAAAACAATCTTCAAATAATTTAACGCCTCTATAATTTATATGCTATTGTCAAATTTGACCTGTGCTCCAATGAATTTTTTTTAATTAAAAAGTTATATACCAAAAACAATAAAATGGCGTCCGGGTTTTTGTGTGTGCGATAATGCAATTGTTTTGTATGAAATCACATAATTTAATCTACTACGGCAGTTTTTATTACATTTTATGGTGTGATTGAGTGTCAAGATGTGTTGTATAAACTTTATAAAGTAATCTAGCATAACTTTTATTAGAGATTACGTGCGTGTCAATGCAGTCTATAGCGTCCTGTGCCGCCTTTTTATTAAGTTGATAAGCTTAAATTACCAATAAAAGGAGACGGTTGTTTAATAAGTGCAGCAAAATATGTTATATGTGTAGTAATAATTATATTTTACGTTAAAAGTGTCTATTTCGGCGGTCTGATTGACGGGTGCAGTGCGCTTGTGTGCTTGTAGTTGTGAAAGCGTACATGATTATAATGGCAAAACTGTCATGACAGTACTGTTTACTTGTATGTTGGACTTGTGTTGGTTTGTTTATTTTTCGATGCGGTGAGAAATAGTAATTCGTGAAAATGTGTATGCCAACGCCGACCAATGTCTCGGGATTCGCGTATTCGTGGGGCTTTACGAGCTCCGCGGATCTCACGAAAGGCGAAGTGGAGACACCGAGCAGCTTAAGTTATACCCTGGGGAATACGGTATGGAATATTAATATTTAACAGTAATTTTGTTATTAACTTATATATTTGTTGTATTTTTTGTTTGCGATCTAATTTTATTTTCCAATTAGAACTTTATCAATTCCATTGTTATTGTTATTATTACATATAATTTCGTGACACATACAAATATAATTTACTAAGAATTACCATAAATTATTTAGTATTCAAAAATCTTACTTAAATGAAAGACTATGAATAATAATTTCAAATGTAATTATAATTAAACATTACATTTTTTCTTCAGGTATCCCCAGAAACAACCCTAACTGTAATGGCCCACAAAACCCCTCAAGTGCAGGAGAAAGTGGGCACTGTAGTAGCATCAAATGCTCCAGCACAGGTGACCAGGGTTGTGACAACAGGCACCCCAGGGACTGGACGGAGAGCCATGTTTGTGTTGAATGAGGCCCCAACGCATACTATAAATAGAGTGTCACAGCAGAATCAGACTACTACAATACAGAGTGAGTATGATGACTTTTATTTTTCAATAGATTAAAGTTTGTATGATATATTGGGATTTTATAGTATAGAAAGAACTTACTTCTACTAACTAACTATAAGTACGCACAATCTGGTTGGTGACTGTATATGCTATAAATTAATATATTTTAAAATGATGCATGCCAGTGTAAATGCTGACAGTATGTAACATTAAAAAGTGTATATACACCATCCAACAATTATATAATAATAATAATATTGAATAAATTTGTAATACAAAAACTGTTAATTCATATCTTATTATGGACAAGTCAACATAGATGTTTACTTTTATAAGTTATCATAAGTAGTATATGATATACATTTTTAAGACAATTGTTAATTCAACAATTTTTAGTCATTAGTAGGCAATATGTATTTCAAAAACATTTCTAGGTCTATATTTATTGTTACCAATAAACATAGTTTATTTTATGTTACAATATCTTTTTACAGGTGCGAGTTTGGGTTTAAAACCATGCATGACACCAGTGGGTCCAATACAATTAACAGCTGAAGAATGCAATGAAATTCTAATGAAAAGAGCGCTTCAGGCTCAAGGCATTGCTACACCAGTCATAGATGCGTCACAACTTAACCAAACATTACTTAATGGTGGTCTGAAAGGTCTGGCCGAGGTGACCACGCAGCAGAATCAGCAGGAGAATATACAAACAACTGTACATCAGCATCATTTGCTACATACAAAGCAAGAACCGGGAACAACAAATAATTCACCTAAAGTAAGTATTATTATGTTAACAATATTTTAAAGTATAAGTCTTGTTCATTAACATTAGTCTAAACTTATAGCTTGCCTTTCGGGTTACCAAATTGATTTTTCTTGTAGTAAAACCCTTACATTATTTAAAAATATAGTTAAATGGCATATAATACAGAATAATTTAATTTAATAATTTTTTTCTACTAGTAATAAATTTAATTGAGAATAGTTTCTTGACAATTTATATGTTTACTAGCTTTCCGCCCGCGGCTTCGCACGCGTGGGCTACTAATTTCTGTATTTTTTAGAGGCACGACAAAAGTTTAGATAAATGACGGTCGCAGGACAGTAATATATGCGCATGTAGGTTTCACCAAAATCTTACAGCGCGCGCCTCTTCCGGATACAGAAATTTATAGCACACGCGACCGAAGCCGCGGGCTAAGAGTTATGTATTTTGTGAAGGTTCTTGAGAATTTATTGAGTGTTTTTACCGTATCTATACGTGAAGAGTATAAAAGGACATGACCGCAAGTTAACCAAAATCTCACATTGTCACGTGGTATGACATTTTCACGACTTTAGAAGCGTTTATCTCAAAAAATATTTAATTTTGCAAAAAACGCATCTAGAAACCTTTATTTAATTTTTAAAGACCTATCTAATGACATCAAATTTAATGATGTATTCGCGAATTTATTTTTTTACCCTCCGTTTACATGTATGGAGAGCCACCCCTAAAATTATTTTTTTCAAATAAGAAGTAGCCTATAATTTGCACCTAATATTGATCTATCAGCATGTGAAATTTTATCAAAAACTGCCCAGTGGTTATTACGTGATTGACGCACATACAAACAGATAAACAGACAAACAGATAAACAGACAAACAGAAAAAAAAAATTCTAACAATGGTTTTGGTATCTATAGAAGATACATGTTGCATATCAATTACTCTTTTTGAAAAATATTCAATGTACAGAAATGGTTCGGTTACTGTGTTATTATATGTATAGATAACATTTTACTTTAAAAATTTTAAGTGTAATTAAAAAATATAATATATGCAATTTAATCCTAGATTGAGAAATATTAATTCATAATTGATTTAAT
>LQNK01002853.1:50057-73847 GCA_001586405.1 Phoebis sennae | reverse complement strand
AGTAGCGCAGCACGTGCAGCACCAGGCGCTCGAGATGGACGAGCAGCCGGCGCACATACAAGTGGTGCGCGCGTGTGTGACACAGTAGCGCAGGTGCAGCAGCAGTAGCGCTTACATTAATTAACCGATTGTTAACCAGTGTGGAATGATTTGCAGGTGACGAACCGGTCGGGCCAGGTGATCGGCAACCAGATCGTGGTGGGCGCGGTGGGCGCGCGCCGCCTGCTGCCGTCGCAGCTGCACATCGTGTCGCGCGACGGCAAGCCCATACACCACCTCGCCAAGCGGGACGGGTACGTTGCACACGCTAGGCCCGCGCCGGACACACATGCACGCAACATGTATTCACTAACGGCCGTTTTCAATATTCTATCTATCCCTTGTTTTGCTGACTAAAGTCAGGCAAATCTATCTATTTGCACTTACTTTGATTTGAATATGCTGTCGACGGATAGCTTTTGTTATGACTTTTGTCAATCTAATGTCATATAATCTGAGATTACAATCTATCCATAATCTTTGGTACATTATTGAAAACGGCCGTACGAAAACATGGTCACAGATACTACGCATTTTAAGATACATAATTATAGTTATAATATATGTTTTTCTAATATTTAATATAAATAGTATTTGAAGCACCTCCCATGTTTTATTTATTTTTTTTTATTATTTTGTATCTTAGAATAAAGGGGTGTCTGACATAGATTGCTGTCAGCAATAAGGCCGCCCTTTGTACATAGTTGATAAGTATTATTAACTGAAGAAATTTATATGCATGGTGGTCAATAAAGAATTTTTCATTCATTTATTCATTCATTCATTCATACTTAATGACTTCAAAACGCACTCATATGCAAACCACCAAACGACATACATGTACAATGCGCTATAAGATATACAAAACGCAATTTACAATACACATACATATCTCACTATAACAAACACCTATTCACATAAATACACTCCAATAAAAAAAACTCCAAGACCTTAAATAAAAGATTTACATTTTCTTTTTCATCATGACACAACATCAAAGAACTTTTATTTTCCTTTTAACACAAGTATTGACCTAGCAAGAGGGCCAGTGCCACATATGTATCAAATATGTTGAAACAATAAATGAGTTTTCTTTCTCTTTTACAGAAGCGACATCAAAGAGCTAGTAGTGTCAACGGGCAGAGGCACCGGCTTGATCAAATACGAGATCGCCATCCCGCCGCCCACCTCCGTCGTGCAGGTGCAGCAGCTGGACTGAGGCAGGCACCTCAACTAGTGGACCGGCACTAGTGAACTATGTGAATAAAGTGTTCATTACCCAGTGTGGTTAAGATTTGAGTGAAGTGAAAAATGTTTGGTACATCGGATATCGTGAGTGATAGTGTCGAATAACGAATATTGCGAGTGATTGTGCTCGATCCACGGATATTGTGAGTGAAGATATTGGATTAACAGATATTGTGAGTGAAAACATTGAATTAACGTTTATTGTGAGTGAACATATTGGATCAACTTAGTTACCGCATAGCTATTGCCCAAATACAGAAATAGTACACAACTTTGAGTGTCATGCTGTCTCTATCAATTATAACTGCGTCCTTGATCAAGTAGCCGTTTTTTAACTTCAGAGGGGTCTAAGATTCCATTCCCAGGGTAAAAAAAAATATGAAATTGTTGATATTGACCACCACAACCAAAGTCAAAGATATTATTTATTGCCACTTTTATCAAAGGTACAAAAGCAGAATTATTTTTAATCCTTCAAAGTTAAGCAACAGTATTTGGGCATTGATAGCTATTAAACCAAGTAAATCGGTGATAGCGTGGTCAAAGACGTCATGAACAGGTGTTCAACAGCTGGGCTGCGGTGAATATATATCGAGTAGTGTAAGACACGTAGATTAGAGCCGTAATACAGAAAGTGTTCGATCGTTAATGTAATAGTAAATAATAGCAAACCAAAAAAATGTGTTTTCCATTGGTATCAATTGTTTTTGAAGCAAAAGGCTCATTGGCTCATATTGGTGCAATTTTAAGTCTATTTTTATAGGCTTTTGTTTAAAAAGGAGTACATTCATTCACCTAAATAATTCAATGAAATGTTAAAATAAATTACTATGTTGTGCATGTAAAATGATTTCTTTACTGTTATTGATGCCAAAAGTTAAGACTTGTAATGAGTTTTAAATATAAACAAAAACCGAGCAGTGTTAGCTAATGCTTCCACATCGCCTTCATACTACTTATATCGACAGCAATAATGTATGTCTGTGTATAATGTTCTAAAATTTAGAACATTTCAGTGAGTGTATAAAGAATAAAGATTAAAGACGTTTGTGTACAGTAGCCTCGAGTAAGTAGATGATTAGATTGTGTATTTTATTGTACATATCAAAAGTTTTTAACGGCGTCCTATTCACGGTTTTGTATGAAATGTACAATCTAGATGACGTCACGTTGGTGACGTCACACGCATTTAAGTTTTATTATAATTTAACGGCCTCTTCGAATAAGCTTTATGAGTACATAGATTCCTGCGCGGCAAATAGTGCAATTCGGTTTTAGATCTGAATTATTTATGACAAGCGAATTGATTTATTTTTTACGGCATAGACAACATATTAATAGAGGCATATTTGTATAAACCATAGACAAAAAAGATTTTTTACTTAATCTAAGTTTGAAAGTATATTTGTAAATTACCCTTTCGTATTTTATTCCTACTTATGTACTATTTTTTAAGGATTTTCAAATATTTTGGTTAAAATTGCTTTATATATTATCTAGTCTGTGATAGGGACTGTCTAAGATGATTTTATATTTGACTCGATACATTGTTTTCGTACGCTAGCTAACTGTATCTGTCTTACCATTTAGTTTAACTATTTCCAGTCCATTATATAACGCAATCATGTTTTGTAATGCTTATTATTTTTAGTAAACCTCGTCATAAAAAGTAAAATGAAATGTTTTGAAGATTAAAAAAAGTATTCATATTTGTCAGTTTTTTTTAATCAGTGGTTGTGATCCATAATTATTGTAAAGATGCAACGTACCTAGTGTCGAAAACAATAAACAAGTGCTTCCGTCTCGCGTTTGTTTTGTTAATAAAGATGAAGACTGATATGAAGCACCAACAACTTTAATTGCCTTACCCCAGCGCACACATTTTGATGGATTTTACGTGTAAGCGATAAGAAGTTGTCAATTTTAAATACGTTTTTGTGCCTTCCATTCAGTGTCCATTTTTATTCGCAGAATTAAATTTCCTTGTAGCGCGTTTTCACTATTTCGAAATGCTTTAAAAAAACAAGATTATCTTTTGAATGCAGTGAAAACGCGCCTTTAGACAGTATTATGTTTCCAGAAATTTCTATGACACAAATATAAACAGTCTACGACGTTTTATGTAAATCTCGTATGCTGTGATATGATTTGTGCTGATTTATCGATATGTTGAATCTTAATGTTGTTTGCCATTTACTTACTTGTAAATATATAGTGGATATCTATAATTTTTATATTAAATGAAAAATATACATAATTAATGACAACTTGTGTATTATTTTACTATTCCACTACAAGTAAGAAACATTAATAAGCATCAAGTCTGTCATTAAAACACATTGAATATTAGCTTCTGAATTTTAAATTACCTGCTATTTGTTTTGGGGACATTTCTTTGTTCCAGTTGGTCAGATTGGAGAACTTTTTAAATTTACAAACTGTTGAATAATATAAGGATTAAATTCTTTATTTCGTTTTTAGACACTGCGAATTAGACACTTTATTAGCACAAATAAAAAGAGATTTAGTAGGGGTCGAAAAGAAAATTAAAAGTATAGTATGTTGGTATATTTATTTACATCTTGATTGAAACATTTGAAATTTTGGTGCTTTGTTGAAAGTATATGATGACTGGATCTTCAAGGCAAACCTAGAAAAAAAGTATATTTTTATTCTTACTAAACACCTAGTACACGGCAAAATTTATAAAAACGAGCTACGTTCCTTCATAGGAATTTCAATTAAAAACTCCCTAACACGCAAAATTAAATTGAAAAAATTATATTTTCTTTCACAAAAATTCTACCAAATGACGTGAGGGTCAAACTTTTTATTCATTTAATTTCTTGTGCAAACAGTTATAATCACTTATGAAATAAGAATTTATATAAAATATTATATAATTAATAAAATTACGCCCATGTTCTTATGCGGTTAAACGACTGTAATCATGCATGTCAAAGCCCAAAGGTTATTACATTGCGCCAGACGCAGGCGCTTCCTAGATACTGTAATTCGCTTACATAACATATTATGCCTTCCATTATTCTTTGATAATATCACTTCGCCTAAATGAATATGTGAGTTCTTGTAAGCATAATTTATTAAAATATACAGTGGATATTTCTGTGTAATTTAAGTAGTAAGTGAAGAATAAATAAAATTTATATTTTTTTTACCTGAACGGAACTAAATTTTTACAGATTAGCTTATCTTCAGAGTTTTGGCTTCTCTTCTTAAACTTTTTAGTTTTGGTCTATTGTTCCCTACTCCTTGTTCTAACATTGATCAGCGAAATGGGGGGTTTTAGTTTTAAATTGATATGGAATTTAAAAGTAACTAACGGTTCCGTCGTTTACATTCCAAGAGTGCTTCGTTGAACGCTGCGCACTCTTGCAAGTCCTCGCGGTGCGCTGCGCACTGCAAGAACTGTGCGATTTCGTAAGCGCACGGACCGCTGGGTTCCTGGCCAAGCTCGTAGTTCCGCGGCAGTGCGTGGACAACCTCCTCGCGGCGGCGTCCCGTGAATAGACTAGTGATGGCTTCTCCAGCTAAATGACCCTACATATAAGCAGAAGACATATTTTAAGAAGTAGGATATTTATATTCTAGCTAGAAAACTAGTAATTACTTTCTAACTAGGTACTCCCAATATCGAGAACACGCTAACGTAAGTTAAATCAAGTCAGACACCTAAAAGTAAATGATTTTGGCTTGGAATACCGGTTCAGACCATAAAATATCATTGGGATTTTTCCAATAAATCTCGGGCCAAATAGGAAGTTGGCTATGTTGGCCTTGGATCTGACGCTTTTGCGGATTGTGGTTTTGGCCACTGTCTGAAAGAGTCAAGTCTAAAATCCTACAACCATAAAAAGCGACTTTCAAGATATCTCTCACTTCGTACACAGTAAACTATTGCTTCTCCAATTGACTCAGAATACTTGATATATCTCGAAGATTTACCATAGTAGTGCCGACAGTGACGCCTCCCGCAACAGCCGCTGCGTCCCTAAACACGGAGCGGCGCGGCATCGGCGTCACTACCACAGTGGGAGGGCGCGTGGGCGCATGCTGGTCTGCGCGGGAGTAGCGCGAACGGGAGCCGCTACGATTTCATGAATAAAATGAAAGTGTTATTTCTACTTTCCTAATGTTCTTAGAAAAAGAGTACCAATTGTCTAATAATTTTTACAATATCTCTTTCTTATGGATGAATGCTTGACAAGTAAGAAGTAAAAACAAGAATATAAACAAATTGTACTTAATTTTATAGTCTATGTATTACGTATCATTTTATCTCGATAAAATTAAAAGGCAAATTGGCTTGCATTCCTCCCTCAAAATAAATGTGTAGTGATAAATTAATAAGGAATCATAATCGAAAATAAAACAAGGATAAATAATATAATGTTCTTTATTTAAAATGTCATTCTAATAATTAACAATGGCGTCGTTGGCTAAAGAGCTACAATATGTAGCGTAAGAATGTAAAATAATTATCTACTAAAATTTCTATAAATAAAATAAACAAATCTATCACACATAATAATTGCTATGGTGTCTTCGAAGTTGAAATGCTTGAGGTAGCGAGAACGAAAAATTTAGTCTTGATTTCAAAAGATTGTTAAGAATGTTCTAGACACCGTTGAGAAGTTAGATGTGGTTGTTGACTTTGCACTGGCGGAGGGCCTCGTTGAAGCCTTCGCAGAGAGAGAGATCGTGTTGTTGTTGGGCGCATTCGATGAACTGCTTGATCTCCCAAGCGCAGGGGCCCTGGGGCTGCTGGGGTTGGCTCTGGTACTGCTGGTAGGTGGCCTGCGCGGGCTGGGCGGCCTGCTGTGGCGCCGGTTCGCTGCTACCGCCGCTGAACATTCCAGTCAGCGCACTACCAGCCATGTGGCCCTGAAAAGTAATTAAGTTATAAGTATTGGCAGTGTCATAGAATCTTAACACATTGCATAAGATTTTACAATTAAATTTAAATAAGGAAGTTTGAATTTGTAAATAATGATAATGTAATTTCTTATTTGCATGAGATTATCTACACTTTATGAAGGCTTTATAAGATCATACGCATTAATATATGAAATCCTGATGTCTGCATTTAAAATGGCTCTTTAATATTGCTATTGGGTTTTGTGTATCCAAAACGAAAGAAGTAGTATTTTCAAAATGTGACCTCATTTTTATTTAAAAATAATAATTTATGAAACTAGCTGTATAACTAGCTCCATATTGTTACTCTTGGATAATGTAGCCAGTAGTTTTTGAGCCTATTCATTACAACCAAAGAAACAAAGTTTTCCTCTACATAATATTAGTTTAGATAAACAAAAATATTTTAATTTAAACAAATATTCAATACAATGTCTCTCTTTTGGAGGGTGCCAAAATGACAACTATTTGTCAACAACCATCCATCCAATGATGGTGAAGGCGACAGATTCAAGAAAAATACAGGAAAAAAAATATCAACAAAACAAAAATAGATAAACAATGCAGCAAAGGTGTTGAGTTGTTTTGTATTGATAAATATCAATATATTCATTACTAACAACAAAAAATTATCAGTTATCAGTATATCAATGCATCCTTCAATGTCAGAAATTAAAGTAGTTACACCTAAATCTTTGTTTAAATTTATGGCACCAGTATTATTTAGAAATTCAGACTTCATGAAATAGTTGTGCAATACACCTATGACTAGTTATTGGTGGAAACAGACTTAATCACCAATTTGTAAACAACCAACAAGACACCAACAAAAACCCTTCTGTTACTGTCTATGATACAAAATTTGGAAATGAAAAATGTGAAATATTTATTCTCAATAATTCTTGCTACTTTTATATTACAAGCTGATCCGCGCCGCTTCGTTCCCGAAGCATAAGTCCTTCTCCTGGTCTGAGCTATCTCACTAATAATTTTCTGCTGAATTACTTTGCAAAATTATTGTTATTAGGAGTACTGCCGAATGGTAAAAGAATATAGGATATTTTATTTCTTTACTCAATTGTTTGATTTCTCAGTAAATAAATTTTTCAAAAATCTAATAATGCAGTTATTATTTTAATTAAATTCGGCCTCAAGACTCCTATCAGAATTTTTTGATATTCCTCATAGTTTAGGATAGAGCCCTGAAAGCCCATTTTAAAAATTCAGCCTGTATAAATCTTACGCATAGAGCAAGTTTTGACAAAAAAAAACCGTCTGTGGGTCTAAACCGAGTTAAAATACAGTGAGTATAAACGGTCTTAATACAACCAAAACAAAAACTGTTATTTAGTGTTTGAGAGAAATAAAGTTGCTAATAATGTAATAAAAATTATTGATTCAATAAATCAATTATTTGTATGGAGAATTACCTGATAATTTTAATTAACTAATGAAAGTTACAATTTCCTAGAAACTTGGTACAAATACAAATGGCATTTGACAAGTTGTAAACAACATCCAATTGGAAAACAAACCACTAAGTAGTTGTAAATAAAGTGTTTTTATTGGCGCTTGTAGCAATTAAAATTGGTCAGCAAAACAGAGGAAAAGTTTGACATGTGTTGATTTTACACATGTTTACTTTACCAATGATTTGCTATACGCTAAACAAATCACGTGACTTTGTCTTGGCTATGCGCCATGCAATGATTTCGGGAGCTTATATGGAAATTTTGTTCATATCTCTAATGATTGCGCAATGTATTAAGTCCGAGATCATCATATTTTGGTAAAACAAAAGGACATTGCGCAGTATTTTCAATTACGTAACGAACTTACCACAGCCGATCCTACAGCAACACCACCGGCTGTCGCAGCCATCTGGCCGAACAACGAGGGTTGCTGTGGCTGGGCCATAGCAGGAGCAGGCGACGATGGAGGCGCATGAGCCGGAACATGGCTTGGTGGTGGCGCAGCCCTAGGAAAAAAACAATGTTGTTAGGTTATCTTTCTACGTGACGAAAATATGACGCAAACAAAAGAAAATCGCCACTTATTTACCGTCTCTGGGGTGCTGGTGGTGGACTTGCAGAGCGTCCTCGTCGAGGCATCTTTCAGAACACTTTTTATCGCTTTTTAAATATTTAATACGTTTTCCGTACTCAACACAACACTTCGCGAACTTCAAGTTTCAACTGATGGACATTGGACGATTCTCTATTGGATCTTTGCATGTCATTTGTCAACGTCATAGACTAACTTCATTCTATACATTTCTAGAATATTTAAAATTAGAATGTATTATCTCTGTCGCACAATACCAAAACGAAAAGGACAAAAATCTGACATAGGTTGCCAACTCTAAAAACACGCTTCAACGTCATAAACTATGAATACCGACCTCTTTGGCTGTATTGCACATTATGCAGCCTACTAGATGTTTTTCAAAAATAAAAACCGTACGTAGCAAATTGCTACGTATTAAAAAGTTGTATAAGATTATTTATACCAATGTTTTAATGTTTTTGAAGGAAAAAGCTAAAGATATTACAAATGTTAATATGCAAACACCATGTAATAGAAAATGTTCATGTACTTATCAAATATTTTAGTTACCTTCTGCTTCGGCTTGGCATATTCAATATTAATTTGGTTGGAGGAAAGGCATATTTTATTAGAAATACTTATATTAGGGTTAAAGATCGGCCTCACAAGGTTGTATACTTTTAAACAGTGACAGGCGTCATTACTTTCTTTTTATTATTTTACAAAACCAGTGTATAGTCATCATATAAAAAAATAGTTTATTGTTCAAAAATACATAAAAAACATAACATTATTTTATTTAAAATATATTACTCCAAACTTTTTTATATTACTGATCACTTATATATACAATGATGCACCAATTGTTTGTTTTTTAAATAATAATTTTTGTTGACAAAAGAAGTTATAAAAGCTTATTATTAAATTATAAAATATTTTACAATATAAAGCGTTTATCAAGCTTTCCATGTTCACGATTTAATGAGAACAAAATGGTAATATACTTGACACAAGCCGAGTGAGCGTGTAGCCACATATTTATAAAAGGAAGTGCATTCACATCTGCCGCTTCACGTTTCGTTCCGCTTTGGTTTATCAGTTTGTCATCTGTCACGTTAGATGTCAGTCGTATCAACAGTCAGTCTCTGAATTCGAGAACGCGTGTTTGTGTTATCATCGCAAACCGCATTGTGAGGAATTTGCCATTATACTAAGTGAAAATAAACGAAATTGAAGCCGGTGCAAACATGAATGTATTCCTTGTCATAGCTTTGACTATACTAACATGTATAGTAATACAATTTATTTACAAGATCATCTTCGGCAGCAAGAAAGATGAATCGCAAAAGCACGAAACTGAAACCGATATAGGTAGGTTTGGTGTTTTATTTTTATGTTCTTTAACGAAATTGTTAGCTACGATCAGTAGATACGTAGTTTTGAGTTAAATGTAGCCGTAGATACCAGAGTTGAGACCACACGTGGTTTTACCGCGTAAAATTTTAACTACTAACAACCGCATCTCATTCTACAACATAACTGTTTTTTTCTTATTTTAACAAGGTCGCACCGTAATCCTCTTTATAATATACCGTAATAGAATCTACTTTGTAAAATATTTTTTCCTTGAATGAATGAGATTTTATTAATGTATTAAACGCCGGTTAAGTTTTTATTAACATATATTATTTAATGCAGAGATCAAGACGTTTTTACGCGCTTTGGTTTTATGCACATTCTTTGCATCCAATCAGAATATCTCTATGACTATACTACTGCTGCAGCACATGCTTGTTCTGATTAATATTAAGCATTTTCAATTTAATTATAAATTTTTTAATTTCCAGTAATTAATTTCAATTTGATATTTTACGACTTCAGTTCAATCTTTGTTAGTAAATTATTTTTATAAAATCAAGTTACCAGGTTTTGAATACATATTTAGTCTTCTGTTGTTCTGTTCAGGCTACTGACTATATAAGTTATATTTATATTTCAAAATTTTAATTATCATATAACTTAAGTTTAATATACTTGGCAATAACATGAAACTTATATCAAAACATATTTTTTTAGAATTTCATGTCCTACTTTACAGCACTAATATTTAATACCATAAGTATTACATACATATTACATATACATCTTATTTCAATAGTTCAAGTAGCATTTTCATAGACATTTTTGTTTGTTAGTTTTTCAAATCTCAGAATACCTTTTTTAATGTAAAATAATGTATATTTCTATATGTTTTAATATTAAATTGAAATACAGAGTTCAGTTTACAGTCACTAGCCACAAAATAAGTTCAGAATAATAAATATTTTGTTTACAACAATCTTTATTAGTTATCATGGCCATGACCTACTCAACTTCATATTTATTTAACCATCAATAATAATATGGTTAGTATTGTTATTGATTAAGCTTTTCTATTTTGATCTAATTTCAGCTTTATTGAACTTATTATATTGATATATCATTCTTACTATTAATTAAAATATTAAATTTAAGGTTTGTGTCATTATGAGTATTATACTTATTCAAGGCATAGAACAACAATGAAAAGTGAAATGAATGTAGATCCCTTTGCATTAGTGAAATATGTTAAACAAATTTGTTCACTATTTAAAGTTGATCCAAGATGTAGCCAAATGTGTATAAATATATTACGTCTCTCTGTATTATATATATTTCTAGTCGATTTTAAGTTTTAACTATCATAAACTATACATAAAGCATCATTAATTAGAAGTTTTATAGTATTAATAAAAAAATTGAAGATTTCATGGGCGTTTAAAAATTATGTCTAATTTTGAAATGTCCCTTTAAATTTCTTGTTAATTACATACATAAAAATAAATGTATTTGAGATGTTTGTGCATAACATTACAATACAACCCTATAGAGTATATACAGCATACTAATTGTGTTGCTTTCCTGTACATTTTAATCATAATATTAAACAGACTTTTATGCCTAATATTTATCACTCCACATAAAAGACAATATAAATACTATAAACTTTGTAGTAAACCCTCTAAGTAGCTTTACAATAAAATGTGCAAAAATATTTTCTTGATTATATTAATTATACTAAGTAATTCTTGTAGGAGGGTTTTGATTTTTTTGTATTTATTACGCGGTTAATTGTATAACCCTGGATTGATCGAAATTTCTTACAAAAAATTATATTGTTGTAAATTTAAAAAAATCTTGCAAAAATTATTTATGCTGTTAATTAAATATTAATACCGACAAACGTCGGTATTGGTTGCAACAAAATCGACCACTAATAACTACAATAATGATAGTATTTTATGCAAAATTAATTTAACAAATCATAGCAATAAAAAACTCTTTGTAATACACGTAAAAAGGATTGAGACGAAAATGATAAGCCACGGAGCGCGATATTCGTTTTCCTGAATCCAAATTTCCACTAAGCCCTTATATCTCAGTTACGTATAATTATGTGTTATCGCGAAGACGCTCAAGCTACGAACGTAATATATAAAAATTATTATCACACACGTACAACCATAAAAACATTACGCATGTCAACCTTTGTTCTTAATGTTATGTAAATCACGTAGGACGATTATATTGTTTTGTTAAATGATTTGCGAGTTGAAGATCTTAACTTTACATTATTTTTTAACTAGTAACGCTTACGGCTCACTAGTAATACAATTTATGTTTAACAGCGATAATGTAGCATTCTAAGGGTATAATATTTATTCCAATCTGTCCAGAACTTTCGGAGTCTTCAATGCTAATACAATTTTTTTTATGTTTAAGCAGACAAGCGGGGCATGCGCTTCACCTGATGTTAAGTGACTGACCGCAGCCCATGAGCATCTTTAACAATAAAATATTTCCTTTCTATAATATTACTACAAACTTATTTATGTCTCAACTATCTCTGTGAATAAGGATCATATAAGTTAAAATAATTAACAATTGTCGTGCTCGATTTACAATATTGTTCTAAATAATTACAGTGGAAACAGTTGCGCCAACGGAGAACGCTGTCAACGAGAGTCGTCCGAGTGGCAAGAGCAAAAAGCGTACAGCATGGAAGCCGAAGACGGAGTTCTCGCATCCGTGGCTGCTGAAGAACCTCAAGGGGCATCCGGGGAACGTGCTGATGGTGGACTTCTCGGCGAACGGGAAGTTCATGGCTGCTACATGTGATGGTAAGCATTGATTGGTTTGTGGGTGACGGCACGGATCTTGAGCGCTGAATTCGAAGGAATTGTTGCGGGTGTTTTTGACGAATGGTTTTTTTTTGATGAAATATTTGGTAGAAGTAAAATTGTATTATTTAAGCTTATGAGTAAGGACTGTGCTCTATGAAAGGCCTTAAAAAGCTGCATTTTTCGTAATTGTAATAAAATAAAAATATTATGTAGCAAATCTTCATTTTCTACAGCTTTTTAACGCCTTCTATCCGCCACTGTCAAATGTTCTTAACTCATAAGATTACATTATAACAACGTATTGATCGTAATTTAAATCGTTCAAGGTCATTAATTGCAAAATAACTTTTAACTACGATATGATACGAATTGACCTAATTTTTCATCACAGCGCCCAAGATTCGTGTAAAGAACTATACAATGGTCCCCGATGTTGGCACTGTGACACCGCTATCGCCTTATCACTTCCGCGTTTGCGGTCACAGCCGAAACTTATCAGCGATACAAATTACGCACAATTAATTTTTTATCACATAACGGGATCATTGTGTGGCGAATGTGCCTAATATACTATAGTGCTATTGTTCTAACACGCTATCGTTACGCTTGTGCACTGCTAGAGTTGGGAAGTGGAGTCGTTTTTCAATGATCTATGTCCGGAATATCACAGACTATTATGTAATTGATTTCCCGTCGCGACACGCCTGAGTTACGATTATCTCTCTACTTCCCAATGCTAGTTATTAATATTTACAGTTATACGTAACGCGCTCGGGTTTTAAACAAAAAGTCATTTAATAATTCAAAATTATTTAAGATTTTTTCTGTTACGACTTTTTGTTTAATATCCAAGACGGTCATTTATTTTACAATCATAATAACGAGCGTCTACCGCACTAAATAATTTAGTCTGTCAGCGTAGAATTTTCGTGCGAATCCATAAATTTTGTTCCATATAGTTTCTCGATTTAAAAATATGTGAATAGTCTATTAATTGCACGAAAATTGGACGCGGAGTACAGCGCTGAGACCTCGCGTTTTTTGTCCAATTTGGCTACTGTTATGTGTAATTTGGAGGTCCGTCGGTCGAAACCATCTGAAGGCTAGTTGGTCTTGTGGAAACTTATAGTATTCAGCTACGTAATAGCGCACATATTGCTGATTTCACGTACGAAATTATAAGCTACGCGAATTTATAAATTTCCAACACTCGTTTTCAATGTTGTATTATGACGAGGCGTATCGAATTATTCTGATATTTTTAAGTAAATAAACAATGACAGCATGAGTTATTAGTTATACTGCTTTACAAAATTGCATTAGAATAAGGATAAATAATTAAATATGGTGGGGTAGTGAAAGAGTTTACAATGTCATTTTATTAATAAAAAAGTCATTGAACTTCATTGCAGTGTGGGCAAAACATTTACTTGAAATATCTCGAAATTAACTATTAATTATAACTGCGTATTTCGTTTAATATTGAATTGAAAATCGAACTTTTAAATGCGACAGTAATTTATGCGATCGTGATAACGACCTACACCAAAGACAATATAATATTATGTGTTTTTGATTGTATGTTAATAAAAACGTATAAAACGATTAAATTGTCTGTGAAGAATGCTTTAAAGATTAGTTCGGAAACGAATACATTCCTTTATCAGCGTGACTAATTTTCGTCTGGCTACAAATTTAATAACGCGATTCCTATGAATTATCTAATAATTTATCACGCGTTGGGATTTCCTATAAAAGTATAAATAAATGGAATTTCTCATCGGATGCCATTGTTTTCTGCGAATGATATTGAATACAATTGTGAATAATTATCAAGTAAGTAGTAGTACTTACACGAATCGTCTAGGTCTACTCAGAAATAAATGAAATTGCTTGTATATAGATGAATTGTGTGAAAGCATTGTTAATAAAATCGGGACGTTTTTAAATATATTTTACGTACACACCATTATTCAATATTTTGATTAATTTGTTAACACTAATTAATTTGAGAAGCAATTATTAAAACAGTTATTTTATCTTTTATCTCGCGAGGAAGATAATTGTGGTTACTGTCTCTATCACAAAATACAAATCGAATACATTAGGTGTGTTTAACGAGTATGTACCGTTGCAATGCTACGTGTCTAATGTCTTTAGAATGTACTGTTTGTCTTTTTAATATTAATTAAATTTTCTAGACTATTAGACTATCGCCCTTTGTAATAAAAATTTATAAATTGGAAAAGATAAAATTTTATTTATATTTTCTCTCATAAAAATGCAATGTGCTAAAACATATTGAAATAGATAAATGTTGATTGTTCGATAGGATATAATTTATTAAATAAATTGATGATTTTCACAGGAAATTTCAGGTTATATTGATTTCATATAAAATAATGCAAATATCAATATAATTTAAACTATTATACATGCAATGAGGTCAACTTGTTTTATGAGAGGATTTTAAATAATTTAGCTAAATAGGTATAATTTGGCGTTTTGTATGATACCTACTTATTACATTTCAACCTTTTTAACCGACTTTCAAAAAAAGGATGAAAAGGGGATTCTCAACCGTATTTTTTTTTTCAAATCCATCTAGTGATTTTCAATGTCAAAGCATTCAAACAAACAAGCTTTTTCTACTCAATAATATGAGTATACATTGAATAAAAAGTATATTGATTGATTCCTTGCGACTGACGAGTTTCTACGAACGATAGCGGTACGTCAAGTTACATTTATGGGCTCGCATTCCGGGCCCATGTTTTATCGATGTCATACCGGCAAATGAGTAACGGGGCTAAATTAAAGATTGTTAGATATAAAAACACAATGCCAAAACTAAATGCCACCAATGCAAATACTTCGATATAAGTTTTTTGGAATAATAATTCGGTCGAAACTTTTTAGATTCGTAACAGTCAGTCTATTCTTGAAAGAAAGGAAAGAAGAAAATACCTACATGATAAGACAATTGCAAAGTTTTTTGGATTAATAATTCGGGCAAAACTTTTTAGACTCGTAATGGTCAGACTATTCTTGAATATTTAAGGAAAGATAAGAAAAGACAAGAAAGAACATACGAGAAAAGACAATTACAATTTCAGATGTTATTTGCGTCCTTATATTGATACAAGTCCAGCGAGATAATGTTTAAAAATCCGGGATTTGTACCGCGACTTGTTATAAAGTGATGTACCTTTCTCATCAGATACTATTGTCTTATAATGATCGATCTATTTGCACGTGACGTCATCAACCGGAATGGCCGCGGTCGATCACCCCGCCCAAACGTCTGCGACCCTGTTCTGTGACTAACTAGGACTATATGCCATTAACATTTCACGTCTCATTAACATACTGGTATTGTTTGAGCGTGGATAGCCACCTGTGTCCGCTGTATCAATGACTTAGTGCAAATGTTTGGCATTTTTGCATGTGAAATGAGTTCGGATTAGCTGCGTATGTTATGGCGACCTATAATAATGTCATAGTCAACTGTTATGTAGTTGTGCGTATAGTAGTATAGTGTCTTCTGAAAATCGCAAGCAGTAAAGAATATCTATCGTTTTATTGTCATCTATAACATAGCCTAGTAGTAGTGTCTTTTTTGAAGAGCACAAGTGGTTACAAGGTGCATGCATGTATCCGAACAGGCTACAAGTAACCTTAGGTAGTATAAAAAGGTGGGACACTCTGAGGGTATGACAGTGCATCCTTGATAAAAATTACTTCGTTCAGCTTGTGTATGGAATGTCGTCGGGTATGTGTGCTAATAAGTTTGACGAATCAAAATTCAGCAAAAACTACGTCTAATGCTTAAATAACTCGTAAATCCACTTATCATACGTTTTGATTTTTATAGTCTATTAAATGTTATGAAAAAATATGATAATGGAAACAAACAAAAGAAAGAGACAGACAAAATATAGTAGGCAGCGTTATCAGTGATAAGTGATCTCGGCTTTATTGATACATCGATTAATATGTATTTGAAGCAATAAAATTTATTTAAATTTCTCAGTCCGTTGACAGCGGTACCGGTTGCAGGTTTGGGTGAACAACCGAATAATTTGTGTTAAAATATATACGTATTTTTATACCGTTAAATCACTACACCTTCAGAGGAAGGCTGTTTTTTCTATAAGGATAAGTGAATAAAGAATTTTATTTTCTGCTCATGGCTATACTATCACTCGCGCATTCATTTAATTGACTAGTTGCTTCGTATTCCTGCAATAATACTCACAATGATTGTGACATTATAGATCTCTTTTTGTCAGAGTTCCAACTGTGAATTTAATCAGGTATATTTGACCCTTTCTTTTTTCACAAAGCTTTTGCATTAAAAAATCAATTCTACAATCAATCAATTCTAAATATGGGAACACTGTTTAAGCTTTCTTTTTAAAGGGCAAACTTAATAAATAATCACTGGTGTAATGACTGAACGGTGCATCATAAATATGGATAAAGCAAAGCGCGCTATCAGTGTCAAAAGAACCTTAAACAGATAGTCTTAATTACAACGGCTTCATCTGCAAGGCTTCTTATAAAAATGCAATGTAAATCGATATTTCTCGTGTTGTATTAAGCGATGCGGTCGGCCGGCGAGGACGCCCTAGTCACGGTCACCCGTTACAAGTCATCAGCTATCTTTGCCTCGTGACGACTGCCTAGGTTCATTATTGTGCGTACCCGTACCGTATCTTGAGAACAATTTGCTAATGTTTAACGAAATGCTTGGTATGCGAGATGGCAAATGAGGCTGAGTTGGGAAACATTGGAATTGAATCCTGTTCGAAAATAACTTGTATCGCCCTTTTTAACGTCTTGGGTCTCCCGTTACAAGTCTTCAGCTATCTTTGCCACTTAGGTTCATTGTTTTGCATATCCGTATAGTAATTTGAGAATAATTTGCTTATTTTGGTGAATGAAGTATGTATTTGGTATGCGAGAATGCAAATTAGGCTGAGTTGGGAAGCGTTGGAATTGAATCCTGTACGAAAATATTATCGTTTTTTATCGTCTTTAGGTTAAAAACCTCGTCTAAATGTTTTGGTGGCAGCTATAATGTATGCCTCAAATTTTCGTATCCTTTCTTGGTTGATAAACTTGGTTGATCTAAAGGGAGAGGGTAGTCAGCATTTGATTATTTGATTTCCTGAATCATTTCACCCAATTATTACTGCGAGTATAACATGTTACTTAGATAATAATCAATAGTTGTTTACATATTGAGTAGAACATGCTCCCAAAATTCAAGTGCCTGTTGCCATAAAGCTAGGATACTTTCCCGTTGTGAATCTAAATATACCCCTGATTCCTTGGAAGCTGCGTCTGAAATTAATCGGCAAGAACGAGAAATTGTTTTGTATAATACCATTGTTTAGGAAAACATTGCGTGTTTATATTACATAAAACTTACCCCTGCAGCTGAATAAATACGAAGCGAAGGTGATTCAGAGTTCAAAAATAAGATACCACAATATGACTTTATTATACACTGTTTGTGTGTTTAGTCATACTGATCTCTCTGAATCATCACAACTATTTGGTGTAGACGATGCTCTGTTAAATAAGGAAAGTAATATTTTAATATATGTGAACAGATGGCCACTGTAAGTCACGAGTAGTGACGGCGCCCTGTAGGTTTTTAATGCGAAAGGAAGATTGTTAGGCGTTAGGTGAAGGTTAGGGCTATTATTGTAGAAAACGCGTTGCCTTAAATTTTGTAATCCTGCTGTTCCAAGAACTACCTTTATTTTAATTTTGTAGCGTGCTCTTAGGAATTCCCATTATAAATAGTTGGTGATACATACGTGATGCATTAGTCACCCCACGTTTTAGTCTGAACTAATCTTAAACAGCGAGGAAACTTAGCACGCACAGATCTGTTACCGCATCCTAAAAACCCACTTACGGTTTCCTCTATCTCGATTTGTTACATGCATTCGTTTCATAACTGTTACATTTCTATTCATGTTTTTACGCGTGTTATACAGCTACAATTGCATAGTATTGAATGCTAGACGGTTTCTTGCTTGCGTGTGATATCGGCCAATCGGAGACGGTGTCGAGATTGTTGTTAGGTAGTGATTGGTTGGCGATTAGGCTTGAAATGGTGTTTTTGTGGGAGAACAATGGGTTCTTTGCATGTGAGGTCGAACGGGAGCTGCGAAGCACGCACTGTGACGTAGCGCAATGTAATAGTGCTGCATGCGCTAATTTGCTTGACTCTATGTTATACTTCTGGGTAGCCTGTGGTACTGTGATCGTTTTTATGATATAGGATAGGAAGACATCTATGAAAAAGCTGAAGATCCATATGCACAATTTGGATGAAATTTTGTACCACCATTTAGAGCGCGATAACAGGGCATTCAGACTACTTTTCGAAACGATCATAGATAGTAGGTAGTAGGTACTGAAGGAAGAAGAAATATTACATACTGTACACAAGACAGTAAATGGTAAAATGGTAAAATTCATTTAATAGTACATTTACTATTGACTAAATGAAATAATAACAGTAGTAAACTGTTGTCACAGAGATTTCTACATCACCTAACTCGGTACAGTGCTAATGACTCCTAAGGTTGAAAGTGTACGCATATTACCATGTTGTCATTGTGAGTTAGACGGCTGGGAGGTCAGATTGTATGTTGCTAGGTACTTATAATTAGTATGTGGTGAGTTCAATAACTTTTGTCTAGTTTCGTAAGCAGAGAACAATTTTTAAGAGGGGAAATGCATAATTTGGTGTTAGGAATTTCATGAATTTAAACTCGATTTATTTGCGAAGCGATTGCTGTTGTTATAAGTATTCAAAGTTTTATTCGGTATCTCTGTGACAATTTTTTTCTATAAACAAATATTTTATCAAATTAGATATATTATCATTTTGTAAATCTTGGGAATACCCCGATATTATTGAAAACTGACATAACAGTCTAAAACAAAGTAAACCTTCGCATATAGGGATTTTGTTCTAAATGGGTTTTGTTATCACTTCCGTAATAAATTCGTGAATAACACGGCTCAATTGTAAATCCTAATCGCTTCACTGTTTACATTTTTACAAGGAAAATGTTAATGTATGAGCTATTTGATTTTTTACGAAGCTTACCTAAAATAAATGGCTAAATTTATTTTTTAAATGTTTACTTTTTTTATTTATCTTAAAAATAGCTGTGTTGTGCGGCTTTGTTTCCATTGCAAAATTTTATCTATACGTATTCGATCACAAGATTTTTCAAAAAGTGCCTCCTCAGATTACCGAGCTCAAGCAAACTAAAAAAAAACTTTTTATTTTTAACGACCTGTATGTTAATTTAATTTCGTTATTCATACAAAATCGCTAAGCTATAATCGATAATCGATAAGTTATATATTTATGTTCGGCATAGACAATTACACACCGCATTGTTTGATGCATAGAGTAGATGGTGCATAAAATTGATAACTTCCCCATTGGCTTCGACGAATGACTGCTTTCGTGCGCCGTGTTCCGTTGTATAATTAACCGAACAAATACTTAACATTATTTTCAAAATTATAGGCGTATTATAATAGTTTTCACTAGAGATTCACTTCCTCAGTCTTGTAAATTGTTACATATCGTTACGTTACTACGATTTTATATGAATATAAAATTAATAGATTTAATGGAAATAGACGTTTAACATGACATTTTGTGTAGTAGTCGTATTTCGTTGTATTTTATGTTTGATTGTAATTTGGCTTGAATTTTTAAAATTGTGTTTTTAACGTTTTGTTTGAAACAATTAATTGTTTGTAAAATTCAGAACTTTAAATTAACCTTGTAAGGTTATCTACAGTATAAATGAAGACCTAGCTAAAATATTGTTGCTTTTATATTGCTAGCAATTGATAAATATAATAAAAATAGCGGTTTCGACCGTAAAAACGTATTGCTACACGAATTAAGTATCTTAATCAGAACTAATTTTTAAAATTTAATTAATTTTTTTAATACCGCAATAAAGAAATGTTTGACCATAGTTTCACCTGGTGGTATATATAAAATATCATAGGTTCTAAAATTAGCATCAACAAATTTTCCGCTTCACAATATTAATATAGATATAACAGCGAATAGTAGTAATAATAGTAGATTTAATCATATG
Source organism: Phoebis sennae (assembly GCA_001586405.1). Classification (NCBI taxonomy): domain Eukaryota; kingdom Metazoa; phylum Arthropoda; class Insecta; order Lepidoptera; family Pieridae; genus Phoebis; species Phoebis sennae. The sequence continues at coordinate 53,215 of LQNK01002853.1, read as the reverse complement.
TGCGCCTTACTATTGTAGTATTGTATATTGTACAATTCTTACATCACCGCGCAATCTCGGCGTAATCACGGTAGTATGATAACGTTATCAAACGATCCCTGATACGATGCGTAAACGTGGAAACTACGGTATAATGATTCTTAGAAAACATCATCAGGTGATGACATAACCTCTTCTGAAATTAAAATCGTTTTGTAATTTATAAGGAAAATTTTAGTTGATATTTGAACATCTATGATTTTTACATTAACTCTTAAGAAACTAATATTATCGGGCGGATGTTTCTTTTTCTGAAATGAGCTGGGATTTTTTTTGTACCACCACGTGCTCGGTAATTCATTATGATTTACTACTCATAATGATTTTATTACTATTTCCTATGCTACTTAAGTTAAGGTTCAAGAAGTTCGTTAGTTCCGTTTTCTTTTTAATTGTTTAATTTAAATTCTACTTATGGTTGTACGAGTATGATACTCTTCGTTGAAGATTTTCTGTTAAATTTACTTGTTTTCTTTAAAGAAATTTGTGGAGCGTAACGAAAACAAAAAAAAAAACATATGATCCAATTTTCCAAAAAGACGTTAATGTCACTGACATCTTTTTTAATTATTCCTGTAATTGCATATTTTTTATTTTCAATTGCAATTTATATGCAAATAAGTTATTGAATAATCAAAGTCGATTATGGGGGATTGAGGACTAAGGATGTTCACGTTGTCTTTTAATTAACGGTTACAAATAAATTGAATTTTATTTGTAATCGAATTTATTTGAATAAATTATTGATGTTTTTTAACAAAGAACTCACTATTTTGTTAATTGATTATGTATTATTTCACCGTTAGTTTTCCGTTTGCAGAAGTGGCAGGAAAAAAACATTAGTGGTACATTATTACAATACCGAACTTACATTAAATCGTTATCTGCATGTTATATAACCCTAAACACATTTAATTAAATTTTAGGAATGGAATAAAAAATAGTTTTTTTGCGTATAATGTTATGCCCAATAATACTCTATGAGGCAGAACTTGTAAAATTTAATCTTAAGGTTTTTGTAGTAACGTTATTCAAGCATTTAAAACCATCAACCGTATAGATAAAAAAATAAATAAAAAAAACTGTTCCGCGGTTAAGCGTCACAGATCGAAGGCAAAATATTTGAACAACGCTTTACGTATTGAATTAAAATCAGTATTGAACTAAGTTTTTGTATGCGGTAACCGGCCGGTTTATATATCATAGGTTTATGTCATAATTTTACTCCCAAAAGGGGTAGTGGGTTCGCCTTGGGAGTGCGGAAATAGACGGTGAAATTGAATAGTTGAGTAATTTGCACACACGTAATAAGTATGCAATTAATTAAATGAAAATCTATTATTAGAGTTGAAGTTAATTATTGGTAGAAAATATCGTCATGACACAGAACTTTTAACAAGAGAATGTATGATAGAAAAGCATTTTATAATTGTCAATTAATTTTCGTCGATTCACAGTGTCTACATTATTACATTTTGAGAGAGAAAGAGAAAGAGGGGAAAAGATTATTCCTTTCTTTTTAGCACGATAACAGCTAAACTGTCTAACATCTAAAGAATCCTTACTATTCGACAAAGACATATAAGGCTTGAACACACCTTCCCATTCACGATACTCAAGTATCAATTAGTGCTATTAACAGATAACAATAATCCCATCAGCCCAATATTCAGTAGCATTGAAGATGTGTGCCGCGCCATGTAGGGTACAGCCTGTGAGATCACCGGTGACGTAGACACTAAGGTCATCTCACTTATTAATATTCGCTCGCAACTCTGATATTCGTTATGCCTATGTGTGTGAGTAATTTTTAGTAGTAAGGAACGTAGTAATAGAGTGTTAAATAAAATACGTTTTAAAGGAATTTAAACGCGGTTACTGTTATCCTTTAATAAGTATATTATTTAATATGGAAAGTACTCGCGTTAAAACAAACACAAGATTGTACTACTATAGAGTAAATTTGTAGACTAACGGAATGTAATTTAAAATTTATTAAGTATTATAAAAAACCGACGCTTCAAAATTGGTATTGTAGTTACGAACACATTCATATATTAGTATTTGTCTATGGTATATAAATTATTAAGCAAATATTTAATGTATTTTGCAACACTGACTGATTGAGTTTTGTCGTGTATCAAACATATCATCATACAGGTCTCACATTCAATTAAACGTAAGTGGTTAAGAAAACTGATGATAATATATACTTGAATATTTAATACTATAAGAACTATGCAAATATTAATTAATATTCTTATTAAAAGTGAATACGTAGAAACTAGAAAATATTTTAATGAATTTATTATGACGCGCAAAATCTGAATTTTAATAATAGATGATTTTATATGAAGCTTTGTTTTTGTTTCATCACACAGTATGAAAAAATGCCATGAATTTTATTAAATGCCAGTTTTATTTACATCAGTTGACGTTCCAAGTTAAATAGATATTTTTATAGAAGTGTTTCCTTAATTTAAAAGATTGAAATCACGAGATATTTTCAAGGATTTTAGTTATAGTTAGACTATTGCAGATAAAATGGTTTAATAAAGCCTACAATTTTCATGGTATTTGATGTTGAAATTTTTGTTTAAATAACTCATGTTTTATCGAGAATGTTAAAGTGAAGTTCACGGGTCAGATATATTTCATGTTTTTATGATTGGGTTTTAAGGCCTTGTTCGTACAAGGCAAGTGATTTAGTTTATTAAAATATTGTTAATATTATAAATGAGATAGTTTGTGGGTATTGATGGACGTATGTTTGTTACTCTTTCACGAAAAAACTACTTGTTGGTATTCTGTAGGTAAGGATCCTGAATAACACAGTAATTGTTTATCCTGGGAAATCAGAAGCTACACGGGCGAAACTGCTGTATATTTTCATATAAATTCTTAAAATGCTTAGTAATGTATTCTTTATTTGGTTATTTTTCCCATACATGGTATGAGGGCAAGAGTTTGTCTTTTGCGCATTTCATTAAAAATCCAAACATCAATGTTGTCTTTATATGTGTCACGTTAAAGTATAATTCTTTTGTTATCAATGGGACGTACTAAAATAAAACTGAACAGCAAAGAAGGAAGTCGGAGAACGCTTCCTGTTAATTTAG
>LQNK01002853.1:20850-39929 GCA_001586405.1 Phoebis sennae | reverse complement strand
GTTTTTGTAACGTTACATTTGACCTTCCAAAAGTTGGGTACATTCACTGTTCTTGTTTCCCTTTGAGTTACTTTCAAATGAACTAGATTTAGATTTTTGCGTTTAACTGTAGATAGAATGGATTGTAATGTTTTAAGTAGATTCCTTTGAATCGTACTCGTAGCACTTAGTTCAGAATTTTTGATAACAGAAATCGTATTAAAATATGTATCAGTTATATCCGTACACTTAGTTGGAGTGGAAATAATATCTTCGTATAATTCCTTAATATAAAGGCTTACATTGAAATCGAATGCATTTATGCAATTATGATCATCTTCGGCGGCGATAACAGTAAATTTCTCGAAGCTTCGAGTTTCTCAATAAGACAAAGTTTGCATAAGGCCATGGTCACTTCATGTCATCACACAATTCTTTCCTCATTGCCGTATTGTAAACAAATAATCATTAAATAATCGATATAATCTTGTAAATTTAACTCAATGGTCTATAAAAAAATGTGATGTCACGTTAGGAAATAGTTAAATTATTATAATACAACTAGCAGCGCACCAGGGCTTCGCTCTATATTATATATAGCCTATAACCTTCCTCTATAAATGGGCTATCTAACACTAAAAGAATTTTTAAAATCGGACCAGTAGTTTCTGAGATTAGCACGTTCAAACAAACAAACAAACAAACAAACTCTTCAGCTTTATAATATTAGTATAGATTTATAAAGGAACAGTTTGTTGCCAACAATAGTCAGGGCCTATCGAAAGCAAGTTTGGCACAATAACAGACACGTGTATTAACCGTTAATTAGATGACAGATTATAATGTAACTGGGCTTTTTGTGTTTTTCATACAGTACAAATTTTAAGTATTGAGTCGGAAACAACAGATTAATGATGTATTTTAAATAACCGTAATATGAGGTTTATAAATGTTTATTTTTTATTGATTGAATAATATTAGGAATTAAAATGTCGATTCGGATATAATGACGTCAATTTCCCAGTTTCACAATCGGACGAAATATTTTTTCCGTCATACATATGTAAAAAAACAATAATAAGGTGATTCCAATTCAATTAGCTAAATCACCCCCTAAACCTTGAAAATGTAGCTACATATTATTTTCTACGAAAAAAACGTATCAATATTATTGTACATCGTCTTTAATTTATAATATTCATTGTTTTTTTCGCCAATTTGACTTACGACCGTTTTCAATAATGTATCAGAGGTTAGTGATAGATTGTTATCTCAGATTAAATGACATTTGATTGTTAAAAGTCATAACAAAAGCTATCCGTCGACAGCATATTGAAATCAAAGTAAGTGCAAATAGATAGATTTGCCTGACTTTAGTTAACAAGACAAGGGATAGATAGAATATTGAAAACGGCCGTAAATGTACAATTAAAAAAGCGATATATTAACCGCTCTCATTTGGTTGTTGTTGTGACTCTAACGTGTTGATAAACAAACTAGATTGTGTATCAGTGACACGGCTTAATTGAATTATAACCGCAGATAAAACGCGGACCAACGAAACAGGTACCGTTACATCCGTCGAAATAGGGCTGCCAACTATATGTTAAATTAAAAACGCATTTAGATAAAACGAAATAATTACATAATAAAAAAAATGTTTTTTTTTTGTATTTGGTTTTTATTCGTTTAATTTTTTGTAGTTATTTTTTTTTGCGTGTTTTTGACAACCCTAATTGAAAGCTAACCGTAATGAGTGATGACACAGTTATAAACATTGTAATTCGCGTACTGTCTGACCCAAATCTAATATTATCTTTTGTTTTTTGTTTTTGTTTTCTATTAGTCATATTATTCAAATTGGTCATGAAATTCGAGAGTATCTAATAGTGCTGTTTTTATAGACATGCTTTGTTTTGTACCTAATTAGAATTATTTGCCAATAGATAGATGTTAACTAGATTGATTATCACTACATAGTATAAAACAAAGTCGCTTTTTCTGTCATGTGTCATGTTGTATGTCCCTATGAACGCTCAAATCTTTAAAACTACGCAACGGATTTTGATGCGGTTTTTTTTAATAGATAGAGTAACTCATGAGGAAGGTTTTTATCAGCATTGCACCCGTGCGAAGCCGGGGCGGGTCGCTAGTATATACTATATTGAAAAATAATACTTTTCAAAAGATTTTAAGCACGATTTATTATACACTAGCTTTCCGCCCGCGGCTTCGCACGCGTGGGCTACTAATTTCTGTATTTTGTAGAGGCGCACAACAAAATTCTAAAATAATTACGGTCGCATGACCGCTGATATTACGCATGTCTATAGTTTTTTTTATAACTTTCTATAGAAATAGGTTTGACCAAAATCTGACAGTACGCGCGCCTCTTCAAAATAGAAAAAAATTTTAGCCCACGCGAACGAAGCCGCGGGCGGAGAGTTAGTTATTTTTTGAAGGTATTTAAGAATTCATTAAGCGTTTTTATCGTCTTAACCTACTATATTGGGGACATGCCTTCTATACTCTTAACGTATATGTTAAAGTATAAAAAGGCATGTCCGCAACTCAACCAAAATTTTATTTTGTCACGTGGTATGACACATTTACAACTTTAGAAGCGTATATCTCAAAAATTATTTATTTTAGCAAAAAACGCATTTAGAAACCTCTATTTTATTTTCAAATACCTATCCAATGATATCTCATTTAATGATGTATTAGCGAATTTATTTTTTTACCCTCCAATTACATGTATGGAGAGTCACCCTTAAAAATATTTTTTTCAAATAAAATGTAGCCTATAAGTTGAACCTAATATTGGTCTATCAGCATGTGAAATTTTATCAAAATCTACCCAGTAGTTATTACGTGATTGACGAACATACAAACAGATAAACAGACAAACAGACAAACAGACAAACAGATAAACAGACAAACAGACAAACAGAAAAAAAAAATTCTAACCATGGTTTTGGTATCTGTGGAACATACATATTACATACCAATCACTCTTTTTGAAAAATATTCAATGTACAGAAATGGTTCGGTTACTCCTTTATTATATGTATAGATTAATTTTTAATCATTATTTAACCCGACGTTTTACTTCACAGAGAACCCGTAAACATCCTTTAATTTTTTTATTCAATATGGAATGTACTCGCGTTTAAACAAATACAAGAAAATACTAGATAATAGTATTTAAAAAAAAGATAAGATTCTCTTTACATTGTTGTCGTAAATACCTATCTGGGATTTCAACTCGCGTTTTGACTCAAAAATCTTGTTAGAATTGTTCTCCAAAATTTCTAACAGAATAGAATCAGGAAGTTGGCAGTGTTCACTCCAGTAAAGCTGTCGGGCTGATATATCTCCGGTCTTGTAAGATTTCCGCCCGTTACGAGGGAATGGAAAGTGCACCTGTGTTCTCTTGGGCACTAAAACATTGAATTGGCGAGTCTCCATTAAGATTGGTAGATATTGTTCTATTGAATTAAAGTAAGATTTTTGATATTTTTTTTTACAAGGTATGAATTGGCAATGTTTCTCTTTAGTAAAGTAAACAGGCCAGTGTCTGATATATCTCCGGTCTTGTAAGATTTCCGCCGATTAGGAGGGAGTGGAAAGTGCACCTGTGTTCACTTGTGCATTATAATATTTGTTAGGCTCCAGTATGATTAGCTACTGGAAAAAAATCTTTTTATATCTATTATTAATTGAGATCAATTGTGTGTCAGAAATGTCTCTTTTATTCGCATTTGCATTCTTCTATCATTTACAATGATCACTGAATTGATTCAAATTTTTCACTTGCACCGTCTTTGACATTGATTCTAAAAATTTAAATATTTAGTTGGTTAAGACTATTTACCAAATTATTTTTTTTAATTCGGATATTTCAAACAGCCTCACCTTCGCAATTAGATATTGCGCATTGCAAGTATTACGTTCGAAGTAATTCGTTATCTTTCTTTCCAATTCAGCCAAGCAGGCCCACTTTCGCCCTTTGACATTGCGAATAATTCGCGCGCATTGAACAATGTCGACCTTGACGTATCACTGGATGATTGGCCAACGCTCGTACACACGCCGAAAACGATCTTTCCGCTTAGAAAACCATTTTTGTTGCAATACGCCGGTAAAGCTTGTACGCATCGTCATTATTTATTTTTAGCTAATTGTGATTGTATGGATGGTAAAAATAAACATGATATACGTGCTAATAATAAAATTAGAATCGATCTTTATCTATGCGTGAATAATTGGATAATGACATAAGTCATACTTAAATAACAATTAAGGTTTTAATTAGCCAAATAATTGTTTATTCAATGTTAGTATCGACACTTTTATGAATTAGATATTTTATGACATACGGTTTGTTTAATTAAGGAAGGAAAACGTAGCGAATATACACAATAGATAATCTGAATCTTGGCCATCCACTTGACGCAATGTTTTTAAGCTATTTCTTATCGGTGTTTCCTTCCTATAGTACAATGTGATTTTTCCTCAAGTCGGAATAATTGTGACGTTTGACTCTTATTAGTACACGGAAAAACGTATATCTTGTAAGAAGCGTCTTGAATTTTGATTGTCATTCCTATACGTCATAGTGTTTTTTTTTTTGTTTTGATTTGAATAGTGCAATCGTTGATAAGATTGGGTAGTATGCAGTCTTTGTGTGACATAGTGAAGATTCGATTTCAGTTCGAATGATCGAATTTTTGTTTTTTATATTTAAAGATACATAATGTTGAATTTATTATCACTTGTTTATATACAAACTGCGCAATTTGCGGATAGATGGCGTTGTTTAAACGATCTCAGAAGAGTTAAAAACGATACGAATGATAGTAAACAGTTCGTATGATAAAAAATTGAGAAAATTGATATTATTTTTTGAAAGGAAATAAAAATGTTAAAATATTATTGAATAGATTTTCGTTAAGCATGCACACAGATAAAGGTTTGTTTGTGTACATGTGTAGGCGTAGGTCAAGGACTAACACGTTAGTTTTTAATATAATTAATATTGTTTTAATCTGGATAATTTCACTTCGAAAAGTTCATTTTCTATATTAGTTTAAACAAATTCATAATATATTGAATAAGAAAACTGACCGAGAATAAAATTCACGTGATTTCCTCATTTTTGGATTTAACGCATATTAAATTGATATAGCAAGATGTTTGCAAGAGAATTGGTATACATATTTATACTCATAAATTTTCTTAAAATACGAGCCGGTTTACGAAACAACATTCCTATCTGTCTCTGATAATGTTGTATACAAAAAACTGAATTGTGTAAAACATGAATGAGAAATAATCTAGTTTCGCGAGCGTTAACAATAATTAATTTGACGAAAATAGATGGGCGTGGTATTGAACTCTTCCGTAAATAAGCAATTTACATACGGGCTGACAAGGCCAGTGACCGCTAAGTGGCCATTTTGCTGGTTATCACATGCACTATTGTTTATTGAGATGATGTTAAGTGGCGCCTTTTGAAGACGAGAGGTTAGCGATTTGATAGTCGTCTGATTTTAATAAGCGGAATTTTATTGCATTTTTAACTGATCTTTTCCTTAACGAAATTTATATATATTTTGTTTATAGCTTTTCAACGTCCTCGGCTAAAGATACGTGGTTTATTGTTTACTACGTGAGCCCCGCGGTTTCACTCGAGTATATGTTTCGTTCTCGTGGGTTGTCTGGGATAGAAACTATCCTTTGTCCTTTTTCGAGTTTCAAACTCTATCCGTACAAAATTCCATCTAAATCGGTTCCCTGGTTTAGGCGTGAAGAAGAGATAAACATACAGACAGAGTAAGGATTAATAGTGATAAGTAATGACGTCTATGAAAGGATGAATGAGGCCATATAATGTTTTCCCTGTTACAATTAAATGACATCATCCGTTACTAACTTCCTTTGAAATGACATTTTTTGGTTTTCTGGAACTCGTAAATTGCGGTTAATATGTGCCGAAATCAAATATTAAATATTTAATTTAGAATAAATGTTTTTTCTTTCTATCTTTCTATTTTGATGACGAAATCAATAATCGTGTTGATTTATTCATGAAGTAAAGTTTTTTAATTTTCTTTACATTAAAATTAACATTGAAAAAATGCGAAGTTCAACTAAGTTAATTCTTGTAAATGTTGCGAAAATAAAGAATATATAATACATAGGAATAAATACGGTTATCATGTGAAATACGCAAAGCAATGCGCAAATCCTACGTCCCTTTGTTGTAATGATGAAATTTATTGCAAACATTGTCTGAGTGGTGAAACTCGTACGTTTCATATGGAAATGTTAATATTTTTTATTTTATTAATTAATGGATTTTAATTAAATACTGTTTTGTATATTTATGACTTGCATTGAATCTTATGGGTTCAAGTTTTAAGTTTCGTAAGGACTTGTAAGTAAGAGATATGCAATTTTTTTTTAAATTTCGTCATGCTGTTCCTCATCATTGTGGCGTGGATTTTTTAATGGGGTTGATCGTTTGCGTGGATTCTTTCCCAATTTCTGACGCGGTTCTCATTGGAATGTATTCATCAAACATTTTAATCGTAGCATAGCGTAGTTTGAAATTTTATTTAGACTAGCTGTGCCCCGTGGTTTACACGCGTATATCTTCCGTTCACGTGGGATTTTCGAGATAAAAATATTCCTATGTCCTGTCTCGGGTTTCAAACAATCAGTTATTTAGGCGTGAAGAAGAGACAGACAGAGTAACTTTCGTATTTATAATATTAGTAAGGAGTGAGTGAGTAGTTTATAGGGTCGATAAAATAAAATTACGCCGTAGTTCCCGATCCCAATGCGTGTTAAAATGTTTGTGGAAATTGTCGCCTTTAGCGAAATGTATACATCTGCACAAATATAACGTAACCCGAGCGTTGGCACCGCGCCGGCACCTCGGGAAAACCGCGGGCCGAACGTTCAATATCACGACCCCGTGCCCTCGCCTTTGTATTTATAATCACCGCTAAATATACTCCCATTACGAGATTAACGTCTATATCAGATTCTGTCGTCACGATCTGTGACGTGCTGACTCAATCATGCAAATAAACTTGTTTATCGAATTGATCATTCTTCTGCATGGGCAGATATGACATTGCTAAAACAATTTCTATATGACTCAAGTGTTCGCGAAATCTTGAAATAAACTTCCGTTTTACCTATATGAATAATGCCTATAGTATCGCAACTGAGTTTCAAGAAATTGTAAATGTAGAACGCGTTCTTTTGCCCGTTAATTGTGGAAGCCATACTTTAAATACATTTCTCATAGCGCTATATTTTTATCATAAATCATGTGTAGGCTTTGCTTTGAAAGTGAAATGATTGATAATACAAATTCTCTTTAACATAACCAAATTGTTAGTGAATTTAAGATTACGTGTTTTTATGGGAAAGAAAGACAGAAATATGATATAAATGTATAGGGAAAATTTTGTCGAGTCTTCAGGGAAAACGTTGTATAATTCTTCAAAATGTCGCTATTCGACGTTGATATTCCGTAGGGTCTTTACCATTCCATATACTGACTCACGTATCGTAACGCGCAATTATTATAAAGCTATGTTCATCGTCCTCACACAAACCCGTGCAAGAAGCACGTTGATACATTATCACCTTTGAAAACCGTTTGTCACGTGTATTAATTGTGTCAAAGTATTGATACGAAAGTATTACAATATAACTGCGTAGTAGCCGATAAGGTATATGGGATGGCTGGAAATACTGGACGTCTACCAGCTGTCCGCGATAAGGGTAATATGTATTACATTAATCACTCAATATAAAATGTCAATGATTCACGTATTTGTTTACAATTGCGAATTCCAATTATAGTGACTGAACGATTTGCGTTGAGTTGTAATTTGAGGACATGGACGACACATTATTCATAATCAGGTCAATAGTCAACTTATAATATAAAGAAATCGTAATTTGGACTACTTACAGCCGTTTTCAAAAATGTATCACAGATTGTGGATAGATTGTAATTTGAGATTATATGACATTAGATTGACAAAAGTCATAACAAAAGCTATCCGTCGACAGCGTATTGAAATCAAAGTAAGTGCAAATAGATAGATTTGCCAGACTTTAGTAAGCCCAACAAGGGATAGATAGAATATTGAAAACGGTCCTTAGAGAATATGAAATTAGTATATCGTGTACAGTTTGAGAAATTGCCGATTTAATCATACACATGTATAATAATAAATTCGATATTAACTTTTAAATTAGAAAATAGAAATACACTGAAATTAGCTTTTATACAAATTGTTATCAATTTGACTTCACATTTCGTAGACTAAACAGTAAACACTAGATAATGCAGTAAATGCTATGAAATTTGCGTCAGTAATATATATTTTGCGTTTCTATAATTGTATAATTATGCCACTGAAAATAAATTATGCTGAAACATTTTATTATTTACTTTTATAATTTTATTAGAATATCAGGGCAAAGTAATTAAGTTTTTTTATTGACACCGGTCCTTAATGTATGAGCGGATTTTCAATCGATAAAAATGACTTAAAAGATTGTTTGTTATAAATAAACAGAGAAAATTGTTATGGATAATAATCAAAGAGTTTTCAGTTGAAAATATCGTAACAATTCGTGGATATAATATGAACGCGTGACTGACGTCCACACTGAAAACCTTTAACAGATCCAATATTTTACATAGATACATAGAAAAACATAATAATAAAGAGCCTTCACATAATAATAAAGACAAAACATTAGGAAGATACCACTATAGGTCGACTGCACATAAACTGTAACATAATTCGTGCATATAATCTGTAATGTACGCACGACCGACGTACAAAACATTCCGGTTCAGAAACTGTCGCTACCGTTAACACCTCCAATATTTTACATAGATAGATTGAAATCTATAGAAATAAAGAGTCCATATAGAACAAAACATTAGGAAGATTCCACTACAGTAAGACTTTACATACACAATGTAACACAAATTGTGCGTATAATATGTAATGTACGCACGACCGACGTCCTAACCATTCCGCTTCAGAACCTGTCGCTACCGTTAACACCAATATTTGATCAACCCATAAAGCAGGGGTCATGTGTTGAAAACGTACGCTTGGTCAACTTTGTCACGCAATAGTAAGATTTCAATTGATTATCGACGTTCAAAGTAATCACCGATTAATATGTGTTTGCGCTTGAAACGTTGACCATATTTCGATGTTTTACTGAATACATACTGTTTATATGAAACTATTTGTACCGCGGTCTTATTTGTAATAACTTTATCTCTTTTTTAGAATAGAATAGAAAATATTTTTATTCATGTAAACTTTTTACAAAGTACTTATGAATAGTCATTTTTTAAGTTACCACCGGTTCGGAAAGTCGCTTCTATCGAGAAGATACCGGCAAGAAACTCGATAGTTACTCTTCTTGTTAATAATGTTTATCTTATGTGGTGAAAATCATATTAGAAACTATTGTGATGAAGAAAAAGTTTGAAGACAAACAGTTGCGAATAACACCTTTCTTTATATGTTTGTTCATAATAGTGTTATCGTGTAGTCTAGACAAAATAACATAAAAATAAGCGTTCAATGTAAACCATTGTTCATTTCTACATCTCAACAAAATAACAATGCGAGATATTTATCTAAAGAGGATTAAAATCTCCTATATTTAGTTTAGACCTTGGTCTATGACATTGTTGTAGCATTGAACTGTGCTTTTGCGCCTTTTGTTCAGTTTGACAAGAATTATGTTACATTATTTGCATTGACAGTAATTGAAACGCGTGGAAATACGACCACAGTACGATGTTTTATAATCGTCAATTTGATATTAATGATTGCGCTGCATTAATTGATACTTGTGGGACACTAATCATGCGTAAGAAAAGTCAAAGATATAGCGTAATAAAATCGTTATGAATTTTATGTCTATTAGTTCTACATAAACTAGTTGGAAGTTAAGACAAATTACAACAAATGAATGGAGCGTAAACAATGCAATGATGTTTTATTGAGCGTAATATGACGATATTCGCTACGCACGCACTCAGCATGTAAATATTTTGAAAGTTTTGTTTTATCAGTTATTTATTGCGTTCAACTCTATAACGATTAGAATTCTAAGATCGCAATTAGTCGGTATTTATTAATATTTAGGTTGAATTACGAAATGAGCGTTTCATAGAAAATGGATTACGTGATAACTCGGCTCGGTAGTGGTTAACCGTCAAAAGAGTGGGCTATTTGCCGGAGCGCGCGTACTCCTTGACCCACTTGGGGTCGAAAATCGCGATGGCCAATCCGACCGAGACTTTCACCAGAATCGACGTCATCTCATTATAATACCCAATAACCTATTGTCCGCTTTCCATACTTAATGTTTAATGCGCACGTGTAGGTGTTCTATGTGCGGGCCAATAATATGGTTTGTTTGTTTACTTTCAGTATCGGTTATGTTTCGCTGTTATAACATGTTTTGACATGTGCCAGCTAAATAAGGTTACATACATTTCGACGACTTACATTTTTAAAGACAGTTCCGGAACTTGATAATTTAAATTGTTTTTGGTGACGCGTCATCATTAAGCTATAAATTATATAGAATTTTATTATGGGCGGTTTGATAATGTACGACGTGGGGTTATAATTATGAAACGGTGTTTAGTGTTGTTACACGTCAGCGATATCGATAGTAACTGATAAGGCTTTAATGTCGACCAGGGACCTGGTTCGCGGCTCCACACACCTAGACACCACGGATTATTTATAAGTTCCGGTATTCGTTATTAGCCGTGGCCTACTGACCGCGATTGTGAATATTAAAACGAATTAAAGAAAAAATATCATGTTTACAGAAGTTAGCAGGCAGCATGAACAAAGGAAAACGTCACAATAGTAAATCGGTTATACGCAGTTAACGAACGAAATATTGTTAATGTCCACTAATGTAGGAAAAATACTAGTCAATATTTGGTTCCGTTTTGTCATAAATCTCGCGTGGCGTCTTAATTTATTTGTTTTGGACGCTATGTTTAACATTGATAAAAATAAAAACATTCAAAAATTGTTTAAAATCGTGTTTCACACGTTATACAGTATGAATAATGTTCATTTTAACTTTAACTATCTATTTTACGATTTCAAAAACAAAAGCAGGTAACATTTTACCTTTTGTTTAGATATGAAATTACAGTGAAACGCTTCTTAAAAGAATGGCTTCTTAAAAGTAAAGCAGATTAGGTGCATAAAACTCTCTGAAATAATTACGTTATATTATGCGAATAGTTGAATTCATAAGACATAGTTACATCATTAAATATAATTATCCGGTACAGTTTTCACTTTATACATTTAAAGCGGTGTAAGAGGCAGACGAGATGTATGTCGCCTAGAGAAATGGTGGAGACGCAGGGTACCGTTGGTGCTCTGACATGTATGCGAAGGTTATCGCCGGTGTCACCGACCAGGCGCGCCCACACGCGTGCACACATGCCGCACACATGCACACACGAAGACGAGTGATATATGCGTGTGTGAACTCATTTTGATGTTATATTCCAAATTTGAACGTAGGAGATGATAGTTCTCGCTTCGTTCAATAACCGCTAAGTCATATGTGACGACGCTCGGAATTGATGAGGCTTTTATAGCGTATTAAACAAAATTTCAGCTCGAATCGATATGTGACGATGTTTGTTATTATTTTTTTACATTCTTAAACGCAATCTGAGCTCAATGGCTGTAAAATTTATTATAAGTAGACGTCGCAGCGGGGCCTATAAATGCTTTAGATTAATGTACCGAAAACCTTGGCAGGCGTTCGATGAACTTTATGAAACGGGTTCACGTAAGTTCGCTAGCCTTCGTTCCTTTTAAACGAGTTTGCAGTTTTTAGTAATGTTTGTGGATTTTATCAATAAATCGCTCAAATTAATGATCCTTAGGGCTTTGACTCGTAAAAATATGTTTTAGTTATGTTGGCGATATAAAATGTAAACAGTTGATGCAATTTGAAAGTGAAATGTTGTAAACATGATAAGGTATTAGATTTGATAAAAATACATTTTATACAATTTATATTTTTGTTTACAAACACTTTATTAAAAATTGATTTACTACCAAATAAATTCAAATTATGAATAAACATTTATATCTATTATGAAATTATTCGAGACTCGAATGAACGCTGACATGAGGCTAACCAAGATCTGTAGTGGCTAATTATGGCGTAAGTAGGACACGTTATACAATGTGCTAAAATAGGTCGAAACAGAACAGATCTATACAAACCCTTTCATACATTCAACGAGAGTATTAATTTCCATGCGAGATGAACACGCTACCGTGACGTCACTCCAGACGTGTTCTCGCAGGCGAACGTGCCCCGGACCTCGTCTGAAAATTCAATAAATCCTTTGTTGATGCAACATTCTGCGCACTTATGATATACAAATAACTTTCTATCGTTAAATAATTTCAGGAGTAGTGAAAGCGATCGTAGTGTCGCCGAGACTCGGCAGGGCATTGGCCGTCCTTTCCCAACTATCGCACGAACCCTACATGTAAACAAAAACATCTGTCTACATTAAAACAACACGCGTTCATTTCAGATATAAAGCGGATAATTCCGGACTTTTCGTGTCCGTATTTTTCAGTTAAATTACTTATTAACTAATGAGGTTATCAGTAAACGTCATTTCCTTAACTACTTTATTTATCACCTCATTTAATAGTGGTTATGAGAATCGATTATTAGTCGTCATTAAATATTTAGATTAACGTTTCGTTAATATAATACTATTAACTAATCTATGTCTGAAATCTTTATATTTGCGGGTTTAAATTGTTTTGGTATTATAATAATATTAATCTTCAAGGTTCTAGGCCAAGGCAAAGCCACAATGTATTTAAAATCGTTTTTGTCAAAAGTTTGCAAATTCAGTGTTTAGTGGTTTTATAATAGATTATTTTATAATTTCCTATATACTATCTAACTTCTTCCGCGAAAAAATAG
Organism: Phoebis sennae; assembly: GCA_001586405.1. Lineage (NCBI taxonomy): Eukaryota > Metazoa > Arthropoda > Insecta > Lepidoptera > Pieridae > Phoebis > Phoebis sennae. The sequence continues at coordinate 26,876 of LQNK01002853.1, read as the reverse complement.
TAGAATCCTTCTTAAGTAAGTTATTATAATATTAAAAATGTCCACGACTTAAACGAAGTCACAATAGGGTTAATTGCTCCAAGTTGTATTTCCACAGAAAGTAGTTTTATTATTGTTTAGAAAAATGGGAATAGGCCGGTCGATCAGCATGTCCCGTTAACAAACGCGCTACCTACGTGACGTATAAAGCGTGGGCTGCCCCGCCACCGCGCCATTAGTATAGCGCCCGCGCGCGCGATTGCACGTATTTACCGATTCCAGCTCCGCGCTCGCTCTCTCGACTCTATGTGTATACAAGCCCACCAAGAAACATGCATTTCTGTACTCATTGGCACGATTGGTTTTATCAAGAGCCCAACGCGGCGGTGGATCCTGCCAGCGCCGCAGCACGCCGGCGCAAGCCCCGAGATCGACGCCGCCCCCCGTCCTCGTCGCCGACGTCGACGCCGCAGAGGATCTCCACCGAGGAACTAGCCGAGGCCCTGCGCCCGCATCTGCTCTCCCCTAAGCGGATGTGGGCCTTGGGCTACCCCCTGGAGATCGAGCCCAACTCTTGTAAGGCCGTGGTGTACATCAACCCGCCGCCTCGGCCTCGACCTCCGCAGTTTACATCGTTCGACGTGAACGCGCCGGAGTTCGTCCCCGGCGGTTCGCAAAGTGACAGTGGCAGGGGTTCCTGGGGATCGACTCCTCGTTCTGACAGTGACGAAGAAGCGGATGCAGTGGAACATTTGTGTGTGCGTTGTGATAAAATGTTTAGAATGACTCGTGAAGGCGAGTACGTTGTCGAAGAAAGTTGTTCTTATCATTGGGGACGTATTAGTAGTGATTCTCGATACGCTTGCTGTGACGCGCCGTTCGGTTCGAGAGGATGCAACTCGGCGCGGTTCCACGTGTGGAGCGGCACCCGGCCCGGCATGAATGGACCCCTCGAAGGATACGTGCGTGCCCGATCCCCTCGGGGAGGTATTTACGCAATTGACACTGAGATGTGCTATACAACAGCTGGTCTCGAGTTGGCCAGTATTGCTGTCATAGCAGCAGACGGTCGGCTCGTATACAGATCGTTAGTGAAACCTAGCTCTCCTGTAGTCGACCACAACACGAGGTTCTCAGGCATCAGGCCGCGCGACTTGGCGCGCGCGACTAAGACGCTGCGAGATGTGCAAAATGATATACTTGGATTTGTTGGAAATGATACGATTTTGATTGGGCACGCCTTGGACAATGATTTGAGAGCTCTGAAGTTGCTGCACAGCGCCGTGGTGGACACGTGTGCGTTGTATCCCCATTCAAGAGGCTTCCCCTTACGTCGCTCGCTACGGGCTCTTTCGCAAGAGTTGCTCGGACGTAGTGTGCAGCGAAGTAGCACCGGCCACTCCCCCCTCGAAGACGCCCGCGCCGCCATGGACCTGGTGCTCCTGAAGGTACACGAAGAACGCGCACAACGGAACCGTGTCACGAATCAGCTCCCCATTCTGCAACCGTATGACCCCTTAATTAGTGCCGCCTAACTCTTAAGTGATAATGACAGACGAATTTGTTTGTAAACAAATGATTGTTGAAAAGTTTTATGGATGATTCTCAAATGAATATAGACATATATTACGTTGACGGAGCGCGCGTCCCGCCGGGTATGTGCCTTCGAATTGCCCTGTCGCAATAAACGTAATATTTTTTTTTAATTTCTGTTGTTTTCTTTACCTACCATGTTACATAATGGACACATGATAAGTAGAAAGATGATATGGGATAAACATAAACATAAATATTATGAATAGTGAGCGCGTCAAGTGTGTTGTGATTAATTCACGACTCATACAGCTGTTGGTAGCGATCATATGATAGATACTTTCACTGTTGGATTTCTACTACATAACGGGCAGTCGTTAGTGTAGTGGCGTGTTCGGGGTAAGTGGGGCTAGGAAACGCTCATTTTGATACATATACACTAGTAAATATTTATTTGATATACATGCAAGATTTGTTTTTTTTACACTTTATACAATTAAAGTTTAATATACTCAATGATACATAATGATTTTATAAGATTACAATATCAATTTTAGAGGGAAATTTAACAAGTACATATCATTCATTATATTCTTACTCATTGTTTACTGGTAGTAAAAAGTTTCTTTACATTAATCATAGATGATTTTAAATTACTGGGAAATGGAAAAGAAAATATTATATTAAAATCGGATCATATATTATCAATGTGTGCGTAGATATCGACATCTCGATAATCTCAAGTAGCTGCAGTCAATGTTTATCTATAACTGTGACTAAGTAAACAGAGTAATTTTTCATTCACTATATATTTTTCTCAGCTGAGTCAAAATGCCTTGGCTTCTAGGTAGGACATTGCCTCATCTTCACATTAAAATTTAGGCATTTCGTCATACGATTCAGTTAAATTTAATGACAACAAAGGATTGTTTTAAACAATATTTATTATGGCCACCGAGCGACGACCGTGCACTCGGAGTCGGGTTATATAAGCAGCTTACGTAAACTTATGACGAAATCCGGAGCTGATGAGCAAACTTAATGATTTCTAACTTGCGAGAAATGAATGTAGCTAAATATAATTGGCACTTAGCCTAATTTATTGTCTCACTTCGTTCTATATGCACAGTTTTTCATTTATTTTCTATGTAAACACCACATCCGCTGTATACACTTTAATTCGATTAGAGTATGACAAGTGCGACTAAATTTAGCTCATTGTTTACCGTATCCTTAGAGGACAATGTTTATAGAAAAGGTGATCTTGATGGTTTGAATAAGATCGAGTTTTGACCACAAATTAGATATGAGACGCCATTTAGAGTTGTTTTTCGTGAGATGGGTGCATTGGCCAGGGGGAGTAACGCCCCTACGACCGGGCGATTTCAAATATTCCGTCATCGCTTTGCCGAAATATTATCTAGACGTTTTCTGTCAAATAAATGTTTACTCACATGCGATGATGTGGAACTGATATAGAATAAGGACAAAGGCCATAATCATTTAGCACATGGTAATTATACATTTCCTCATTTGATACGACTGATAACGTTAGAATCGGCAAATAGGACGTTGGTTTGTCTTCGCTTTTATCTAATCTCTTACGGCATAGTATTTTATTGAATTTGCTTTACATTAAACACGATAACGGTGTATAAATAGTTCATCCGAATGCCTGCCAACGTTTATCATGTTATCGTACCGGTCCATAAGCCAAATATTTTGAGCAATATGAAACGGTATTCTTACGTTTACTTCCAATAAATCGTTAGTCATTGCTTCCAAGAATTAGTTGGAGACTACAGAGCAGCTGCCACGTCATACTCGGCGAGCGAGTTCAAAGTGTACATTATTATTTATTATACATTTATATGGTCGGAGTATGTTATGTAGATTTCCAGCGATTTCTTTATATAATATATTCAACACTGACCTGCTTTAACGCTGGTATCATATTAATTAAGTCATATAACTCTCGCTCTCAGTGAATAATGGTTTAAAAAGGAAATGTTAAATAGCCCTATGGCCGTTCCTAATTTATATATTCGTGACTTATTTATTGATGTTTTGAATCAAGCCTCCAACAATGTTGCTGTTAGCAAATATAATTATGAATGTAACACGAATGTTGATTGTATTCATAATTTTGAGCACAAGTTGACCTACTTTTCAATCAACAACATTTGTATTGAGCGCCAGTGCGTAGGCAATATCTCGTAAATCTGGTACGGCGGTAAGTATGTAGGGATTAATGTGAAACTGATTTTGAATACGAATATGGTGTTTAACGGAAGCTGTTATGGCTTATAATTGCGTGTTAAATATGGGGGCCTGGCCGAAGAATGCGAGACAATATTGGTTGGTTTGGCCATGGGCCTTCCAGAGTTCGCCTCCGCTTCGACATTGTTTCGCAATCGGTTGCACAGAGTGTGGTGCTGTTTCGTCACTGCTCTTCGACACGCCTACGAGAATCCCCACCGAGACGACGTGACACCATACTGGCAACCTATGTCGACAACTCTAAGCCCCTCTTCCCCTCTTTACATAAGACACGCAATGTACACTAAAACATATGTTTCATGTTTTCATTTCTATGTTGAAACTGCTAAAACTGTAAAATTTAAGGTACAATTGAAATGAACAGATAAACTAAAGATGATTAATATACTGGAAGTAACTATAAATAGTTAAATAATACATATTCATGTTAACGACAGTCAATTTGCTAAATACGTACACATTTAGTTCATTAAATACGCCGTCATTTACATAAATCCTCTGAAGGAAGATGGTTTAGAACTGACTAGAGCCCCGGACCTTGAATTTATACACTGACACGGACTAGTTTTTGTCTTACTGGCAAAACGAGCATGTTATTATGTGCTCCAACGTTAGCGATTATATATAAACATAATGTACAAGATGCTGGCGTGTATAACACGCAGATGACTGAGACTCAAGTTTTTTGTTGTTATGACTTCCTTGTTCCCTTGAGAGTACGTTGAACCATGAGACCATGAGTTCAAATTGCACATTACATATTCGAGATTAAAAGGGAAGTATCGTTAATTCTATATCATAACTTTATATCTCACTGAGGTTAAAGATGAACGTGTTAAAGTGGGTCAAACTGACATCTTTTCGGAATAAATATTTATGTGTGTGTAAACTTATTAAATCTTTATTGACCCAAAAACGTGTTTCATGTATTTATGTACGCGTTTGACGACTCGCGATTAGCATTAATTATAAGTACATGTGTGGGGGGTATGGTAATCGCTGATTTACGAATAAAACACTTGATGCTGTGAAATAATAAACCTTGGCGCAGCTATACGGAAATAATTATCCATGCATCACTACGTATGCGAGTCTATTTTTAATACTACGATTTTACGTTTGGAAGCATGATTACTATCAGGTTTATTTTCTAAGAAATGAATGGTCAAAGACCTCTCGCCTATCTTAGTTTTAAGTATTTCACTTCTATCTGTATATGAGAGTTATGTCTTATCTTAAAACGAACCTCAATTTGGGATAATAGAAACAAGGATAAACATAACAAAGCCATAGATGGGTCACTAAAGAGTCCAACCAAATGAATCATACGTTTTTATAACCATGTGGGCAAGTGAAGGCAAACAGGTATTACAAAAACATTCCAATGGAAATAAAAAGATGTGCCATGAGTCTCGGAGGTATATTGAAGGTGAACGAATCTGAAATCTCAATGTGTTTAAGTATGGAATATTAATTATTTTAAGCCGATTAATTATAATTGAGGAATTACGTAAAATAAGTATTGACTTTACCTACTTCTTTCAATAAATGAATATTATTCAACAACCAATTTAGTAAAGTTTTGGTAACAAGCCAAAATGGTTTGTGTGGTGTAATATTTATTCTGATATACCTTAACTATTATTATAGGCTGGATACTGTAGTAATTATGTGAAGCGGAATTGGCCTAGGTCAAATGTTAACAGCTGTCCATAATAAACTCTCTCGCTAGTTCAAATCTTTACATAGATTTAAGTCACATATGCTGAGTATATCATCAATATATTTCTCATTAAATATCCCCACGCAAACTAGTTTTCAATAAAAACAAACGAAAGCACTCAATCAAAAATCGATTTCCTCGAATTTCCTGTTGCGCGAGACGAACTTCCCCGGACATTGCGTCAGCTGGGATCCAGCGGGTGACGTCACGCGGCCGCGTTCGAGGTAAACTGAGAATTACAAGTCATCTAGATCTGTTTATTGCAATAGAGGATTTTGTTTAACAGGAAAATTGCTTACCTCATGCGTTCATGTGTTTATCGGAAATGTTCGCATACGCACTGGTTTCTTGTTAGTTACACCAATTTCAAGTTACATGCATGTTACTGATAAAATATTATAGTAGTTATAAAGGTATGATGTGAATTGTATAATAATAATTATTACATCGTTTACTTTGTATTAGTTCTACTTGATTAGAACCAATGATATTATATAACTATAGATATGTT
>LQNK01002853.1:0-13912 GCA_001586405.1 Phoebis sennae | reverse complement strand
GAAATAACTATGGATATTCTTCAAGCTCGAACTTGACTTACAATGAATGCACCTTAATATTACACTTATGAGGGATGACAAAAATGAAGGTGGTTGTACTTATTTCACAATTAATTAGGGTTTTTGTGGTAGAATACAATGTGAAGAATTAACTTTGAATAATTTTTGTATAGGAAATTTCGTATTTGCTTGAATTCTCTGAAACAAACCGAGATATATATGGCCAGGATTGCTGTCGGAAACAAATACTCCCCTAATTGATAACCGTCTCAAAAGAGCTGGAATGGATAGTAGGTCTTAACTCCCGTTATCTCAAATAAATCTATGAGTTCTCACAACGCACTGGACTCCGTAAACCTGTTCAAAAACGATACTTGAGTGGCAGTTTGTCACACATTTAAATTAAGTTTTATTAAGGAACTAAGGAACGCATTGAGAAACGTCTTACTCTGGTTTACTTTACAAGTATCGTTTGTGAATACGGGTATGAGAAATGTCATACTTCGCATAGTATTTACTTATACACGTATTGTATGTGAATGTCGGTCTTCAATGGTAAATCAACTTGTGACCCGCCTCTTGAATTCGTACCCATTGGACCTAGACGGCGGTCACGTTTCCACTGAGCGTAACCGAGCGTTTTATTTTCCTTTCTCTATTGTAATTGAACTGTATAATAATGTCATGAATACGTACATGTTGTAATTTTATTATTTTTAATACACTTCAAATGAGGTAATTTGGTTATTACAATTTTCAATCATATTTTCGAGTTTCTTATTGAAAATATTGTTTTTCAAATACGACATGCTTTTCCATCCCCTTAAACTTTCAGTCTCCAAAGATGGTATGCTTTGTATGTTTACGTCAAATGAAATACATTAACTTTGTCTCTACCATTGAGTCTATATTCTGAAATCAGTAACAACATAATTTTTTATGTGTCCCTCAATTTGGTTTTTACGTATTTATCATTATGGATTATCTATTATTATCTGTCGTATTTATAGGTGTTTTTTCCATAGACATAAAAAAGTTGTTTATCAAATATGGCAAGCATAGCACTACATTGTATAGCTATAATATGCTTAAGAATAACATGTTATGTAACGTCTTGATTGCTTTAAAAAACTACCATTTCTAATATATGCGTTTCCTACATGGGTTATGGAAGGTCACTGCGTATTATGTATTCAAAAGTCAATACTGAGAAGGACGTTCAAACAATGTTTTTAAACATACTTGAGCTAAATCAAATATTAGGTCTTGCATGAGCCAATAAGCTTGCAACAAATGCGGAAGGTTAAATGTTACTATTGTTCAGCTATGTTAAATGGCGTGAATGGAAGAAAAAACGTGGCTGTCATGGGACTGCGGAGGGAAGTAAAAAGTTGAAGGTGAGAATTGTTTGTGTTTAGTTGTAGGATGTCGATTGGTACGCGTGAAAATCACGACAATGCTGAATTCGTTTTCATATCCGTATACTTTTTAATGGATTTTTTGTTCTGAATTATTTTGACAATCCGATTGGCGCAGTGGATATAACAAGTTGCGCCGGAGAGTGTGGGTTCCATCCCCACGTGTAGAAAAATATGATGTGATGAAGGTTGTAATTTTCTACTGTTGGAGGTTCATTTATCTATGTATGTATTTACAAAAAAAGTATGTTTAAGTATGCCTATCAGTTCTAGTTTTCATAGTACAAGCTTTGCTTAGATGACGTAGTTTTAAATGTCCAGGAATATATTTTTCTTTCATTCGTTTGAAATAGTAGCTCAACAATAACAATGAATAGTTATAATCAAGGAGAAACACATAGATGGCTTGTTTGATTGATTCATTAACGTTGCTTGAATCCGCTAATGATAATCACGTGTGTGGTTGATAGATTATATTAAGTCCATTTTAAAGATTGATTTTTGTTCGTTAAATAAATATGTCGTGCAAGTGTTAAAAATCCAGTATCAACCAAGTAGACGCCGCCGTCATACTTGTTTATTACCTGACTGTGACAGAAGGAGGGTAATGTTTTCGAGCGTATATATGTTTGTACTTTGTATGTCTATTTCTTTGGGAGGACCTACAGCTCAAACGACTGGGCCGATTGTGACATGTAAAGTTGCTGGAAAAGCAAGTTGCAGTTGGTAGCAACATTATAAAATTTCAAAATAGCTATTGCAAATCAAAAAGACAAGGATGGTCTGATTCTTCATTCTAAGTCGAGTTTTTTTATAAATATTCATTAATAAAGCTTGTCCTACATTTAAAATTTTTAAGACAATACAAATCATTGCTAATTTTTTGTCCCTATACATTGCCAACCTTTCCTACGCCGACTCCTTCAGAAATACACCTACGTTACTTCTAGTGTTAAGAGTTTTTCTTTGAGCGGTTCTCAATATGTACTTATCTACTTATTCATCCCCTTTCTTTTTTGTTCTGTCTGTGTTTAAGCAATTTGTTTCGATAACAATAACAATAAATGACTGATAATTCTTATCTTGTGTCGAGAGTAAAACTGACGATTACGATAATATTGTCTGCATCTTTGTAGAGTCAGCAATATAAGACATTAAAATTATTTTACGCTGAAGGTTTGTGGCTAGTATACGTGATTGCAAACATGCTCTGAATAATATAGATACTTCCAAATATCGGATTTGTATGTAAATATCAAGAAAGTATTGTAAGTAATGAATGAAATGTAATTGCACAAAGAAAGGTATTTCAATGGAAGTGATAAGTACAACTGGAGGTCCTATCGTTTACAGCGATCTCTTCCAGGCAAACGAAAAAGGTTGGAAAAAGTTGCGTAGAATAGGTAGGTAGTGCATACAGAGTAGACAATTAAAAAAATATAGACATACATAGAAATAACATAAAAATAAATAAATTTTTAATAAGAAATTAATCACTTAAATAAGCTTTTACAACATACATTGTTGTGATTATGACGATACAAGTGAAATAATAAATGAGGTTTCCAATGAGGTATACACTATTTTACAGGAAGATCTGATTAACAATTTCACGTAATTTAATAAAATTAATTAGACGTCTCCTATAGGACAACGAACTAACATTAATTAATTATATAATCAGTGGCAGTGAAATCAGGAAATTCTTCATGGTTGAAGAAAAAGATAAAGTAATTATTCAAGAAGTGTTGAAGCTTCCTAGTTCAAGAAAACGCCAAGAAAATGTAACGTATGGTAAATAAAATATATATTAGGTTCAAACTTCAAAGAGATATAGCGAAGAACTTTTTAAATCCTTTTCTGGGATACGATGCATTATGATATCATATCATAGGGTATTTTTTATTGATCTATGGAACTTAACGCGAGCAAAGCTGCGGGTGGAAGCTAGTTGTTTCATATTCATAAAAAACAGGCAATATTATTGTACAAATGCAAAATGTATATGTCGCAGTAAGATAGATAAAGCCGTAACATAGTTATATCCCTAGGGATATAATTATATGCCGGAACATAGTTATACGAAAGCGATTCATTACTATCTTACTAGGAATATAGTTATAAAACGGTCCAAGTTTAGTGATATACTTATATTACTAGATTTCGTTTAGTGAAATAGAAATCTACCATAGAATTAAATAAAAATTGGTATAATAAATTTGTTTTATCTTCATGCAAAAATCTACTTTATGTATTCTGCAGTTAGTTACAATACTTTGTGACATTAACACGTAATTACACGTATTAATTTTAATTATAATTAAAATTACAATGTTTTGGAATTCAAACATTAACAATGCAATTAAACCTAATGAAATATTAAAAATCTTTTAAAACTAATCAACAGTTTTGAGATAACTTTATTCCTTATATTTATTAAGTTGAAATCTTTGTTTCTTTGTTAGTAATTTCAAATTTTTGTTCAAACAAGAAGCGGAATCTTGACATCTAGAATTTCATAGCACTGAATGCTTCTTACAGGCACATCTTTTAGCAGAACACTGTATATTCGATTTTTTACAGGAACGCTGCACACTCCGCAAGTTATTTCACTAAACTTAATCTAGTAATATAAGTATATCACTAAACTTGGACCGTTTTATAACTATATTCCTAGTAAGATAGTAATGAATCGCTTTCGTATAACTATGTTCCGGCATATAATTATATCCCTAGGGATATAACTATGTTACGGCTTTATCTATCTTACTGCGACATATACATTTTAGTACAAATGTATAATTAGATTATTATTTATTTATTATTTTATGATTAGAAAAAAAAATGTAAAATATATCACTGTATATTTTACAATTTGGTTATAATTATGGCAATATTAGTACATTGTATAATTTTAAATTGTATAATCAATGTACTAATTTTGTCCTTTCCTAAATAATATTGAACTTGTCGCCCTCTGTAAGAATACACTACCTTTCAAAATTTAAACATCTCAGATTATAAAAAGTTCAATGTCAGTGTTATATATATTTTTTAAATTAGCTTCTTTTTATTATGATTTTTAATTAAAAGTATACGTAGATCCGTATCAGTCTGTTTGGAAGCTATTCAAATAAATAAAGTTGAAATTGGGTCGTCTGTGTGTTATCAAATACATACGGAGATCACGCCACGTCTGTTTGTTAGATGTCTTGAGTTTGGTAAACGAAGCTGTTTGTATGTGCTATCATGAACAAATGTTTTTGTTGCGGCTAGACAAATTAGGGAGTGTACATTGATTATAATAAACTCGCTTGTTTTCATTTTGATAATTAGAATACCCGTTTGTGAAAAATTGACAGCGCTGTGTGCATTTGAATAGTTTAGAAAAATATTTAATTCCCATTAATTAGAATTTTTTATTCATTTTAGATCAACCCAATATGTGTACACCTAATATCCGAGATTCGATTTAATTATTTATGCTCATTAGAGAGTGTAAATTGGTAATAATAACCTCTGTTGTTTTATTTTTCCTAATTACTAGAGTATCTTTTTGTGAAAAACTTGGCAGCGTTGCGTAAATTTTAAGATTTAACTTCCAACAATTTGATTATTTCATCCGTTACCCAATACATTATTAATGGAATATTATGAATGCTCCATAAAATAGAAAACAACCCTAAACATAAGACGAGAGAAGAAACAGAAGAAGACTATACAAGGAAGCGCTGAATAAAATTTATTTAAAAACAACTTGTTGAATAATACATTGATTATATTATTCTAATTAAATCACATAACTACTTTCAAACTTAAGTATTTAGGTTATTAGAAACATTAAAGTATCATTTACGCATTATTGCCGGTCATTGTGTGGGTAATTGTGTAATTGTGTAAGTATCGAATGTAACCGATGCATCTTATTCGATTCAAAATTGCATGCGTACGCGCATTGATAATGTTAAATGAGTAATAGAGCATGCGTCATTGATAAACCAGTGGGTTAACACAAATACACATGAAATGATGTGTTATTAATGTTTTTTCTTTGATACTTTGTTATGCAAATTGTAACTAGCCGAAAATAAATTGGAATAGTAATTTTTAGAAGTTTTTTAATCTTTATATTGTTCTCTAGTATAATTTGCGAACCCTTTACTATTTTCTTCATTTGTTTTTGAAAAAGAAAATTTAAAAACCCTGGAAAAATAAAGGTACAAAGAAAAATAAATGAAGCGATGGACAAAGGTATAATAAGAAAACATTTATGCTGTGTATTTTAATAGTTGTGGGTGTAGGGACGTCTGTGTTTTTTTCCAAAACGGAGACATCTACGAGGTCATTTACCTGCCTGTACATCCCTTATAAAATTGTTCTACAGACAAACAATTGCACAAGTATCTTAAAATAATAGGCGAAAACACAATACAAGTTCAATATACGACCTTAAAAACTGATACGGGTTCAACGAATTGTCTGCTTATCAACCCTTATCGGGTATCGGTGATAAGGCATGTTGCTAATTGCGATCTGTCGTAAGATCAAACAATGGGATTGCAACATAAGCTTACGACATGTTACCAGTTGACGACCGATGTTTTCCTGAATCGTTTGATCATTGCAGTGTATCTACTGGGAGGTAACTATGGCAAGTTACGACGTACCTACTTCTAAATATCTTATTATACATTTTTCTATCTTAAGCCAGAAAAGTATCTGCAATGTCTCAGGTGTAGAGGGTATTCATATACAGGATGTAGCGTAAAGAGTGGATAATATGGCCACAAAAAAAGGGTGTAATGGGGTAAAGAAAGTTTTTTTTTTAATTTTTGAAAATATTGTTTATCTCCAAAACCGAGGGACTTTAACTAAACATAAAGTATATTTTTCTGAACAGTTTCTTAACGTCAGGAAATTAAAAACAATAATTTATATGAATAGAGTATTTAAAATCTGAGATATATTTTCGAACCTCATGAAAGATTTACTGTGCTATAAATTTGCCGTCTGAGCTCAGAAGGTAAGAAGCCAAACTTGGTCGTTAATATAAAAATAAATTGACACGAAGGTAAAGTATGACTTGAAATCAAAGTGGCGAAGTTACGATGCGACTTATTTGGTTTTATAGACGCCGTTTCAAACATTTGATAAGATTGTCATAGGCAATCTTTAATTAAGGTATATAGAATCAAGTGCCATACATTCCATAATGATATATGAAATATATTGAAATTATTATTTAGAATACGTAGGTACTACGGTTGCCAAAACCAATAACCGCCCCAAAGTTAGGATTCAGAATATATAACAATGGCTATTTTAAACGTTGTTTTTTTTAGTTTCCTTAGAACTTAGCGGTAGTTCGTATGCCTTAATTTATAATGAATAGTCCACGCTTTTAAGCACATATAAACACGAGTGTCACATTTAAAACAATAATAATTTATATAAGTAAGACTATCAACATGCAAATTATGTTATCAACATTATTCCATCGAATTGTCTGCACCCGTCGTAGCCAAGGTTAGTAACGAAATAATTAATTATTCAATAGTTTAATTGCACGACTCATACGTGAAGTTTGATCTTAGCATTGTATTACTGAGGTTATATTTAATTGTCGCAATTGTTTTTCATACAAGTTTATGTGCAGTAATTATTTAAAAAGTACTTGATTCTAGGATTCAGTTCAAAGCCTTAATATTAAAGACTACATATTTCGTTACATATATTGTTACATATACATATTGTTACATAGCCTTTAGCGTTCCTCGATAGATGATCTATCTAACACATTTTTTTAATGGGAACACTAGTTACTGCGATTATTGCGTTTATATAAACAAACAAACTCTTCAGCTTCATTATTGATATTACAAGGAATTTTAAAATAGATACATAGTTGCCAAATAATTATTGAATGTGTTTAATAAGACACGACACACACAAGAAGTTTGAAATTAGCATTGTGTTGATGAGGTTGCATTTGTCGCGGCCATTGTTCGGATAGTAGTGGTAAGTAGAGCCTTGACGTTGACGTCATCAGTCGTAAAAGGATTGATGGATCATCATGAAATCTGGGTGCATTAATACTAAACCAGAAATAAAAAACCAATGTGTTTTTAATAAAATAAAAAAAAAATAATAAAAATATCTGTAGAGGTATTTCTCCAATATGAAATTATTCCTTAAATTAATGTATTGCAGACAAATTTTGAAATGTTTACGTAACCAATATTATTAGTACATAATAATTTTATAATATAATTTTTAAGACTGAATATCTATGAAGATTTGTACGCCCAAATGGCTAAATGTCCTTGGATATCCTATATAAGGTATAAGACCAAGTTAATAATAACCTTTTTTAAATTTTGAATTTGAATTACACGAAGTTGTAGACTTACGTTCTGCCTCTATTTCTGTTAAGCTGCCGTCTTAAGATCGATTTAGTAACAAAAAGTAGCTAATGGATCATGGATCATCTGAATTTGACATAACCAGTGAAATCCTTAATATTACATGATTCTTCTAGTCACAATTAATTATTTTCCCGTATGTGTAATGAGGCATTCAACATGATCTTAGCATTATATTAGTAAGGTTATATTTAATTGTAGCGTCTATTGTTTGCGAGTAAGACTGGATGGAGCCTTGATGTCTTATGCAAGTCTATACAATACATAGTGCGAAAAGTAATTGATGGCCTGCCGAGAAAATTGTACACAATAGAGTATTTTGGTTGGAGTCTTTTATACTTTAAAGACTGTTGGTGTTGGAGAATTTTGGTCTTTAAATTTGGCATCATATGTTTGCGGTCGGTATATTTAGTGCGTGCCTTAGTATTTCTCATCTTTCTTTACAGTGCAGGGACTTGACAGTAAGACAATCCCTTTGAAATGTGTTGCTGGCGAAGACTGCTCAGGGTATTACGGACTGCCATGAGTATTAACTATTGCATGCATCCTTAATTTATCAAAGCGTCTTTCTACTATCTGCCAAGAAAGGCCCTGAGCTTCTTTGAACACTACATGCATCCTTCTAAGCAAGAATTGGATGCTATGCTTAGTTCCTTGGGCAAATTGATGGGAGAGTCGTCAGGGGCAGAATACCTCATACTAACGACTGCCTCGCATGGAAGAGGGCTGTGTATCGTGGTCGCGAACCTTAGCAGAGAGTGAAAGATGAAAAATTAAATTATTACCTTTATAAATTACTAGCTGCTGCGAATATCGGGATGATATATAGCCTATAGCCTTTCTCGATAAATGGACTATCTAACACTAAAAAAAAATTTGTATCGGACTAGTAGTTCCTGAGATTAGCGCGTTCAAACAAACAAACTCTTCAGCTTTATAATATTAGTATAGATAATCCTTATACATATCTGTGTTTTTTTAGTTATAATTGAAAGATTTTAAAGGTAAATTTTCCTGTTTATATTTAGTGATTATTTTGTGGCACGAGTTATTTTCCTCATAGAAAGTACAGTATCTGGGAAGTGTTTTTATTCATTACAAATAAGATTGATATCAAAGTGAAACGGCACGATAACGTATGGATATGGATCTATGCGTACATTTATTAAGATCTGGTTTGATGATGTCTGTGTTCTCATTGATTTCTTGATTGTCTAAAATGTTATATGTGTAATTACATTTGTATTGTTGATAAGGTACCGAACGATTAGGCACTTTATAATCCGAAAAGCCAAACTCCTATAAGACAAAGGATGCAACACAGAACATCCAGATAATTATGTATTAAATTATCCGTTTAATAGAGAAATTTGTGGCGTCACGATGACGTCACCATCCTTAAATCGCGATTTTGAAATAAGATAATATTTATATATATACCACTTCCAAACATCAATCCTCGGGGCCTAATGGCCGGCCAGTCCTGTTCGAGGATCGTCCCTTTTCAGTGGAGGAATAATGTCATCATCCACAGACTCTTCTACAAATCCGTAAAAAATTAGACCATGCAAGCGAAAGTGGCTTCGTTTATACAATTTTTTTATTAAAGAACTGACGCGAATTCTTAAAGTAAGTAAGTAAGTATGTATAAAGTTACTTCAGCAGTAGAATTTTATAAATAATCTGTTCGATATTTCACATAAGAAACCGCCAATTTTCGTGTAATTCCATTATGATGACATTTTGCGGAACTCGTAAGGGGAAGAAATAGAGCGTGGCATAACATCGAATTTTATTTACGGTCGCTTTTACAATTCAAATAGCATAAATTAATACTGAAATATAGTATTGACCAATGAGGAACAAAAACATTAATATACAATTATAACGAACAATCACATGTTCGCATAATTAGGTCAGATAATTATTCATTAAATAACACGAGTTTATGCAAATGTATGATTTGTCGCTGTTTCTTTTACTTCTTTAGTTTTTATATTTGAGGTGGGTTTTGTTCGGTATTATTTATTGGTCTCGGTTAACTTGGTATTGCATGTTATTCAAATATTACAAGTAAATGCAGTTTTAGCACTTGAGTAACCACCATGAGATTTTCTTTAAATATAATTTACATTTTTTAACAAATTGTTTAAAATTTGATGAGTAAGGACAGAAGCAAGTTCCTATAATCGACGGAACGTCATACTCCAGATATTCTATACGTACCGTTTTCATTAACGAGCGGTTATAATCAACCAATTTTTCGTAGTTATGTTAACGCCCCGTTTATTAGAGGTGCACTTTAGACTTATGTCTAGTACGATATTGTACTGCCCGTACGTAAAACGACTTCTTTTATTTTTATACGAACTGGGTATAAGAGGGTAGTTGCAATGGTGGGAATTTATTTTCACTGTTGGCTGATACATTTTGTTACATTAATTGAATTTTGCTTATCTCTCTAAATAAATGAGACATTTGACATTAAGTTAGATATTCCTGTCTTTATCATTTGAAGTGGGACAGAGAGTGTTGTATGCATCTACATATTATTCTTTTTTTTACTAACATTTGTAGGGACGAATGATTAATGACAAAAACTCATTACCCTAAATAATCGCTTTGATTTATTTGATAATGGCCTGTTATGAAACAAATGTAATGTTAAATGATTTCCGGTGAAAAGCGAATACTGATCGTTAACTAAATACTATAACTTGCATATAGTTCATTTAGTTTTAATTACAGCGTGCGTATATTCCGTCGTCGAAATTAATTATTTTACGGTATTACCTATTTAATTACAAATGCAAAAGTCCGTGACGGAGTTAGTTGAGTTAAATAATATCAAAACAGTCAAGGAAGTCGTAAGAACATAGTAGCTGTTGCAAGTGACCGTCCGCTTATGAATTAAATTATATTTCAAAATGGACTATTTTGAAATAGGTATTATAGATGCGAAGTTTGTGAGGATGTATGTATGTGTGTTTGTTGCTCTTTCACGCAAAAACTTCTGTACCGTATATGATTAAACTTGGTATACATATTTGTAAGAGTTTAGAATAACACTTTTAATCAGAAGTTACTCTAGTGAAATCGTGGGGCGCATCTGTATGACAATGTAACTTAATAATGGAAATGCTGCTAATATTACGGATACAAAGGTATATGCAATTATTTTGCAATATGGTAAGGTTGCTTCAGGCAATACAGCATAAAAGACACCACATTTATACATAAAAGTGTTTATTACATTTTTTCTTTTCACACCTTTCAACAAAGTAATTTAGGACCTTATACATTGTAAATATGAAAGCCAGGTTACAAGTTACACTACAACATCACTACATAGTATAAAACAAAGTCGCTTTTTCTGTCATGTGTCATGTTGTATGTCCCTATGAACGCTCAAATCTTTAAAACTACGCAACGGATTTTGATGCGGTTTTTTTTAATAGATAGAGTAACTTATGAGGAAGGTTTTTATGTATAATATCATCCATTAAATAGTGGACAAATACTGTTATTTTTGAGGTTTCTAATGTGATGTCGCAAATAATTACATTTTTTCCGCTTACATTGCAAACGCAGGCTGAATCCTACGAGATTTATCGAAATAATGTACTAAGTATTGTACACAATGAAAAGGTCTACAGAAAACTCCGCGATGGTATATGTCTATCTCTTATGGATATCCCACAATAACATTTTTTTGTCATTTACTTTTTACGACAAATAATGACTAATATTCGAAGCGATTTTAACCAATACAGCATAATTCCTTATCCAATTAAATACCTTAAATACATTGTTGATTTAATATAGATCTATTTGGCCTTTTACAGCATCTGATTTAAATCAATATTTTTGAAGATGTACAGATTTAAAAATTGCGGAACGTAGCGTTTACGGCGACGCGGCGCGGCGGCAGCGTATTTAGTATATCAGCATTGCACCCGTGCGAAGCCGGGGCGGGTCGCTAGTGTCTTTTATAATTTTAAAATTATTTTCTTAATGTTATTTTTAATGCATTTAATGTGAAATCGTAAAAATATGGACAGAATCCTTTTTTATGGTAGGTGTTATAAAGCCTATGTTACTCATGAATAATGTAACTTTCGAATGGTGGAAGAATTTTTAAAATCGGTCCTGTATTTTTTAAGCGTACTTACAAATAAACAAAAAGTTTTCCTTTTTATAATATTACTGTAGATAAAATTTACGGAACTTTTGCAAATATAATAAATTGATGCAGGTATCGTGTAGAATTTTGCCCTAAACCTTTGTGCTTCCATTTTTGTAGACAATTAAAATAAAAAGAAACACGAGATTATTTTAAGTGCGGGTGACATTGTCATTGCAAACATTTTCCGGTAGAGGTTTTCCTTTCCGTCTACCTCGTTGGAAATATGTGTTAGAAATGTATGCATAAGGGTTTCCCTAATATCATAAGTTTCTCAGTCTCTGTAAAGGACTTCCTGATTTTCACTCGACATCAAATTAATTTAAATTTTTTGGTCCTGTTATTCAATTTAAAGTTAATAAATTAGTAAACTTTTCACTCATATTTATGAGATTATTTCGACTTTATATCTGATCTCCGCGGTTTTTTGGATAAATACCATCCTAGGGTTTCATAGAATCTCTGTATAAAATTTCATCCAAATCGGTCCTGTAGTTTCGGAGCCTATTCAATACAAACAAACAAATATTTCCTCTTTATAATATTAGTAAAGATTTCGTTCAAATATACCTCATGTTTAAATCTAATGCAAAAACACGCGCTACCTTGGAGTTTATCAAATCTGCAGTTATCTAGCTAGGAAGCAGCCAATGCAATGTTTAGATTTCGTTATCACTGCATTTTGATAAAATGCCCACTGACTATAACCGACGGTAGATGAAGGATTAGTTGCATACAAATCCAATCTGTGTGTGAACTATCATTGTTTGTCTAGATATAATGCGATTGTTCTATGTTAGTCGTTAATAATTACATTTCATATTTTTATGTGTGTGGTTTAATTTATAATTCGTGTTGAATTAAGATAGAAGGAAAGTTCCAGTTATCATGACAATTTTAATGGAAAATTAAAAAAAAATATCCATCTTTACAATCATAAAATTACTCTTTTAAAATACTGCGTGATGTTGTTTCAACTCAACATCCCTTCTTGAAATAGATTTTGCTTACAAAAGTTCTAAATTTGAATATCAAAGATCATAGATTTGATATCGACATACCCACACGCTACAAAAACAACGCCCTATAAAAACATTAACTAAATAGATACGTAAGTTATGAATGAAAGTAAACAATAACAGCATCCCGGCGAGCGTTGATCCATTCACGTGGCCGCCCACCTATTTTCGGATATTCTATATTTATTCGGATTCAGATGCTGCGTAAATCGCGCTATGCCAGGCTGCGGTTTCTGAAAATTGTAGGTACGTGGAACTGGGAAATCATTCAATGTTTTTTTAAAGCTTCGATCACGCTTTCATAGAAATTTGGCTAGTTGAATTCGGGATTTGCAGGATTTTGTTGTACCGCGATGGAAGGACGTTTATAAGGAAAAAGTACGCTAGATGTTAGTACAAGCTGTGAAGTATTTGTGCGCTAATTGTCACCTAGATCGGAACAGCCGTCTTTGCGTGTTTGAGTATGAAATATTCACACACTCAATAACAGTAAAGTCGTATTACATTGTCTAGTATAAGCGACCATTTATAGGTAGTAAAGTTAATTTCTTGTAATAACTACCGTGTGCTAGGGGACACGTGTAAACTTAGGATATGATACATAAGATGTTGTAAACTGTTAGTTTCTCATCTCTTGGCCGCTAAAAATCAATCAGTTTTAACTAATGTTAACATTAGTTAAAACGGGAAACCGAACAGAACAAGGGATTTCAGTCAGTTCTTTTAACACACATGATTCTATATAATATGAGCGATAAACCTAATGTTTAATGTTTTTTCTAAACATTCGTTTTCCACATATATACAAATCCTTATCTATACATATAATAAAATCGTAGACTAGCCGTGTCTGTACATTTAATATTTTCA
>LQNK01002852.1:20989-41368 GCA_001586405.1 Phoebis sennae | reverse complement strand
ACAATGGATCTTCGATGGACCCTCCCACTGCCAGAAGTGGCCCCTAGCGCCCGCACTTACGACCATTTATGCAGGCTTATCACTGGTAAACTGCCACTTCCCGTGTTGTTATCCATACAGCTAAGCTGTAAAGGGTGGAGTGCCTCTCCACAGACATAACGCCGCCTGGGACGAAATTAGAGAAGCATAGGGATGCCCAGAGCCTATGTTACTCTCTCGGCCTAACTAGCTGATTCCACAGGAAAGGCAAGCCGATACGTGTGGAGCTAGTTTGGCTGCAGGAATCTGCCGCATATTTCGGGTTGGACCCTACTCACGCCTGACGGAGATCCCGTTCCGGGTTTATATCGGAGTTTTCCTTCTCCTAGATAGGTTGCAGACCAATGCTAAGAGGCCTATCTCCCCTTATTATTGTGCAATACTATTTATATAATACAACCAAAGCCATTATAGTGCAATACTATTTATATAATACAACCAAAGGTAGAATATTGTCTCATTATTTAAATATTGATTAATCATTTTGAGAGTGATTGTGTAGAATTACAATGAAGAGCTGTTTAAAATTGATAATATTTTAATCTTTAAGTCATACTGGAGAAAGTTGGGTACTTTTGTGTGTATTAAATACTAAAGAATTAACCTATGTTTTTTTTGGTTTTTCTTAATTAATTATTTTATAGTCTAATTCCATTCTTCTATAAAACACTGAACTCAGTACCATGAATAGATATAGCAATAATTTAAATTCTGAAACTAGTTCAGCATTGTATTCATTGTTACTAATGGAGTGACTATGGATGAACCCCTGGAGGACTAAAATCGACCCTGGTATTCCAGGTATTCCATTTATATTTGTAAGGTGCAATTTTTAATTTGTATTAAACAACGATAAACGATATAGTGCAATCAAAAAATATAATAATAAAGAGATTACAGTAAGGCCCATAAGACTTGGCTTACCTTTGCTAATACTATAAAGAGGTTATATTTGTTTCTTTGTGTGTTTGTTTGTTTGTATTGAATAGGCTCCGAAACTACAGGACCGATTTGGATGAAATTTTGACCAATTGCAATGTTAAAAAACTGTCATTCTTTTATCCTGTCTCGCACAGCTTTATAATGTTAGCCTGTAATATAGTCTATGCCACACTGTGAAAATTCAGCTTTCTAATATTGAAATAGTTTTTAATATCGATATAGTAGTTTTGACAACATTACCAACAAGCATACAATAGCTTAGTTATAGCTGTCGTGTGGTTGTAGTTTCATTCATATCCATTTTTTTAATCTACTACAAAAAAGGAGGAGGCTTTCAATTCAAGCATATTTATCCAATCACAAAATTAATTCCTAACCAAAAGTTGCCAAATATCAAATATCTTCTTGATATTTAATCGAGCAAATATTTGATATTTGGCTTACAATTCATATTTTTGCAATCGTGAAATATATGCAGTTATGTAACATTAAAATTTCAATAGGCCCCAGATTGCGACATGAAGAAAAACCCAATAAAAGGCAATACTCCTATACCTCAAACTAAAAATGTTTGAATATAAAAATGGCGCAATTCCAAAGCTTTCACGGTTTATGTAAGAAACAGCTATAAGTATTCAAATTTAATTTAATAACTTTAATACATAGAATATAGTTCTTATTTAGTTGTATTTTTATGTCTGTACTCTCAGAACTATTAATTTTTTATGATATATTTTATTATGCGGTACAATTTAAATTCCGTTAAAATTTCATTTAAATTTATGTATGAAAAAAATATTACTTGACTCCTCATTGTAATAATTCTAAAGATACTGTACAGCTATAATTATGATAAACAATTAATATCACTATCACTAGAATACATTTAACGGTATTTATTTTCTTTAGAACATCCTGACTCAAGCCCCAACAATTTTACGATGAACCCTGACTGTGATATGCTTCCTTCGAAATAGGGAAGATATTTTATATTGACTTATATTATAGATTTTTAAGGAAGGTATACTCCCTGTCCCATTTGAATTTGTCAACAATATAGCTACTATTGCAAACTTTTATCTTTTCTGAAAAATACTTCTTTGAGCTGGATTATTCACAAACAAATAATTAATACCTTTATCACTAATAACCATTTAGCGGTATTTATTTCCGCATAAATTATCACTTCTCACCCACATCTCCCAAGCCGAACTATTAACAACTCAAACTCTTTTACGAGCAGGCGGTGGGTTCAAAATTTCTATTTCTAAGCGATATAATACTTGTTATTTTTGTTAAATTACATGGCCTATGCATAATCATCAGAGTGATTAAAGAGTTATTTCTTGAAACAAAAATAAACCATATAATTTGTGTTCTATTTTCTAAAGATCGATTATTTGCGATATCATATTCATTGACACTAAAATATGAAGAAAAACTGTTGAAATATTCAAGAGAAGAAATAATTAACGACCTTATCACAAGGATACATTTAGTGGTATTTATTTCTCCTTCAAAGTTATCACTCGTGCCCCAAGACGCACTTTACGACTGGAATTATTTTACGAGCGATGCGTCCATCTTTATTAACAATTGTATTTCCGGGCGATATAATACTTGCTATTTTTGTACATTGCTTATTATTATGATTTTTGGGCTTATTTTGTTACATAAAAATCTTAACTTATTATTTTTTGGTAATAAGTACAGTATTCGGTACAGTTAAAAATGTTGAGGAATCTCCCAAAATTAATAAGGTCATTTTTCATTAATTTTTATTTTTTAATCAACGGAGATTACATATTTTCAATACACAACAATACACATTAACATATATGATGAAAATCATACCATAAAAATGAATTAATAATTCAACAATAACAATTTATCCAAGTAATTAACAAAAACCTTATAGCAATGATTTAATTAGAAATACTGTAACATATAAAAAAAAAAGTTAAAATAATATTAGTTTCAATATTTATGACAATTATTTTACTGATCCCTACAGTTCTTCACCAGAGTCTTTATTTTACTGGTCTACTTCCCTACAGTTCTTCACCAGGGTCTCGCAGCATCAGCTCGGTTCCTCAGGTCATGGAGGCGAGAGAGTACCGGTGGGATGCACATATTCCTTCGCCTGCATAACCTCAGGAGCTAAGCACTCTTCGGTCCTCTTCTTTCTTCTTTTTCCTTATTTATAACTAAAAATAAAATTCAACAAGCTTAATTAATACTTGTCTTTAGTTTTCCTCTTATTTAAAGATACACATTTTAGAATAAACAAATAAAAGTAATATGCAATTCCATCAAGAAGTATCAGTACCCAAGCCCGACTGCGATATCTATGAAAAAAGTAAACGGGTAAACTTGTCAAAAACCGTACAACGTGTACATGTAGAGCGTGCCAAAGAAATGTATATACTTACATGCATCGCAGTCGTGTAAAAAATCCTAATACATGTAACAGGAAAACATTACATAGGCAAAATTTCAATTAACGATATTAAAAAACAATTGAGCTTTGCATTTTCATAAAACTTTCTACGATTACAAAGTCACCTAACATTTATATTCAATAAATGTTATTATAACCTTATGGAATAATTCGCAAAATTCACAAAATTCGCGGATTGATTTTTAAATAAAGTAAAAGTTATAAATCCGTTTACGTTACCTCGACGAAACTTTATAGAATAGAAAATATTTTTATTCATGTAAACTTACAAAGTACTTATGAATAGTCATTTTTTAAATTACCACCGGTTCGGAAAGTCGCTTCTATCGACAAGATACCGACAAGAAACTCGATAGTAATATCTTATTATATTTGTATTACCTGATTATGCTTGCCAAAAATATAATACCTTACTTGAGAAAATTCACGGAATTCCCTTGCGTTGATTGTCAAATTATACAAAGGAAATAGCTTCACCGTTCAGCCATTTTTACTGAGCGTGGACAGTGACGTGTGGAGTTATTTTCATTATGTTGACAAAATTCCGCCATTACGGAAAAGTGGCAAAGGACCTATTATTACGGGATCCGGGATAAATAACTGTTTCTAATTGACTTCTATTGCGTGGAGTGGTGACATTCTGCTATTTGTTAATCTGAATAGGAATGAGTTTAATTGTATGAATGTGCCGGTATAGATCTCAGTCGTATATTGTAAAATATGTATCTAAGTTTAGAGATACATTTTAGAAATACGCCATGATTATTTTGAATCGGTTTCTGTCCTTATAATAATAGAGAAGGCGGAATTCAGCTAGTTCTACACTTTTTTTATTTCTATTAGCAGAGCGTACCGAAGTAGATCATGCTGCATCAGATAGCTTGTACGTGAGACGAATCGTAGTAAAATTTTGAATGATGAGGGGGAGTTTTGAGAAGGTGAATAATTTTAACTACCTGACGTGTTTAAATAAATATTATTGTAAAAAGTGTTAATATTGTGTAATTGAAAGTAAAAAATATGTTTTTCTTCAAATAAAAGTAAAATGCAATTCCATCAAGAAGTATTAAACAATATATAAAGTATATTTTGAGAACAAAGTAAATTAAATTCAGAACTGGCGCGATATTCAAATTTTACCATAGTTGGAAGTACCAGGATGACATAACACAGTAAAGTTGCTCACAAATTATAAATAACATACACTCGCTAGTCTTCGCCTGTAACGTCCACATTAAACAGGAGCCCTTTTAGCTAACTGTGAGAATCACCTCACAAAAAAGGCCATCTAGAGTCTGAGACCGCGCTTAGTAATACTAATATTAAATGACACCGATGCAATTCAATTTTCATACATGTAAATGTCATGAACTCCAATTATTCCAATCGTATTTAATGACAATGATGGATGAAAGTCGAATTATTGGTATTCGTATTGCAAAGCTTCAATACGGATGATAAACCACAATTTACATTAAATAGATTGAATTTGTATTAACGCTCTATTGCTGCAACCACGTGGATATGAGTACTGAATAAATAATCTCTTCATAATAATTTGAAACTTTATCGTACTAAGTTTGTAAGGATGTATGTATGTTTGTTACTCTTTCACGCAAAAACTACCGAACAGATTATAATGAAACTTGGTATACATATAGGTTGGAGTTCATAATAACATATAGACTACTTTTGATCCCGGAGTTGCTACGGGATCAAAAGTAACGGGTGCAACCACGGGGCGTTGCTAATTTAATTACCTAAATATGACTTTCGCGTGTTATAGTCATTTAAATTTGTGATAAAATTCCTTTTGATATTATTCACATAAAATAAATTTTCGCACCGCGTGCACGGAGAGGATATTTTTGTATAAATAATACAAGTTAGTCAACCTTATGGCTAACAAGCCGTCTCATTCAGACAAAGTGTGGTTCAAAAAAATCCCAAGGCCTAATCGTGCAAAGTTCGGCTCCTACGCTTTTATTGTTGAAGAGGTTATGCAGCAGAATTACCCTCTGTCACCTCTTACGACACCCACGGATAGAAATAGGTTGACGACAAACGTATTCTGACCCATCGCCACACGGGTATTTTTACTATTTATTACTTTCTCAAATATTTAAAAATTGACAATGTTTATCATAATTTTTTTTTACCTATCTATTTGCAGTGGTATATACGATGCCCATTTCACCACATACTACGTAATTTTACACCAACGTAATATATTGTTCTAGAAAGTTCTTTGAATTCAAATATTCGTATACCTTGTTATAAAAGCACCCGACTCGACGCATCACGTTTTCAAAGGCACACAATACGCCTTGAGTTTGCGTTCGTCGCTTGCAATAATATTGATCTAAAATCCTACTCCAATATTCCTTCCATTCCATTTTAAAGCTGAATGAAATCACGTTATTTCGTTTATTTTTATTTATTACTAGCCGATCAGAAAATTATTTTTTCAAATCAGATCTGTGACTGAGATGAGCACATTCTAGTTTTAGAATAAACAACATAAACAACGTTGGACAAATGATTGTCAGATCGATTATTAATTAACGTTCTAGTTCTTAAATTTTAACTGAAATCTTAAATTAAAACCTGAATCAGAGCTTGAGGTACAACTCGATACGAGCCTTAGCTTTAATTGTTAGCTTTTAAGTCACTGTCGTATTGGCCAAACAATCTGTAATGGTGTGTGATAATTAGAAATTAATAAATAAACAAGATTTTCATTTTTGTATAGATAGATTCATTAGTTTAGTACAGCAACAAACGTAAGGTTCTTTTTTTCGATTCCTGACGGATACAAGAAAGTGTCTTAGTTTGACCACAAAAGACTAACGCACCTACTTCTAAAGCACCTACTAGTAAAACCGACTACTAAAGCACCTACTTCTCCCTAATGAAAAATGGATCTGCTAAACGGACGTAATGTATATCCACCTCATGGCCTAATAGGGGAAATGGGTACCTCAGCGGCTCTCAAACTTTTTTGGTGACGGAACACTAAATTGAACACGAAAAGAAAAAAAATGTGTTTTATTTAACTAGATCAATCATGTGACAATGTGAGCAGTAGTAATAAAAGAAAAACAAAAGCATAATGAGACCTTTCCGTATTTTTCATCAGTAATGAGTTACATGAAACTCTTGTTTTTATCATTATTACTAGTATTCTCGATTCCCTTTCAAAGGCACCTTACCCGTGTGACGATGGGTGATACATATGTCGTCATTTCTACACATGAGTGTCGTAAGAGGCGACAGAGGGTAATTCGGCTGCATAATATCTCCAGCAATAAAAGAGTGAGAGTGAAGGATTTCACGATTGAGCCAAGCTCGCGCCGGTGAATTACCCCAGCAGAAGATCAGCTTGAAGCAGTAGTGTACTGTGTTCGTACGGTGAGCGATTGCCCGAAGATCTGTATTCCCATCCCATTCCTCTCGCGTCCTGTTCTGGTCCGCTCCCAACTTCCTATAATTAATCCTCACCTTATCCCCTCCCCATTCTGTAAGCCGGCAAGGCATCTGCGACATTTCATGTTGTAGATGTTCATGGGCTGCGGTCAGTCACTTAACATCAGGTGACCGCATGCCCCGCTTGCCTGCTATAAAAAAATGTATTCCCATCCCATCCCTCTCCAATCCTGTTCTACTCCTATCCCAACTTCCTACCACGAATCCTCTCCCCTTCCTTCAAACCTTAACTTGACTTACTTGACTTATGGTCCTGAGTCCCCTAGGTGGGGCAGAGGGCGTCTACAGTGCTCCGCCATTTCGATCGGTCTTGGGCTACGCGTTTCACCTCGGTCCACGTCAGTCCTATCGCCTTAGCCTCAGCTGTCACAGAGCGTCGCCAGGATTGTTTGGGACGGCCACGTCTTCTGCGTCCTTGAGGAGTCCAGTCTAGGACTTGCCTCGGTATATGACTAGGATCTCTTCGGAGTGTGTGGCCAATCCATTTCCACTTGCGACGCGCAATCTGGTTGGCAATCGGTGTTTCATGGCTGAGTTCCATTAGGTGTTCGTTGGAAACTTTCTCAGGCCAGAAAATCCTTAAAATCTGCCGGAGACATCGGTTGACGAAGACCTGGATCCTTTGCGTGATGTCTTTGGTAACCCTCCATGTTTCACACCCATATAACAGCACGCTCTTAACGTTGGAGCGGAAGATTTTAAATTTCACTTCAAACCTTAACACTTAATATCAAATGAACCGCATGCTCCGCTTGCCTGCTGTAACATAGAGATAAACCAGCTAAGCATGAAAACCGCTGAAACTTGAATACCTTTAAACGTGTACAATATTTGTACAGTAAAATTACGAGCAGATAACTCTATTACCGTTATTTTCTCAGTAAATTGAATAAACTGAATTCTAGCGACGTCTGTACGGACTAATTTACAAAATTACTCAACAACAATTTTCATTTATAATATTCGTTTTACTTGCAAATCATTTAATATACGTTTTAATATTTGAGTTAGGAATGTATTTGTATATTAGGGCAGTTTTTATTTTTGGTTTGTGTCTATAACCTAAAAATACATCTGAGATTGTATACCATAGCTTTTTAAATTCAGCCATAAGATTGTGAAAACTTTGTGCGTGCGTGAGAAATTTTTAATTTCTAAACTATAACAATTATCGTAAGTTTCATTTAATCGGTTAAGTAGTTTTGCGTGATAGAGTAACAAACACACATACATACATCCTCACAAACTTTGGTATTTTAATGAACTGTGTTAGAATAAGATGTGATGTATAGATAGTTTAAGGATGGGACTAGCAAGTACTTTGTTATAAAGTCCCAAAAAGCTATCGCGTTTTTAATATTAAGTAGGATATACAACTATATTCGATAATGATATCGAACATACAAAACAGAACGGGGGTACTTAAAGAAACTTACTAATTAGGGCCTGGAGAAGGCACTGAATATAACATTATGCTACGGGAGGAAATCCACGAGCAGCTATTATTATATAATCGCATTTCCTGAAACAATATCAGAGAGACCATAGATATACTCATTGAAAACTCACAGAAACCTATGAAGAACAGAATTTGATCCGCAATTTAATGTATGCATATTATCGTTTCACGGAATACCTTACAAGTGAGCATATAATAAGAACATCTTTGAACTAGCTATTATTGCTTCAAAGAACAAGTCTTTTCCAGTATTATTATACAGATAATTATGCAGGTATCATAGTTTATGAATTTCATTTTCTTTAGTATGACGTAAGAAATAAAACAAAATTATTTGCTTTGCCACTCGTATACATAAACAATAGTACGAGTTCTCACAACATACACGGCCCCATAAGCCTATTCAGAAACGTTACTTAAAAGGCAGTTTGTCACTTGGTTTACTACAGCATAGGATGTACACATTAACCATAGTCTCAGAAATCCAAATAGACTTGTATACAAAACGCACCAAGGACTAGCTTATATGTATAGTAAAAATTGTTATACTATGTGTATCAAACTCTATAATAAAATTCTAGAGTCCTTGAAATCTCTAAATAATTTAAGTTCTTTTAAGACAAAACTATATATATGGCTCATTGATAAAAAAAAATATTAATAATCTGTGTCTGACAATATAAATTCTAAATGTATAATGCTAATATTATGACAAAAAATTGTATAATTGCGTGGAGCTGTACGATCTATATTTGTAAGCCAAGTTGTGGCTAATGTGACCAATCCAAATATTAAGAACAAATAAAGAGATTATTATTGGACAAGCATTTAATAAGCAAACAACTTCAGGAATCAGATTCAGAACACCCAGCTATAGTAATCTATCACAACTCCAACGCACTGAAACTATTGTGCAGAGGTAATTAATTCTCTCCTACGTGAAATTAATCAATATCAGCCTTTACAATTATTAATACTGAAACCTTCCTCGATCTATAAATACACGATTATTAATGTTGTTTCAAAGGTTATAAGCGAAATAAGCAGGTGCATTTTGACCGAGCGAAGCGAGATCTCAGAATTAAGATGGCCGGGAAAATGAGCTGTTCAAGTGATTAACTTGTAATAACATTTACGATTTAATTAGAAATATTTAGTTAACGAAGTGTAGATATACAATGATTCTTCCCGCCCTAGTTTCGAATCTGTTACATTATGCATCTCTTGAATCACCAGTGTTCCCATCCCATCCCTCTCCTACACTATTTTACTCCTCTACCAACTTCCCACCATTAATCCTCTCCTCATCCCCTCCCCTTCCTTTAAGTTGGCCAAACATATACAGATGTGTTTTAATCATCCTATCTTTATTTGATTTTGCTAACGTCATTTGTAGAACAATCTCACCAATTTTAGGTCGAAAGTCAGCACTGTAAACGCCAAATAAAACTGCACATATTCCATTCAACTGGCCATCGAAATCCACAAAAGTTTGTAAAACGGTCCAAAAACGATGTAACGTTAAATCGGTCAAACGAAGTTGGAGCCAATATCGACAGTATCGGACGATTCCGGCCAAGTTTGTTACATGATAACTTGGACGTGACGATCCGGATATTGAATAAAATTCAACAAAAGTTGGATATTACTTTTGGTACTTCGCTGTTCTGGTTTCAGGTCAAACTATAGCGAACCTGGAGTATTAGCACTGAATACCTATAGAATAGGATCACTTTCTTATGCTTACAAAATTGTCAGCGATAAGGCCCCCCTCATTGTATGCGTATATTTTATTGTTTTTTTTTTACTTGCCAATGGTGTACAATAAAATATTTTCCTTTCATTCATTCAATGGTAGCATTTACATATAAAAACTATGCTTTAGTAAGTTATGACGTTGTATATCTACATGCTCACGGTACATAATTATGTCTTTTTCAAAAAAAAAAATCCTCAAATTTAGTATCGATCGCATTGTCAACTACCTAAATTCTTTTGAAGTGTACTTTAAAATTATTTATTTATGGAATATTATCTCTTTGTGGTAAGTAATGCTAAGTAATGAAAATTTAATTATTGAGCCTCAGGTTATTTCTGTTTACGACAGTAATTCAAAAGTAGACATTATTATAACGTAACTAGAGTAAGGCCTACCCTTTCCACACTTCAAGTTTTAAACAAAAACATAGACAGATTTTCAAAGTCTGTTATAAATTACAAACTTCGTACAAAACATTAAGAAAATCTAAAGTGATAATAGGCATTACGTATCTTACACCTGAAATGTTATCATTTACAATGTTTTTTGATATTTTTTTAAGTTAAATATTCTTCCTGGATAATTAGATACATTTTGACACAACCTGCTAATGTACCGCGAAAATTGTATAATTAATATTGAGTTTCATTTTTACATAAGTTGAGGATTCCTCAACGTCATATTTGATGTAACCTTAGTCGAGGTTGAGTGGAGGAATAATTAAGGTAACGTCTTAGAATATTTTTTATGGTATAAGGGGGGGGGCACACGAGCTGGCGAGTCACCTGGTGTTAAGTGATCAACGCCGCCCAATTAAATAAATACGGGTGTTAAAATCTACAACTTACCTGGGGAGTAAAATTAGGTGGTTGCAATGGGTTGCAAGATGGCGGCGCCGCGGTGCTCCCATAGTGTTGCTGGTACGATGACGTCAGGATCTTCTTATGCGCAGACGCATGCGCGCGGTACGCACTCACACTTAACTTCATAACGAAGGTTTTTCATTTAAAATCTAAAGGTTTACTGGGTAATCCATTTATTTTCTGGGTGCCATCTGAAACAATAAATTTAAATATTAGTATGTTTGTAAGAACTTAATATAAATTAAATGTTCAATAATATTCGTATGTAGTATAATTCAATGTTTATATTTCCTTATTTCAAGTTCATCTAAAAAAATCGCTTTATATAAAACGGCCTGTTACCGTCGCTTAAGTTTGTTTTGTTATGCTTTTTTGTATGTGTGTAATTAAGTTATTCTCAATTCAATTCATATTATTATTAAATAAAAATATCTTAAAGGTGATATTTTAATAGAAATTTAAATACTTTTGCACTAATACTTTGAGAATGTACGAAATGTAAAAATGAAGCTTATATTATTTTTATTAAAGGCTAACAAAGTATCTAAGTCACTGCCATATTCACGATCCTTGGTAATCATTTAACATTGGGTGACCCACATTTTCTACGCATAAGTAAGAAAAACAATAAAAATAAAATATTTATTTAAGCACGTTTCAAGGGTCGTCTAAGGGTCTTGGAATATACCGAAATATTTAATAAATAAAATAGTAATGCACAACTTATTTTAGGAAATAAAAGTAAGGTTTTTTTAATCCACTTACAGTAATTCATACAATTCAAACACTGGAAGCCAGATTAATAAAATAATTTAAGTTCTATGATATAGGGATGAATTTTAAGTTATAAAATCGAATGAATAAATACTTTATTGTGTGTAAAAGTATAGGTAAAACTTAATAACTAAAATATGATAACATTACACACAAAAGGCGGTCTTATCATTTAGAGCGATTTCTGCCAGACAACCTTTAAGTCTATACAGTCATCTAAGTCTATTTAATAGATTTTACTATTAATCCAAAGTTTTATAAGCTGTAAACTTGGGTTGGTTTATGTTTGTGTTCGCGTGGCTGAATACACAATTTGACTCATTAAATAGTTTGAGATTAATTTACAAACAAATGTGGTGGCTTTAATACAACAACCAAAACTTGATTGATTGATTATTATCGAGAGGGGTTGCTGAAAATCAGCTCTGTCGGGGTACACTACCAACGCTCACGCTGAGTCAGCCCCATTTGGGGGTAAATGCTGCCACATTTTCTTTTAAATTTTGTACATTGATTTTCCTACTCTTTGTTTTAGTTATAAGTTTCTTATGTTTTATTTCTGTACTGTATCTTTTTTTCTGTGTGGCTATGTACTATACACAGCAATAATGAATAAATATTTCAATGAATGTTTCTATTATTAGTCGCTCGTTAGTGAAAATGATTCGTTATATCTTCGTCGTTTATAAGGCCTTAATAAGGATACAGGCAAGCGATCGTGTTTTCCGATTCCTCGAAAAACTAGGAAATGGAGTTTACGAGGATAAAGAATTAAATTACAAGAGTCTCGGGTGTCTTGCACGTGTGTACTGAGAATATAGATATTCTTAACACGATGGTAACAACTTTACTTATAAAAAATCTATACAAGCTACCAGGTTTATATGTTAAACTCTTAATTAATAAAACAAACAGCCAATTGCGAGTCGGAGAAGGAACCAGCTCCTCCCCCCCTTAATATTATATTTTTATTTTTTTTTAAAACGGCTTCGGATATATAATTTGTGAAAACTTTAGCTTTCTAGCTACCACGATAAGTAATAGGACCCATTTTTATCTTTTATGAACTCTAAAAATCATTTTTAATTTTTTTTTTGTAGCACCTAGCTGAGCCCGTTTCCATTGGATTTTCGGGATAAAACTATTCTTTGTTCTTCTACGGGTTTTAAAGAATTTATGTACAACATTTCATCCAAATGGGTCCATCAGCTTCACAGCCTATTCAATTCAAACAAACAAAATATCAAAACTTTACTCTATATAATATTAGTATAGATACATAGTCATATAGAGGTCAGAGCAAAAACGATTGTATAATCGAAACGTCTATAAAATGGAGGCTTTAAATAACGAAAAAAGCTTCCAAACTTTACTGAGTTATCGTCGAAATTTAATTACCATAAAGTCTATAAAAGTTGGTGTCAATGGGAAGGTTACAGGAACTTTGAAAACATAAAAGTCCGAGTTTTTACTGTCGTGGTACAATGGTTAATGTCTTACTGCTCCTTAACTGCTGTAGCAATTATATTTATTACTAGCTGAGCCCCTCGGCTTCGCTCCCATAGCATTATCTATACTAATATTATAAAGCTGTAGAGTTTGTTTGGATGAACGCGCTAATCTCAGGATCTACTGGTCCGATTTGAAAAATTGTTTTAGTGTTAGATAGCCCATTTATCGAGGAAGGCTACAAGCAATTTATTACTATTTCATCCCGATATTCCTACGGGAGCGAAGCCATGGGGCGCAGCTAGTATTATATATATTATAGCCTATGTTACTTGTGGATAATGTAGCTTTATATGGTGAAATATTTTTTAGAATAGGTCCAATAGTTTTTGGGCCTATTTATTACAAACAGACAAACAAACAAATTGTTCCTCTTTATAATATTAGTGTAGACTAGCTGTGCCCCGTGGTTTATCTATTTTTTTTTATTTATTTTATTTATTTTTATTCCTTGGGATATCCGTGATAAATTCCTACATCCTTTCTCGGTTTGCAAACAATCTCTGTACAAAATAACATCCAAATCAGTTCAGCGGTTCAGGCGTGAAGAGAGATATTCATACAGACAGAGTTACTCTCGCATTTATAATATTAGTGAAAGCTAGAATTAAAATAATTTCAAGTTTACATTAAAATTATAAAAGCAGTACACAAAATATTAACAAAAAGTTGTCAGTCGTATAACTTTGAAACTTTTTATTTTTTAGGCATCTAGGTACGCAATTTAGTCAAATTCAGCCTAATAGCTGCGACGTAATTGATACAAAAACATCCGAACACATTTATAATGATAAGATGCGAGACATTATATCCATCAACTTCAAGTTTTCACATCCATTACATAATAAAAGTATACATATCGATATAAAAGACATTTATCTAATTTCAACACATCAATCAATACAAAGATAGACACGAAATTGCTTTTAAATTACGCGAAAAGTTTGTAATCGTATTGCCAGAGTAAATACTGAATATCGAAGATTGGCAAGTGACTTTCCCTTATATTATCTGTAGTATATTGGAGTAGGGATGTTTGTTTATCTTGGGTTATCGATAGTGTTGTTACGAATTAAGAGGCAGTTTTCATTTTGATTAAATTCACCATGATTAAGAAGGTGTGAAAAGTTTATTATCAAAAAAAAATCATTTATTTGCTAAAAATTATATAATTGGTGGTCAGTTTTTGTAAGGTCTTATACATTTTGCCTGTATATCTTGAAAAAGATAATTTCTATAAATGAGATCTGTGTTGTGTAGAATTTAATTACAGGCTTCGAATCGATAAGTGTCGTAGTAATTACATTACGCAACAACTTTTTTTATTCACTTTAGCGTAGCCAACACATTAATGAATACAGCAAGCCCATCACACTTTTTTACTCTTTACGTATTTAAAATAAGTTCATGAATATGTAAAGCAATCGATCGTCTATCATTGTGTTATTATAAAAGTTAATTGTTATACTTTATCGATATCGATAAGATGCACCGCACATCACTAAAGAACAAGTGGCGCCAGTGGGTCGAGAGAGGAAATTCCCAGGCCTATGAGGAAATTAAAATTGGACTTTTGGTAGAATGCAGATATTCGTCGCGCTTACAATTGTTTCCTGTTTTATTTTTATTCATTATCTCTTACACATTGACTGTGAAAAAACTTTTTTCAGTTTTAGCAACTTTTCATGTTGAATCATAGGCGGTAATGCATTACTGGAATATTTTTTTTAAGTTTTATTGAATTGGAAAAAAATTACGAACACGACCTGGCAAATAGATTTTTACCATTTTAATCATGTATTTAAATGAATTCCAATCAAATTAAGAATTTTTTAGTACTTATATAAAGCGGTCCTCTATGGGCACCAAAATTCTCGCGAGGCCATGGGCAGACCCTAGTATTTCATACAAAAGTGAAATGTAGGAAGTTTGTAAGATTCCCGGAAGTTGAAGATGTGAATCTCTCGAAGGGTTGCTCATGTATTATTTACGTCGTTCAGGATTATTGTGACTTTTAAATGAGGTTCGTATTTATATATTTAGAACCCAAAGGACTGACATAGTATAGAGTATTTATCAACGCACAGCCCAAATAGCTGGACGGACTGGGCTGAAATTTGGCATGCAGGTAAATGTTAATAATAAATAGCTACCCTGACCGATTTCGGCCATGGTGGCAAATCAGAGACTAGCCAGCTGCGCAGAGGATATTATAGTGCAGAAGTGTACGCGCGTCACAGGTGCACTCTCTATTCCTTTACTCTCATAACCCGATGGGACGGCAGACCAACTCGACCGGAGAGAGAAGGTACAGACCGACACGACCGGAGAGAGAAGGTACAGACCGAAACAACCGGAGAGAGAAGGCACAGACCGACACGACCGGAGAGAGAAGGCGCAGAACGACACGACCGGAGAGAGAAGGTAAATGTAATGACGTAGGCAAGTCCGTCCGCTAAAAAAAGGATTTTGATCAAATCCCATGGGAACGGGGAACAGATATAAAGATATATAGGTTGAAAACTCGGAGCACGACCGGTAGAATATAAAATAAAATATAGGGTAAAGACGAAAATATTTCATGTGATATCATCAAATTATAATCCCACAATGATACTTGACTCGCCTCCAAAATACATTTTAACGAGCCCACGCCGGCGCCGCATTGAAAAATTTTCATTTTAATTATATTTTTTCATTGTTTTAATGAATTGCAAATTTTGTTAACCTCTCCGGCTATTTCTGGTTTTGCAATATAATAGCCATTACTATTTCAGATTTTAATTGTTTGTTTTATTAAATACTAGTTGCCTCGCGGTTTTTCAGGATAGGAACTATCGTGTCCTTTTTCGGGCACAAACATTCTCAATACCAAAATCGGTTTAGTGGTTTAAGCATAAAGAAGAGGCAGATAGACAAGATAGACAATAGAGATTTCCTTTGCATTTGTAATACTAGTATAGTGGTATGGATTTTATTGTGGTTAGCTTTTTAATATTTACAATTATATGCAGAGAGCTAGAACCACTTTTTGAGGAGGTGTTTGATGCAAGCTAAAAACTTGTATCAACTCAATACGCTACTCACCAGCCAGGTCTACAGTTCCATGTCGGGGTATAATAGGTCATCATACATTTCATTTAGGAGTTTTCAGCTTGCCTCAAACATCTCCTTTAAATAAGCGGGATCTCACTTACCATCAGGTGAAGCGACGTGACATTCAAATGCTTATTTAATCTATACTAATATTATAAAGCTGAAGAGTTTATTTGTTTGAACGCGCTAATCTCAGAAACTACTGGTCCGATTTGAAAAATTCTTTTAGTGTTAGATAGCCCATTTATTGAGGAAGGCTATAGGCTATATATCATCCCGATATTCCCACGGGAGCGAAGCCCTGGTGCGCAGCTAGTCTAATATAAAAAAAAATTCTATTAGCCCTCGGAATATTACTTCAAAGACATACTAAATCTAATCTACTATTAATCAAATCAACAGGTTAATCCTCATATAAATAAAACATTTCATATAACGCGAATTACCGAGATTAGCCGGTAAACAGAATATAGCAAATAATATCTATTATTCTGTATTCAATCGGGCATTTTGTTAGACCCATTATATTGATACGGAGAACTGTTATTAGAAAATTGATATATAATATTATCCAGTTTTTGGTATCAAAATTGCTAAAAGACGTAGGTTTAGACGTAGGTCTTTTCTCAGCTTTTAAACTATCTACGTACAAAATTTTATCCAAATCGGTTCAGTAATGTACGGGTGTAGAGGAGACAGATTCATAAGTAAATTGTTCTATTAGCAAAATATGAAAAAATAAGGTTGTCAATAACAAAAGCTGATCGCCATAAACTAAAATCTATTTATGAAACGGATACAACCAAATTGAGGTTGTCTTGAAGAGATCGCTACTTACTGATAGGACCACCTTTTGTTTATCCTTTCTCTCTAAGTTTTCTATTCCTACTTATAGGCAATAAAGTATTTTGATTCATTCATTCAACCATCCCATTAACCCACTAGGGCATATGCACACATCACACTTAAAACTTAGAATTTAAAACGTTATTTACACATTATTATACTTTGTGACATTGAATAAAGGATATACATTAAAATAAAGTTTCATTATAAAAAACAATTTATTTTCATTGGATTTAAAATGCTTATTATAAATCTGACAAGTGGAAATTGCAATTAATTTATAATTATTAATTAATTCGTCGGACGCGCTGAACACTTTTCTCGAATATCAATGACTATGTTGTATTGAAAAAAAATATTTCTATCATCACTATAGTTACGAATAACTGTCCTTAATCCTACAATTACTATGAATGCAAAGATTGTGAGGATGTATGCATGTTTGTTACTCTTTTACGCAAAAATTACTGAACCGATTATGATGAAACTTTGTATACGTAAAATTAAGGATTTAGAATAACATATAGGCTACTTTTAATAAGATCAGGGTGAAACTGCGGGGCGCGGCTAGCACTTATAAAAACTAGTTATGAAATTAATTTAACCTAAATTTCTCCTGATAAATATCCTTTCAAATTTAATACGATAACAAACTACATCCCATTTAATTACGTAACTGGCGCGTAAAAGCTCATATAACTTTGTATTTGTTCAGAGTTTCGCATACTTCCACATGGAAAACAACGCCTGACATAAATCAATTGTGCCAAACACCTATTTCATTAACTGTTACTTAAAATGGTTCTAAGAATCGCTGAATATATGCAACATTTACTGCATCCGTTATTTAACTTTTTAAAAAGTCCTTTTAGTAAATTTAAAACTAGATATTAGTCCACCAAAAATTGAGATTAATAGAGATTCAATCCTGTTAATTCAAGAATAAAATAGTATAAGATTGTATATAATATCGATACGCAAACGTATAAATTATATTTTATTCCTATCGTTAAACTTTTTATACTAAAAAAATCACTGACTTCAACATACTTTTTCAAAGGAAACAAATTTTATAATACTATAGGAAACATTTTTCTTTTGGTGTTATGTATGAATGAATTTTTAGGGAAATAATCCGATAGTTTTTCTTCTACCTAAGGATAGTACATAAAATTGTTTTAATTTAATAATTTGTTGTTCATATTAATCGTGTGTGTTATGTCTAGTATGGAATAAACTTTCTTTCCTTCTAATTTATTATGACAAAATAACAAAACGGCATTGTAAATTGCATCTTACATAATAGAAAATTTCAAAGCAAACCGGGAAACAAATGCAAAATTTATTCAACAAGGTATTGATTGCCTCGCGGCGTTGTTTACACTTTCTGTGAAGGTGTTTATTTTTCGTTTCGCTTGTATAATTCAGCAACCTTGATCGGGTTTCTCTTGGCGTTTTCGTACTTTATGGCAAATCATTGATTTCTACCTTTTTTGTGTATTTTGTGTAACGATAATACCATCAAAATCCGTTCATTGTGTTTTTATCCTTACAACTCATCTTTAAATTACGTAGTTTTCGAGATAAAGTATCTTGTCCTTATAATAACATTGAATCTCAAAAACTTTCCTATTAGTAGTAAGTATTTAATTGAATATTTCACATTATAACTGACTTCCAAACACACATTTACATTTAAATTTAACAGTACTCCATCTAGTCCCAATCTTAGCAAAGCTTGTACTATGGAAAGAAAATAACTGATAGACAAACATAAACATCCTTTTTTTCTAAATACATACTATAGATAAATTACAACCTTGACAGAAAAAAAATTACTATGTTCATCACATAATAATTTTCAACTCGTGGAGATCGAACCCACAGCCTCCGGCGCAATAGACCATATGTCATATCCAATGTACCAATGGGGTTGTCAGAAGACAAAATAATATGTTAGATAATTTGGTTCAACGAACCCTTTTTTTCGATTCTTTGAAACCTAACTTTATATTTTTTAAAACATTTCAAGATCTTCAGGCCTAAAAAGCATAAAACGGACTTTTGTACAGTTATAATCACACACATTCATACACTTACAAACACATTTTTAATACTATACGGCAGAATTTGCACCAAACACACACATTTAAACACTCACACACCTTTTTTTATTCTTAATAACAGAATTTGCACAAAATACATATATTCATACACTTACAAACACATTTTTAATACTATACGATAGAATTTGCACCACACACACATCCAAACACTCACAACCACATTTATAATACTGTAACGCAAAATTCCTTCCAGAATTAGGTTACATTTTTATGATGAGCATTCTCAGCTCATTCTAAATTGCGATCAGGTGGCGAAGGGAATTGGTATTGCATATCAACGAGCTCCGAATATTAATCAGACCGAGGATTGAGATATTTCGTACGTGTGACGTCATTCCAATATTTTAGGTTACACCTGCGTGTTAGTGTAAATTTTAATGAGAATCGTCGTAGATAGTATTTTAAATTTGTATATTATATTATTCGAGTATTTTAAAGTTGTTGTGCATAAATTTCCACTATTTGTCAATTATATTGATACTAGCCGCGCCCTGCCGTTTCACTCGGGTAACATTTGATCCCGGGCAAGTCCGGGATTAAAAGTAGCCTATATATTTATCTAAGGCCTTACCTATATGTATACCAAGTTTCATCATAATCGGTTTACTAGTTTTTGCGTGAAAGAGTAATAAAAATAAATATATACATCCTCACAAAACCATTCTGTTCTGAAGCCATTAGAATCTTTATCATTGTACGATTTTTACATCCCTTATATTTACTTAAAAAATATATCCTATAATTATAAGGATTTTAAGTAATCCCAATTGCACAAAATCACTAGAATTTCCGTACATCGGTTGACCACGTTCAAAACCAAACACGTCCAATAAATTGCTTGTTAAACACTGCCAAACCATTGTAGCCCCTAAATAACAGGACTTAAACACGTTATTTAGCAACAGCAATGTTAATAGACAAGTTACAGGTAACAAAGGAAATGCTAATGCAATCTGGTTTAGATACATTGGCTCAACTCTGACACGGCTAAGTTTAAAACCAAAATCCGGACGTACAAC
>LQNK01002852.1:9666-19708 GCA_001586405.1 Phoebis sennae | reverse complement strand
TAAAGGTAAGTTGAAAGACACAATTAAATTTTCAACATAAGATTTCAACTGGATCAAG
The DNA here is from genome assembly GCA_001586405.1 of Phoebis sennae. Classification (NCBI taxonomy): domain Eukaryota; kingdom Metazoa; phylum Arthropoda; class Insecta; order Lepidoptera; family Pieridae; genus Phoebis; species Phoebis sennae. The sequence goes on along the minus strand of LQNK01002852.1, from coordinate 19,650 downwards.
AGATTGGAGGAAAGAAAACAATTAATGACAGCTAAGTAAAATAATACAGGGATGAAACTGCTTATTGAAAACATTTGCGAAGAGAATATTAATTAACATTTTATGTCAAAAGTGTAGGATTCAAGATACAATGTACTGTTATTTCACGTCAATAAAATATAAACCGTTTCTACAAATAACATATCGCTAACAGAATCTGTGCGGAAAGCTTACTTGGCTCATTTCACTTACATATTTCTATTGTCTTTTTATATCCAATGTTTCTAGAAGAATTTTAATGCAATTGTTTAATAATCAGTGGTGAAATGGCTCAATAAAGGATATTCTTCGTTTTTTCCATTAGGTTGAAAAAGATTTAAGAGACAATCATGGTGTCGGAGAGCTTACTAAAGATTTTTCTCTTTCTTTCTTAGAGTTTAAGGAATCCAATTAGTTTCGACATTATATGGAATATTATTGAAACCTTTAGAGCAGAGTTCCCCAAACATGTTTTCCATATTGGCTAGACCCCCTACTCACCTGATATTGATTTCCAGTAAATTTCTAACTATAGTAAAGTTTAGTGTTAAAAACTTAAAGCTTGGACTCCCAAATTTTTTTCGCTGACGTAGACCACTTTCAGGTTATCAGAGGCCCCTAAGGGTCGATATAGACCAATTTGGGAATGACTGCTTTAGAAGATAGACAGATAGTCTTTCATAAGAGTGACTAGAAATGGTAAAACGGAATTCCAAATACATTGTACTGTCATAGCACGTCGATAAAATAGAAACCGTTTCTACAAATAACATATCGCTAACAGAATCTGTGTGGAAAGCTTACGTGGCTCATTTCACTTCAATCCTTTTTGCTCGCGCGACTCCAACCTTTTCGATCGTGCTTTTATGTTCAATGTTTCTCGAGGAATTGAATGCATTGTTGAATACTATTGAGTGAAGGAAGTGGCAAGGTAGTTATAATATAGTTATTTTCTTATAAATATTCTAAAGGTTTTAAATTAGGCAAAATTATAGCTAAATAGGAATAGCCTGATCCACGTGGCTTCGCTCCCGTGGCATAATGTTATTTATACATAAAATATAGCCTATGTAACTCGTGGATAAATGTAGCTTTCGAATAGAAAAAGGATTTTTGAAATCGGTCCAGTAGTTTTCGAGCCTATCCATTATGAATAAGCAACAAAGTTTTCCTCTTTATAATATTAGTGTAGATAAATAAGTGGAGTCTATAAGTCATTTAAATTGTAGACAGTGCTCTAGGTCATTGTTACTGTCTATAGGTCATTTAGATTCAGGATTATTACTCTGTATTTATTTTTCCTTTTAACTGTTTTATCAAAGTTTGAGTCATGCGCCAATAATTTGTGATGATGTATTAGAATCCAAAAAGGATCGAAAATACATTATATTGTCATTTCATGTCGTTGAAATAGGAAAGTGTAGAAAGCTTATGTGGCTGTTGACTTCAATCCTTTTTACTCGCGCGATTCCAACCTTTTCGATTGTGCTTTTATGACCAATGTTTCTTAGGGAATTCAATTCAACTGTTTAATACAATTGAGTGATTGAATAAATGATCATATATTCAAAGTAATGGCTTCAAAATATTATGTTTTTATTCTAAAAAGTTGATTTATATATGTAATATGCCTCTTAGGCATACAATGTAGACTACATAGGTAACATAGGATAGGACAGTAGTGAGATGAGATGGCTAGATAGAGATTAAAATTTTTCTTTCTTAGAAAATTTGATGTCATTTTGCAATGTTATTTATTCAATCATTAAAATATTCGTAGGTAGGTTGAGGCATCAAATTTTAATGAATTTTTTATACATCTCCACCATTAATTTGATGTCTCTAGCGGTGATCGAACACGGGACCTTTCGGTTGTAACGCCTAACGCGCTAACCACTGAACCAACGAGTCGATCGAGGAAGCATATACTAAATGTATTATACTCTCTCAGTATATCAATCTTTGAGGAAATAGTTAATTTTCCAGGGTACTGATTTGTGAAATGAGTGTTTCTTACTCATTCTTTTGTACAAGATTGATACAGAGTTATTAAGAACTTCACTAATGACCAGTTCGTATAAAAATAAAACGAGTCGTTTTACTTACGGACAGTACAATATTCTACTAGGAGTAAGTCTTAAGCTTATCTATACATATAAAAAATCGTAGACTAGTCGCGTCTGTACATAAAATATTTTCAAGAAAAAATTAGAGTTTCGTGTTTCATTTATACTTACAAAATCGAAACAATGATTCTTAAGAATTTTTGTCTGTTTGTCTGTATGTCTGTTTTTCGGGCGTTTGTACGCACTGAACTAAAATTTGTCACATCCCGCTAGCACAAAACCCACGTTAAATAATGTAAAATAATAATGATGTAAAAGGGGACCCCGGACAAAAAAGATTGAGAATCCCTTAAAACAGGATACAATCAAAAAAACATTGAGAATCCTTAGAGAATCCTTTAAAACAATGAAAACGTTACAAATATTCATACGAAATATAAAAAATAAATTCTCTCGGACATTTAACACAACGCTACCAAGTCCCAAATTAAACAAGTCTTGTACTATGTAAACTTGATACCTGATAGACATGCTTAAACATACTTTTTTGTAAATAACAATACTCATCACATAATAATTTTCTACTTGTGGGGATCGAACCCACAGTCCCCAACGCAATACACCATTGCCACATCCACTGCGCCCGTCGATTCGTCAAATATTTCCTCTTTCTATAATATTATCAAAAATCAGAAAGATAGTAACATTCTTAAAATATCTCATTTGTATCGCGATAATTGTATTCAATATACGCAGGTTGATTACTTATTATTCTACTAGTTAGGAATGTATTTAAACGGTAATTCAATTTGTAACTGTTTGAAATTCAAAGGCATAAATTTGTCCTAATGCAGAATGAATAGCTATCGAGCACTACTTTGGCAGTAATTGTTTAACTCGACACGCAACTTACTATCTATGTATCGATGTAAATTAGAACTTTACAAATAGAAAATTATTTGAATGAATGAATGATATAATAGGTATTTGTTTGTTTAAACGCACTTATCTTACTATGGATTTGAAAATGTATATAGTCAAACATATTAAAGTAAATACTCATTTACAGAAGTTAAAACGCGAGGACAGCTTGTTATTGATAACTGCAAACATTTATATTTTCTATATCTAAAGTCTAAGTCATATTTTACTAGTAGCGTCCTGCGGTTTCACCCTCGGCGTTCCGGGTTAAAAAGTAGCCTATATGTTATTCGGTACCCTTACCTGTATGTATACCAAGTTTTACCATATTTGGTTCAGAAGTTTTAGCGTGAAAGAGTAACAAACACACATACCTACATAAACTTTCACATTAATAATACTAGGCGCGCCCGCGTAACTTCTGATCCCGTAGCAACTCCGGGATTAAAAGTAGCCTGTACGTTATTCTGAACACTAACCTGTATTTATAACAAGTTTCATCAAAATCAATTCAGTAGTAATTGCGTGAAAGAGAAAACAAAAACATGACATACATCCTCAAATTTTCGCATTTATAATATTAGTAGAATAACATGAAATGATTGTAACGACTCACTTTAGCTGTACTATATACATGTTTTAATAAATAAATGGAAAATTGAAAGAGACATCGCTCCCTGACCCATAGAAGCTTCCAGAATGATCTGTGGACCTTTGAGATAAGTAAAGGATTGATGACGGTAAAAGGGGAAGGGACAGGAATGAAGAATACGAATCCATGGCCATTTGGTTATCGGACAAACGTATGTGACATACAAATAAAAAATAAAAATTGCTCTATTCATATTTATAGTAACACTGTTTCCATTTTAGGGTTCCCTGTGTTGTGGAAGATAGGCTCCTTCTACAATTCACTAGATAAGCAAAAAAGATATACAATTGACAGAGAAAAAGTAAAAAGAAAAAAAAAGATAAACTGTCTTTCTATCAGAATAGAAAAATGTATCAGAACACTGCCTATGGGCACTCACAATGGTAGGCCGATGGAAAGATTACAATGCAATACAATTAAATATAATAATCATTTGGAACCTTAATCCCACTAATATTATAAATTCGAAAGTTTGTAACGGTGTATGTATGTATGTGTGTTTTTTATTCTTTGTATTCATATAGGTAAGTATCCAGAATAATATATAGGCTCCTAATCCCGGAATTCCCACGGGCTCAGAATTTATATACGCGGGTGAAACCGCGGGGCGTTGCTAAAAGGTACATATTGTGGCTTAATATTGCCTAAAATTACTTATTATAATGAAACCTCTACAATAAAGGGGTCATGCACTCAGTATAATCTGGACTTGATTGTCACTACGCTAATTTTCATTAAAAAATTGATAAGAAACTCTCTCTTGCTGTATTCTTTTTCTTTTTTTTCTTTTACATACAACAATAATTTTATTCCTTCAACTAACGGCATACAACGGACTAGAGTATACATGTTATTTGCTTCATAAAAAAGCATTTGATATTTTTGACAAGTCTCATGAAAATTCATAAGTATTATACCCAAGCCTGTCAGTATTGAGGTATTAAAGTCGCACAATAGGATGAACTATTTCCCCGGAGACAGACCTGGCTACCGGCCAAAAATTTTAATCCTACTCATTTCGCAGCAATCCTATTGAAGATATATGTTTGGTTTTTATTGGGGATTGTAATGTAGGTTAGTTGATAATAATATGTAAAATAATCTATACTAACATTATAAAGATGAAGTTTGTTTGTACGCGCTAAGCTCAGGAACTACTGGTATGATTCGAATTTTATTTTTTAGTGTTAGATAGCCCATTTATCGAGGAAGGCTATAGGCTATATCATCCCGATATTCTCACGTGAGCAAAGCCCTGGGGCGCAGCTAGTGTATGTTACAAAAATTAGTGCTAAAGGTGTCAATAATAAGAATATAAAAAACAATTACGCACATGTCCTCCCTCTCCTGTACGCTTATATTAAATGTTGTTTGTTTTTATTAAAATGTAATGGCAATAATTTTTAATATTTTTTTTAATAATTTTTATAATATAACGATGCCTTATAATCTGTAATGAGTCTATGGCAATTTAGTGTGGTTGTTTTTGGGAGTGGGCGCTCGAACATATTGTGCATTTTTGTATGTTTATCTTATTTGTATAGGTTGATGGAAACAGTTCAATTTCTATGTATAATCTTTCCCTGAACATGCGGGTCACCTGTTCTTGAGTAATGACTGTACTATTAGACATAACTATCAAGACTGGTGAAGAAAAAAAAAGGATTAATAAACCGTTATTAATCCCTTTTTTCCATATACCGATATGACTGAAATCTGACAGTTCCACACACAAAAATCTTTAGACAAATGAGCCTCTATGAAAGCCAGATCTGCGCTTAAAAAGAGATAGGTAAAACCAAAATTTACCAAAGAATATGAAATGAACGAAAAATATAGCAGAAAGACCTTACCAATAGGGGATGAGGATCTTAGAAAAACCTAATAAAAATATGCTTCCAAAACTTACTAAGAGCAAAAATTATTTCGGCAATCCTTTTATAAAACATCAGATAATGTTAGAACCATCAATCATCGCGTTTGCTTTGGGCCCAGTCTCGCGTTTCTTAAACGTTACACGATTTTGCTTCGATAACCTTAATCTGAATTGAGCGATGTTTTTATGGTGACAATATAAGATGTCATATATTTTAATGTTTATCAGAATATTCAAAAGTTGGCAAATATTACCTAAGTCTCTTTCATCATTATGTACCCAATTCTTAATCCCCATGTTAATCTAAATGAATGAATCCACGACACCAAAACACGCGTTTTCTTGCCATTCTATTGATATTTGTTCTCAATCACATAAAAAACATTGAGGGCTATCTCAAAATTAACTTATGTATCAAAATTTTCTTAAATTTACTACTTTCATGTTAAGGAACAATAACACTACTGTTTTAAAACAGCTCTAACTCCTCGAGAAATATTTTTATCTTTCCCATTTATAGCTAACATAAAGATTCTTCTTGAAACGGTCCCATAACATATATAAACGGGTTAAAGGATATCTTTATAGCAGGATAACTTTATCTGCAACATTTTCAATCGTTTACGTCTCTTTCCTAGAATATGTATCGTTTCTTAGCTCTAAAACAATATATATTCTATTATCTATTGAAGATTTAGAAGGGTATATTTTCTCTGAGATATGTACAATAAATTAACTATTTTAATGGTTTTGGTAAATTTTAACAAGGAACATTTTGTTTACACTAATATTATAAAGAGGAAAACTTTCTTCGTTTGTATAGAATAGGCTCAAACACTACTAGACCGATTTTAAAAATTCTTTCACCATTTGAAAGCTACATTATCCACAAGTAACATAGGCTATATTTTATAAGCTATATATAACATTATGCTACGGGGGCAAAGCCGCGTGGATCAGCTAGTTAGTTATAAACTAATACTAACTGTCTCGCGGTTTATGTCGCGTCATGCTTGATAACCTTACTCATAGAATATTATAATCAGAAATACTTCAAATCCGTCCAGTTACGAAAAGTATGCGTTCAATAAAACTTACATTAGTATAGAATATCATGAAAAACTTGAAGCGTAAAATAGTGCACACACGCCTCTAAAGCGACGTGAAAGATTGTCGGCGATCCCAGTATAGCACTTACGTTTTGAAAAGCTTAAAGTAGTTTAATATATCGTTGAACATTTGCACGTTTAGTTTTCAACAACAACTGTATTAAAAAAATTAAAAACTGTATAAAATATTAACAATCCCAACTGTCTATATGAAAAGGTTTGAAATGTAAGGTACGATTTAAAATAATTAATGAATAAGTTTATTGTATTTAATTTACCGTTATATTTCCCATTTCTCTCCCATTATATTTTAACTCCTCTCCCAACTTTCATCATCATTAATCCTCTCCTTATTACCTCGCCTATCTTCAAGCCAGCAAGGCTTCGGTGACACTTCGTCGTAGATGTTCATGGGCTGCGGTCAGTCACTTAACATCAGGTGCACCACATGCTCCGCTTGCCTGCTATAGCTTAAAAAATATTGTGCTTCCAACATCCGAAACAGAAGTACTGAGGTGACTTCGTTGAAGAGAAGGGAGGGGAAAACACGTGGAAATGGTAAAGGTTAATACACAAAGAGGAATATGATGAAAGTTGCTATCTTATTTTGGACTTTTGTCATAAAATAATATTACTAATTTTAGTTTAACTAAGCATAATGATTTGTTTAATATTAGGTTGTAAAGAATATTATGAAAAACTTGAAGCGTACCTAGTGCACAAACATCTTTAAAGCGATGTGAGAGAATGTCGGCGACCCGGAGAAACACTTACGATTTGCACATTTATTTTTCTACCGACACCTGTGTATTAAAAGAAAAAGGAAAACTAAGGCAACTTAAATCTTAATACCAAAATGAAACATTAAACTTTATATAAAAAAAGCTTTTATTTGTTCCATTACAAAACCGTACCTTATAATAACAATAATAAATAATAGCATTGACAATCTTATACGAGTATATTATGTTGCTGTACGGTACTGTATCAGTCACAAACTAGGACTGGACTCAGTATGTGCTGCAATGCCCTGGAGCTGTGAAGCGCTGATTTTTTTTTTATAGAAGAAGGGGGCAAACGAGCAAACGGCCCACCTGATGGTAAGTGGTTGCCGCCGCCCATAAAATGATTTTCGGTAACTCCTAATTAGTGCTTAGTATTACCTATTTCAATAAATATGGAACGTTAGAAGGATCATTTTGTGACAACTGACTTGAACCAAGCTATGTTACGTTAGCATTATAACCTAAGGTTCGATCACCGTTTGAGAAAAACCACCTAAATAACTAGTCATTTACATGCCGCAGTATAAAAATTTATTAGCGAGTGTACAATACATTTCTCCCTTGCCCCAGAAGGGGACACAGGCCTTTACTTAAATGTTTATGTAAAATATGGTAAGGATGTTGCGCAACGAACCGTACATAAACCCAGTATGTAATTGTGACCCCGGCTAAAACAACAATTTGAACGTTACACCGTCTTTATTTGTTAAACATACCTCCTTCTAACGCTTTACCCTCTTACGTTTAAACGTATAGTAAAAAATTGCTTTGAGATATTATATCATAAATCATTTATACATTTGTAATGTGAGTGCATGATATGCTATATAAATCGTAAAGAAAAAACAAAGATCGTCACATTTTACCTTTGACGGCATTCAAGTGTTTTTATAAATAATTACAATAATAAATTTAATTAATTATAAATCGTAAAATAGTGCTGTTACATTTATTGTATGCATACCTAATTAATTTATTAAGTTACTACAAACACTACTCATAATTCATTAAAAAAAATTTGAAGTTAAATACATTTATGAATACAACATTTTTCGTCAACGTAAAAGTAAACGTAAATAAAGGAAGTGGAAAAAGTTTAACCTCCTCCAACTATACCTTAAAAAAATAACTAATAACATTACTAGCTCACTTTATAGCAATTACAAACGGGAACGTTTCATAGATCTGACGAAGCAAGAAAAAAGCTTGCATATTAAAAGCGATACAAAAATGTTCCACCGCTTAGTTCCAAATTATCCCATCCCATTTAGACACAACACCTACTCTTGAATAAAACATACACTTAGATGGAATGAAGGCGCTGAAATCGAATAACATGGATGTATAGACACTAGAAATATTCATTTTTTAAATAAAGAATATCTATACTAATTACTAATATTATAAAGAGGAAAGTTCTGGACCAGGACCGATTTTGGCAAAATTTTGTACAGATTCTATGAAAGCCTAGAAATGACGTATCATAGTTTTTATCCCGAAAATCCTACGGAACGGGATATATATGCGGTTGAAACGGCGGTGCTCAGTTAGTTTCAGCCCGTTCCTTCCAGTGGTTTGGACTGTGCGGTGATAGATCACAATGTCAGTCAATCAGTCACCTTTGAGTTATATACAATGTGTCCCAAAATTCAACCATAATACGTAACCAGGGGTAGACTTCTCATAGCTACTTGAGGGAAAATAAAATAAAAATTCAATATAACAAAATTTTAAATTATAGAAAAAAATTGATGTGATTTTTTGTTACCATGTCCACAATTTTACTTATATTTCTAACTTTTCTTTTGTATCGGAAATTCAAGTAGCACTGGTATCCACCAAAATTCTTAAATTACCCAGACTACATGTAGTTATAACGTTCCTTAAATAAAATTTTGATTGTTAAATTTCTTATTTTTACCATATTTCTTGACATCTGCCGACATTCATTCTTTGCATTATTTTCTTTACAATAGTTTTTCCTCCATGCGAAAAATATTCTTACAGAATCTGAATTTTTCCTCATGTTTTATTCCATTGCCGCCTTTCGTCATCAAACATCTTTGTACACAGCAAATAACTCGTTGACACAACGAAATGGAGGCGCGAAAAAGTCCCTACTTTCGCGACTGAAATATTAACAATTGTAAGAGTTTCTAGATTAAAACACACATACAATTGTTTTTAAAAATTGTGTAGGCTGGTTTAAATGAGCTTCTGAAATTTTCAACAGCCTCTTTTTTAGTATTTTAATGAATATTGTGTTACTTCATGGTTCAGACATTTGACTGCGTTTTTTGAAGAATGGGTGGAGGTTTGCAATGGTGGGCAAATCTCTTTTATGTTCTAAAAATCCAATGTTCTATATATTTTTGGATTATAAAAAATACAGAATTAAAGCACACACTATTTCCTCATTCATTAAAAACTTTATCGATTTTACAACCGGCTTCCTAAAAAAGAAAGAAAAAAATTTATGGAGAATAAAGAAAGTGGACTGTACGTGTTACCTTAATTTAAGTTTTGCAGTTCGTTTTGGTAGAAATAATCTCTGAAA
>LQNK01002849.1:24062-45455 GCA_001586405.1 Phoebis sennae | reverse complement strand
CGCCGGCGCCGTGGCCATCGACGCCGTGGGGCTGCAGCCCGCGCCCTACGCCTTGATTGCCGACATGTTCCACTATCAGGTGACGAGAACATATAGCATTGTTTACCAATTTTCTATATGTTGGCGATATCTATTGATAACTCTATTTGTTTATGGGGCCAAATGAAGATGGCCTTACAACTCTATTATTATCATAGTGTTATGAAATGGAAATCTCCATAATAAGAGAAAAACTAGAAACAGAGTATTCCACTTTTTACAAAAAAACATTGAATCAGAAAGTATTCGAATCTTAAACACTTAAAATCATCATTTTGTTCCTACGTCCCACCTTTGAAATCATAATTTTAAGTTGGACGCTTTAAATATGTTTCTTTTTCAAGATAAATAACACATTATACTCCTTGCAGTACCGCGGCTGCGCGCTGATGCTGGTGACGGCGGCGGCGTGCCTCGGCAACGCGCTGGAGGTGGGCGTGTTCCCGCTGGTGGTGGCGGTGGGCGGGCTGCGCGCCGCGCTCGCGCTCGCCGCGTGTCTGACGCTCGCGTACGCGCTGTTCGCCAGCCTCGCCGTGCCCGAGACGCGGCTCAAGACGCCGGAGGAGATATACGACGCGCTGTGTCCGATAGAAGACAAGTGCGGGTGTGACGGTGTCAAAGTGACGGATTGTGGGACGAGTGGCAAGTGTGACACTGTGTGTACTAGGTTTTAAGTTAATGTTAGATTAGTGTGTAGCAGGTTGTAAGTGTAGTATTGTAAGGTTAATTGAATAAAATGTTGTTTGTTAACTGAATTTTTGGTTTTATTTCTCAAATACACGCATGATCTGTCTTTGTTCTCAAACACCATCAAAACGTATATTATCATAATGCCTTTTTTTATGTGACAGCGGGCAAGCGGAGCATGCGGTTCACTTGATGGAAAGTGACTGACCGCAACCCATGTACGTCCACAACCGTAAACTGTCGCAAATGCCTTGCCAGCTTGAAGGAAGGGGAGGGCTTAAAAGAAAAGGATTAATGAAAGGAAGTTGGGAATGGGGACTAGAACAGGACGGGAGAGGAATAAGAAGGGAATACAGGCCTCCGGACACCCGCTCACCGTACGAAACACAGTGCAATACTGCTTCACGCTGGTTTTCTACTGGGGGGTGGTGATTACACCGGTGCGAGCTTGGCCCAATCATGCTATGCTCGGCTCCCACTCTTTTGTAGCTGAAGATGTTATATAGCAGAATTACCCTCTGTCGCCTCTTACGACACCCACGGGTAGAAATGGGGTGGCGAAACATGTATTCTTACCCGTCGGCACACGGATAAATATATGCCTGCCCCACAGAGGAATGTTTACAGTATTATAATTTAGATTTGGTTTTTGAATATTTTACAATAACCTTTTTGTTTAATTAATTAATTAACGAAGCTATCAAAGCATTAGGGATCGTGAGGGAATGATGGTTTTGAAAATTCTTAATAGAATATTTGGTTTGACTTTTCATATTCGTTCCGTTATATTTTCTCTTGCTTCCAAAGAATTTTCATTAAAATGATTTATAACACGGCAAAAGTATTTTATCGTAAAGTGAATTTTCTTACAGCTAATAAAAATGCTAGCTTACTGAAAATGTTGGATTGGCTATTTCATGCACGGCCAAGCTAAGCCTTCAGCCAGTCTCAGTAACCTTACACGGTGCGATACGAGACAAAACTATATTATAATTTTCAAATTATTCAAAATAATAATAATTTAGTGATTAATTAATTTCAATTGCAATCAATTCTTCAATTTATTTTTAAAAGTAAACTGTAAACATTTAAAGAATAGTACCTACTGATGCACATTTTTAGACCGCATTAAAAATCACATACACCACACCTTTAGAACTCACACAAATCTACAAATAGGATAATAAAGTTCTACTTCTCTTTAATTTTATTTGCAAGCTTCAAGCGATATCCGATATATTGAATGAGTTGAGCTTCACTTCAATATCGAAAAAGGTAGTTTTAGTTTTATTTAATAGTTCTTATTATTGTACTCATAAATTTCAAGATAGTGTTAATCTCCGAGTGAAAAAGAAATAATCAAATAAAGAGTCCTATTTCTATTTGAATAAATCTAGCGACAAATGAAGCATAACAACCGGTTGTTTGCAGTCGCGTTGCCATGGTGACACACTGTTTGATTAAATAAGTTGACTTTAATGCGTACTGAAACAGCTGTTGTTAAACTGATATTGTGTAGAATATTTTGAGTTTTACCCTGTTATACCCTAAATATCATTAAAAATAGAGTTTCATTTTATTAGAGTTAGAGTACGTAATGATTGAAAATATAAACATCTAATTTAGTATCTCAAGCACGTGCTTCTGCTTAGTCAACTGAACAATTTGAAAAGTAAGTAAAGATACTTTTATGTTTTTGTACTTAGCTTGTTAATCTGCATCCATTTTGTAATTCAAATTACCGCAAACAATTTAATGCTCAGAATGCAGAAACGTCTTGTTGTATTTTAAATTATTTGATTTTTACTTAATGACTTGCATTTGTCTGTTAAAATAATTTCATGAAAGTTCCAGAATAGTGCCATGGGTTTGCTGGACAAGCTGTCAGGCTGGCTGGGTGGCGGCGGCGGCACGCAGGTCACCGTGCTGGTGCTGGGGCTCGACAACAGCGGCAAGAGCACGCTGCTGACCGCGCTGACGCCGCCCGAGCAGGGCGACGCCGTGCCCGCCGTGCCCACTGTGGCACACGCGCAGGGACACTTCCAGAGTGAGTGCCGAGCGAGTGACGCCGGTGAGAGCACGCTGCTGACCGCGCTGACGCCGCCCGAGCAGCGCGACGCCGTGCCCGCCGTGCCCACTGTGGCACACGCGCAGGGACACTTCCAGAGTGAGTGCCGAGCGAGTGACGACGGTGAGAGCACGCTGCTGACCGCGCTGACGCCGCCCGAGCAGCGCGACGCTGTGCCCGCCGTGCTCACTGTGGCACACGCGCAGGGACACTTCCATAGTGAGTGCCGAGCAAGTGACGACGGTGAGAGCTCGCTGCTGACTGCGCTGATGCCGCCCGAGCAGCGCGACGCCGTGCCCAACGTGACCTTTTCGGAGCTTCTTGCCGGTTCTTCTCAATAGAGACTGCCTCTAAACCGGTGGTTAATAAACATTTGAATGATGAGAAACATAATGTCACTTTCAGGCGGCGGCGTGTCGTTCAGTGCATGGGACGTATCGGGAGCGGCGCGCATGCGTGCGCTGTGGGAGAGACACTACCGACGCGCGGACGCTGTCATATTCGTTGTCGATGCTGCAGACCACCTGCGTTTGGGTAAGCTATAAAATAGCTATGATATAAAGCATTGGTTCCTAACTTTTTCTCAACTGCCACCCCGATGAAAAACCCAACCCCACCTTTTCTAAACCAGTTAATCATATCCTCTTTTCTATATTTGTCTTTTAATGAGAATAGAGACACATATGTAAGCAAGTTTGTATATATTTGTCCTTGGTTCCAAGAGCTCACGGCGCTTGGGAATATGATTAAAAATATTTTTTTGCGGTAAGAAACATAACATGTACATTTAATTTAATATAAGATACGTTTTACATATTACTTATAGTTTCTGTGAAATCCATTTTGAAAAATCGTAGATAATTTATAATGACATAGCAATCATAGTTACACATTTTTTAAGTTTGGCAAAACATCCCTTGTGCTACGCTTTAGGGGAGTGTTTCGTTGTCATCAGTTACCTATCGATAATAATTTACACTGGTAGCATTCCTGTTTCCAGTGGTGGCTCGTGAAGAGCTGGAGCTGATGCTGGCGCACCCGGACATGTTCGGTCGGCGCGTGCCGCTGCTGGTGTTCGCCAACAAGAGCGACGCTCCACACGCACTGCCCGCCACGCAGGTGGCCACCGGTGAGTGCACACATGGTGACCCATCTCAATTCTCAACCGAGACTCTACATGTACGCAAAGATAGGTGCAATTTTTAACCTCTTACTCTCAAAATCCGAAAGGACCAAAATCCGAAAGGACGAAAATCCGACAGGGGCAGGGAGATGTCGGGTCAGACCTGCAGCTTTGCGAGTGTTAGAGTGAGAGTTTCGTGCTTTTCGAGACATGGAAAAACTTCAGATTCTCGTACACTAATTCACCGAAATGCGTATAGCACTAACGTGCAAACAAATAATAAGGGATATTGGAGTAAACCTAATTCCTTAACTTTTCAGCTTTGGGGTTAGAGCGCATCACGGACAAGCCGTGGCACGTGTGTGCGTCGAGCGCGCTCTCCGGCGCCGGCGTCGCCGACGGCGTGGCGTGGCTCGCCAGACAACTTAGGGACCAGAAACACTGACAAACTGATTAAGACTAATAGGAAGAAATAAATGTATCGAGTTTAACTGACTTGTGCTCGGTTATAAGATATTTTTCAAAATGTAGTAGAAATGAGAATTTCAGTTTTGTAAAACTTTTAGGCCTGTTAGTCATGCAGCATAGCTTATATTTATATCTAGATGTGGCCCATGGTCACACCCGCGCATATTTTCTGTTCTCATGGGATGACCGGGATGAAAAATATCCTATGTCATTTCTTGGGTAAGAATCTATTTTAGTACAAAATTTCTCCCAAATCGGGTCAGTGGCTTAGGCGATTATAATATAAGTAGGGATAGCGCAAAAAAGTCCTTTTTTACGTTAATCTCTTCCTGTTATATGAAGTACTGATATCTTTAATACTTCTACGATATAGAATTACACAAACGATGCAGAGCACTATATAGCTGCCTTCTCCTCCCCGGAGGCTAAACGTTAATGTAGTTGTGGTCGCCGACGGGCAGCGTGGATCGCTTACAATCCGGAAAATGTAGTAATTAGCCTTTAATTGGTAATATGATATTATAACTGTCGTGTAACGATTAGGTACACGATTACATCACACGATAATGGCGGTGGTGAAAATATAAGATAAATAAATGATAATAAATATTTAACACTACGCCACCTACGTCCCAAACTTAGCAAAGCTTGTACTATGGAGACTAGATAGCTGATAGACATACTTAAAAATACTTTTTCTTGTAAATACCTACATACTATAGATAAATTAACACCCAGACAGTAGAAAATTACAATGTCCATCACTTAATAATTTTCTACTCGTGTGGATCGAACCCACAGCCTCCGGTGCAATAGACCATTGCTGTACCCACTGCGCTGATCAGGTCGCATATTTCGACTAAGGAGTTTATGTTAGTCAATGAAAAAATGATAATAATTAAATGATGTATTATATCACTAGCAGGTACTAGGAAAGGATAAGATTTAATAAATAACTGTACGTTGACATCGGAGTTTCAATTTGTAAGTTTTACCATAAAACAACGTCATCTATTGTTATAAGATTCATTTCATCTACTAATAAATATATTATCATGTTATATTATAAAATTTTTACCTTAATAATTACTACAAATTCGCATAATTTAATGTATAGAGTGTTGACTGATAACGAAACGCTATGACAGATTGTATTATCCTGTACATTACAAGAGGGAAGTGGTAAGTGGTAACCCGTGGGGATGTCTAATGTTATCGATACTGTCGCGACAAATATAGTTTAGTAATATTTCAATTACCTATTCGGAGGTGCCCAAACTTTTCTTTTGTCGCCTTATTTTTATGATTTTTGGTACTGACTTTTTAAGCTTAAAGTCATGTAGCTCAATTCCATTTTAAGAGACCCGTGCATGGATACCGTACTATATTGAACTTTTTTATGTCAATTTACTGTTATGGAAGGAACCGTTAAACCGCTCCTTTGCACCATCGAAACTTAAATATCATCTACTTACCCGACTACGTGATCTCACAAAAACTTAAATAGTAGTGCCGAAGGACCGTGGACTAATCAACGTACAATAAAAAAAAGTTATAATATTAAATCCAAAGTTATTTAGGTGCGCTCTGCGGCTTCACCTGTATATGATTATCTGCCATTCCAAATTTGGAGTCCATTTAATTCAAACAAACATACACAAAATCAATCTCACGGAATATTCAGCAAACAGCAGTAACCGTACCATGAGAGGACGCCGGGATTGTGTTTTAGGTGACAAGAACATTTGGCTTTTTATCTTAATGGAGTTGAGTTTTAGCCGTATCACTTCAATATTACGCACAACTTTTACTTATTTTCGTGTTTTTGCCGACACAGTATGATTACTGTATGCTAGCTTTGTCCAGCGATTTTACCCGCATATATCTCTTCGGGATAAAATCCATTTTAAGTCCCGGATTTCAAAAAATCTTCATTGATTTCAAAAAACTTTCGCGTTTATAATATTAACTAAGCATAAGTAAGAAAAGCTTCATGAAAAATAGAATTAAATATTTGTTTTACACTTTTTATTAGAATATTTAATTACAACTGATCTAAATTTAATTGCACTATTAATTCGCTAGAGGGCGTCGTATCAAATTTTTCCTCAGCCAGCCTTACAATTTAGCAGGAGAGTGCGTAATACGCGTTTTTATTCTTGGACACAAACAAAACATTTTATTGTTCCAACCGGAATTAAGAAAACTTCTCAAAGACGACCACAGATAATGAAACAGAACAGCATCGACTACAAACAGCTGCCAGCTAATACCGCCCCCGTGGCCCGCTGGGACCGCGCCTGTCACGTTTGTCACCGTAATGAGGAAACCAACTGTCCTTCCAATGCATTGCGTTTGTTTGATACTAGCTTCTGCTTGTAGTTTTCCTCATCTAATATTTTGGGTCTACAGATTCATAATGCAATTAAAAGATCTCGCGTGTGGCGTGATGGACACATAAAAATCAAAACGTTCATATATCTAATATTTCTCAATTAAAATATTAGTGTGATAGTAAGATAATTATCCGACCGTCTCCGCCAGTTCCAGTACTCAACACCCCACAGTAGAGTTACACCGTCTGCGCCGGTGAAGACGAGGTCCCTTGCCCCGCGCATCGCACACCCGAGTCAGGACCTTCAGGCCCAGTCAGAATCATGATCTTCAAAGGGGGACGCCCTTAGGCATGTCGCTAGCCTAGGCGAACCTTCATTTCATCTGTAAAGTCCGCGTTATACAGTAGAAGCCCTTCCGGCTAACTGTGATAATCACCTCGCAAAAGAAAAACGATAATTGTGCAACTTTATTGCATTGATTTAGATTTATGCAAAAGTTTCACGGGTACGGACTCTTACAAAAGGTACTCTTGTAAAAGTACTTAAAATAAAAGCCTAAAAAAAGTATGTATTTCTACAAGTGTGCATCTGGCTATGCGTGTGTATGAAGGTGTATGTTCCTGTGCTATGCGTGTTCATTACAGTTAATAATAACGTAAATATTTACAAATTTATCAAATTGTATATTAAATAATATAATTATAATTGTATATAAATAATAATGAATACATGGATGATAAAAATCCATGGGTTGTAACATCTCCTTAACAATTACAGGACAGTTGGATTTTCCGTTAAAATCATGATTGTAAACAATTACACATTGTATCAAAGCTTTTTGAAAAGAGCAACTACTCGAGTTTCTTGCCGGTTCTTCTCGGTAGAGACAGCCTTCCGAATCGGTGGTAAATAAAAAAAAAAAATATAATATTATGTACATGTATATGACGTTCTAAAAGTGCCTCGAAAGAGGCCAATTTGGAAAATAAACGTTTTGACTTTGACTTTGAAATAATTAACTTAACAAATTACTGCGTTTCTTGACGGCTGACGATGACAAAATGTTCTTCCAAGATTAATGATTGGGACATTGGATACCGATTCATTATATTAATTTAAGGTTCGACCTATGTATATTTCACTCACTATCTTAATGATTTAAATTCTAGATTTTATAGATTTCTTTGGTAGGTGACGATACGGGAGGAAATATAAATTGAGCGTTAATTTTAAACTTGTATTTTTATTCTTAAGTTTATTGGTTGATAATCAAGCAATACATTTTACAATATAATATTATATATTAAGGTATATATAATATTATATTGTAAAATGTATATAAATGAGAACAACGTTGTAGGTAAATACTATTGATTAATAAATTTTCAATCCTAAAATTGTAACGGCAATACTTTTCCTTATTGTGAATAGATAAGCACGAAAATAACTTCATACTTATTTTTATTAGGAATTATTCTATGTATAGAAATGATTTGCACACGTGGTAAAGGATATCATTAATGCTATGCTAATCTAGGCTAACGCAGGCTAGAATTAGTAGAAGAGGTAATAATCGTAGCGTGAGCGGTAACAGCCGGAGCAGTAGAACGTGTGACATTATCGCCTTGGTAATGATATGTCTGCGCTTCCCTCTGTTTTCAATATAAATGGAAATTTCCAGAAGTTTATGTTTAGTATTTTTATTAGGACCTCGGACACTTTACAACTATATACGGTGTTACATAGTTAGCGTTTCATTTGTTTACAGGATATTCAGAACATGTACCTAAACACGTAAAAATAATGAAAGGGGTCGGCGAGGCTTTGTTAATTTAATATGGTTTATTAGAATACACAGTATAATTATGCAACTGCTATGCTTTTTTATGTATGCGATATGTATTTTTATGTTATATGAAAATTAGAGAGTATATATACCACACACATATATCATAACAAAAAGTATATGAGTTCACTTTTAACCTTTAAAATATAATACGAACCTTCCATCTATTAAGTTGATTTAATACCAACGTTGCTTTTAAGAAAAATTACAGGTATAGAATAATAGCATTTCTGGTACGAGTTTGTCCCAACACTCTGCCAATATAATACTTTTCGTTGCATCTAATTAACGACGAGATTACACCAGTACAAAGCTTTCCAACAAGTTTCAAGAGAGGGCCCGTGATCCGACATAACTTACAAGCCAACTCCATGCGTTGTCTGTGGACTGGGACATTACAAAATCATGTTTCATTCATTTCATTCACGGCTCATTACAAATAAAGTATTACACTTACTTAACTAAATTCATAGTGTAGTGTAAGCAAGTAAATAAATTTGTCATGTAAGCAATTTACGTGAAATATGTAGTTTACTTTATAATTAGAGAATATAATAAAATAATTTAAGAATAATTAAATAACAAAAAAATATAAACACGCACCACAAGAGATTTATTTCTTAAAGATCCCATAAATCGTTAAGATCTCAATACGTCGAAGATAGCAAGCCTTAAGATAATTACGATGTATGATTATAATAATTAGTTATATGAGATCGCAGTTTGAGGTTAGTGTGTTTCCTGTTTCAGTCTAGAGTTTTAAACAATAGTCCAAAAACACTGTTTAAAGCCGGAATGAATTGAATAAGAACCTAAAGAAATATTAAACCACTAGATGACTAGCGGAAAGCGATGCGGCAACTATTAATTGTGTTTGAAGTTCCCACAATAGGCTCGGAACGTGGGGGGAATGGGNNNGACGGACAGACGAACAAAGCGCCATTTGAATGTATTGGGCGGGAAAAGGGATTAAGATGTACCAAGCGGTTGGTTTCATCTATTAATGCATTAATTAGACTGAATAAATTTACAAAAACAGTTCAGAACCGTTCATTCTATCATTTGTTTTATATAGAGCTTAAACTTTACAATTGGTTATAGTAAGAATTAACGTTCCTTTATTAATCTATTGATAAAGAATAATATATCTGCGTTAGCTGTAAGTACAAGAATGTTAAATTTATAAATAAATAATAAATAAAATAAATATCATGAACTTTTAGTTAAAATTGATGTTTATAAAAATTATTTCCCCCTAAAAAAAATAAAAAAGTGTTATTTGTATTGAAACGTAGTCATTTCATGGTGGTCGCGGTGTGTCACAGAAAGATGTCAATAGTGAATATTGGTGTCATAAAGTACGCGTTTAATTGACTGTGATAGCCAACAAACACCCTATATTATCGAGCACCATTTTTTATTCAATTCTGAGATAAAAATAAACAAAAATGTTCGTTATGATCTATCTGCAATATATAGGACTTCAAGACAATGACGTTTTTAAATTGGAAACGAACGATGCAGTCTCAAATCCTTTCACAAATTTTCTAATACACTTTTAAACATGTATTTCAGATCCAGTTAAAAGCTGCTATATTGGCTTCAGAGGCATCAAGACGACAAGTTTGAAGTGAAGAATCCTTGCAAAGTGAATAAAATATATAATCATTAAAGAGTTTAAACTTGCGGTGAAGACAAACACGCGGTATTTTCGCAGTTCTTAATTAAATTGAGTGAATAAATAATGAACTACAGCTTCTGTTATATTAAAGGGTATAATTCTGTTAATCTCTAGTTTAATTATTACACATACACGATGGCCCTTAAATATATTGTGCTGTATCATTTTATGTCCATATTATTTTATATTTTTTTCGTAAATACTCTCTTGACCGACTTCGAACACCATCAATGTAAATGCACCCTCTATTCCTTTCTTTCATAACCTGATGGGACGGCAGCAGATATGACTGGAGGCAGATAAGGCGGAGGACTGATTTTAGTATTATAATGATAGATTAATGTATTACTCCGGTGTACGGGGCTGCATCAACATCGCAAACTTCAAGCTGTTATTTAGATTCTTTTGTCCGAAAAATCCCAATATCATTTTTTTCAGCAGATACTTTCTTGATTCAAACTCGAGAACCTTTTGATCTTTCATGTGCAATCACTAGACCAAATAGCAATATTTTTATACAGTTTGTCGTAAAACTATGCCAAAAGAGCGCAGTTCCACTTATTCAGCTAAAATGCAGAGTTCTTTATTTACAGTTTAGTTATCACAAGTGTCACTGGTTGCCGCGCTGCTGCACTAACGGAGAGAAATCGTCTTCGCGGGAATAAAAATAGTCACTCTATTGTTATTTATTATGGGAGGGAATGGACGAATTTATTAGGAGAGGAATTGTATTGGCATTTCGAATGAATTTAATGGAACACAAAACAGTTATCTGTGTTTTTTAATAATTCATTCATAAATTGTGCTGAAATATAATATAATTATACTTTTAATGACTATTTATTCGTTTAACACTTTTTTTTAAGACTTATTTGTTTGGATGAATGTCGTTAACTAGGATTGGCTAGATTGCAAGGAGACGAGGCGTATCTAGTATAAAGTACTAACATGCATTTATAAAAAAGTTGTAATGTTATGATTAATTATCAGTTTACTAATGTTCACAATATAAGTTTAGTTTAATTTTTTTTGGTAATTAGCAACTTTAGAGGAGTCCTAAAAACAGGACTTTTTATTATTCTTCTTAAATGTAGAAATTAATTTAAATTGATACGTTGCAGGCTCTCTTTGTGAAAGCTTGGTGATCTTAGATATTTTTTTAGTTACCTAGTTTACACACCAGTCTCACACTTAGTTTAGATAGGAGGTCAAAACTGTATTGTATGCACAAAATTAATTACTTTTTTTAATTAATAGAGTCATAGTAATCACTCTTAATCACCCGGCAAGTAACCCTTTGAAGTGAAGTGTTTTGCATCAAAGGCAATTAAGACGCGGCCGTATGACGTGACACTCGGGAACATTCCGTATTGTATTAATTACAATTTGTACTCGATAATTAATACACCACTGAGAATTATTAACATACTCGACTAATGTGAAACATCCTCGAAATCAAGTGATTCCTTTTGTACAAATAACTACTTCAACGAACCGAATGGCGCAGTGGATGTGGTGATGGCCTGTTGCGCCGGAGGGTGTGGGTTCGATCTCCACGAGTAGAAAATTATGATGTGTTAAATATTAATTTCCTTCTCTTTCTAGTCTGTGTAGCCTTGTATCTATAGTTTGTGTGTATTTACAAAAAAAGCTTAGTTTGGAATAGATAGAGCTTAGATAGTCCAGGAATATTTATATTTACTTATTTATTTACTCATTCAATTCTTAATTTTAGGATTTTCTGGAATATTATTCCGTCTCATTCTTCCTGTATTAGTGACAGTGTAATAGAGTTTTGTTATTTACAATATGGACATTTGTCAGTTTTTAATATAATACTGGAAAGGAAACAAACTGTGATCCGAGGAATCCTAGGGCCTTGTGGGTCAGGGTGAGGCAGTTCGTGCGTCCGTTTTATATGTTTATCATACAAATGTAATTTTCATAAAAATGTTTTTGTTTTTGTTGTAGTGTAAAATGTTATAATGTCTATATTTTTAATTCTGCTTGATTTTGGGCTTACGGACTAAAAAAAGCTTTATAGTAGAGTAAATGAAGAAAGGCAACATGGTTTCCACAAAATAAATTTTATTACTTATATAGTTGATTTTATTATGATTATGCAGAGAAATAAAAAGTAATATTAAAGTTTCAAATTTAATAAATTTTTTCCACTATTATTAGCTCAAGATATAATCTGAATATTACACGAAATAGAGGAGGTGGTCTTAATAATTTATATTCACGAATATAATATCATAGTTCAATAAGAACACCACGTCGTCGAAAGTCGTGTTTCACAGGACGTCACTTTCAGGAATGGGGTTGGCGGGTCAGCGCAATACTTACGTACCAATAAATAGCTTCGTTCTCAAAGAACCTTTATATCTGTAGGAATTGATAGGAAAATAAAGAAAATGTATGTGCTAGAAGTAGCGGCCTATATAAAATATATAGGAACGTATAAATGAAACGGGTATAAAATATATTTCATCATTAACATTCAATATAATTTATTAGTATATAAATAATTGTAACTTTATTGTTAGAAACTAAATGTAAAGGATGCCAAACTCAGATCAAGGTTTAGGTCTCAAATCTGTTTGTAATAAAGTAATAATTATTATTTAAAAAATAGTATTTACATAGATATAAAAATTAATCAATCAATTAACTCTCGCAATATAAAAAATTAACGACTCCCCATAGTCTATATAAAATATATATTTCATATAAAAATTATTAAAACAAACTATCCCAAAAATGCTTGAAAAAATGAAAGATCAACAACTTCAGAACTTATTCCTCTTGAGTCATGGACGTAAAGTTGTTATACGTTACCACATATAATATAATACTTCACTATCAAAACATCCCCCACACATCAGCTGCCAATGGGCTCTGAACACCAACGATACAGTGACGCGCTGATAAGGGATATGGGGTGTAACGTACTCCATAGCAGGAAAAGAGATTTTTAACCTCTGTCACTTTATTAGTGCTATGAAAAAGGTAATATTTGAAATATTTAATTTTCTATACAAATCTTTAAACTTTTGTTGAAAATGTGTGCACGTGAAAATAATTTTAACTCGTAACAAATAAATAATTTGAGTGTGAGGTGAACAATATTCTAAAAAAACAAAAAAAAATGGGACCAGAATTTTAATTGATTTAAAAGTAATAATAGAGTAAAGATGTTTTCATTGTCTTGCCCTAAACTAAAATGATTCGTATAACACATTCACGTAAAACAAGTACTTAATATTTATTTTGGGCACCAGTCTCTCACAAATTTAATAATCTCTCATATGCATTTAATTTACCATTGTAATGTACAACATAGTGACAAACATTTGTGATAAGAAAAATAAATTTAAATTAAATTAAATATAGAAATTAGTGAAAACAGTCAAAAAGTCTTTTCTTATTTTCGTCCTGATAAGAAAAATCAGAATTACGAACCAGTCTATATCAGGAGTAAGGACCAAGGAGGATATCACCGTCAGTAGATGTTCAGACGCCGCGGGGAGCGCACGCGTGTCGTCTGCTGTGAAATGTATTCATGGAACATACTTTGATTATGTGCGGTGAAATTGTGCTTTGTTGTTGAGGATTTCCTTAAAGAGGTAATGTGATTTTTTCTCGTTTGAATTTTATGATGTGCTTGGGGATCGCTTTTAGAATATTTTGATGTGTTGTTTACATAATGTTTAAGATGATTTTTGATTCGATGATTTTTATATTTTTTCGAAAATTTAAAAGAACAGTGACGATACTTTATTGACAACAATGAAAAAAAAATTCTTATGATATTTTAACAGGTGGTAATTATTAATCCTTTTAGGAAAAAAATACATAAATACGACTCTATCTTAAATTTTTAGAACACTATAAACAGAACTTTATTTGTTAAATAATTGATTGATTTCAGTATAGATGATTATATAGAAGTATAAAATAATTAATTAATAATATTGTTATGTTAAAAGGATAATTAGCAAGTACGCTCGGCCTTGTCGGAATCGTAGCAATAAAGTTGAGCGCGTAGCACTGGTCGCTCCAACTATATCATGAGAGAATCGGCCTTGTTTCTTTCAAATATTTTAGATCTTCATTAGATTATAATTGAAGTATGCGAAAAAATGTAGCGTGGGATTATTTTTTGTCCTTTGTATAGATGAGAACACTTATTAATTTACATTATATTTGATTATTACACAAGATCACAGCTATACTGGCTATTTGAACTTCCATTCGTTCTTTGAAATTTTATTTAAAATAATCTGTAAAGTCATATGTTTTATTCTTGTTATAGTTTTATTCCTCCATTAACAAATAACAAACGATTATCATAAGGCTCTGAAACTTAGATTTTATAGACAAATGATACCAATAAATTCTGAGGTACCTTACCTTCGAATAACAGCGGATGGAAATTGAGGTGTCATGGGTAAACACGAACGTATGTGTTCTGTCATCCCCTGATACGGTTTATAAACGACCTATGAAAATACAATCTACGAAGCGATACATTTTTCTCGTTTGCGATATTTTTTATAACAACAAAGCAACGAATAAGGATGTGTACTTATATTATACAGAGGAGAAAAAATTAATAAATGTATGTGTACAAAACTACTAGACTAATTTTAAAAATTCTTTCACCATTAGAAAGCTGCATTTTCACTAAGTGACCAATCTATATTATAACAAAGAGGAACAGGTGGTATATAATAATGTTTGAATTATTTGTAATTTAATCAAAATATATTGTTATTGTATATCACTTGTTGAATTTATAACTCATAGTGAAATTCGCAGCTTAATCCCACATCTGATGTCATGTCATTTTTACGACAAGTATATAATAAAGGTTATGGTATAAATTGGTAATTTCTTATCTTGTATGCACGCAACAAATAAAAATCTTGTTGGTATTAAGAAGATTTTTAGGACTTTTTTATATTTAATATTCAAGATTAAAAATTATTATAAATCCTGTGGGATTGGGATTTGTCGCACAAATTGACAATCAGACAAACAGAAAAAAATACTAAGCATTATTGTTTTAGGGTCCATTAAGATCCATATAGCATAGCAGTTACTCTTTGTAGAAAATTTGATTGTGCTGAAATGGTCTGGTTAATTAGAATATAATAGAATAATATTTTTATTCATGTAAACAATTTTTACAAGGTACTTATGAATAGTCATTTTTTAAGTTACCACCGGTTAGGTAACTATTGTTTTATATGCACAGATAAAATACTATTACATAACATGTAACGTTACGTGAATAAGCAAGATCTTCAAATAAAAACTTCGGAACTATATAGAAGGCCCTCATACGGCCACAGTTATAATGCCCCAGAAGTTGTCAACTTTACGGTCGTATATCTCGCGGTAACTTCAGATTATGTACCAACTTCACTCAACTCGCATGTTAAGTGAAGCCCCGTTTTCCTGTTGAAGCATAGGGTGTGTTTAATATACATTTCGCTGATCGATTTTTAAGTGATAAAGATGTCATTAATCTCTTATATGATATTTTATATTTAAAGAAAATACATTTCTAATACTTTCAATTCCACTTTATGAACACTTTATTTAAACACGACCGGTTTCCTATGTGTGACGATGATGTGTTCTTTCAATAAAAATAACATGCAATTCCAAGAAATATGAATACAAAGCATAAAGATCTCTTATGTAGATCGACATTTTTATTTCAAATTCATCTAGTATGGATAAAACTCAGATTCTTGATTTTACCTATAGCAACTATTCCCTATTTCTATCTTGCAGCATCAATATTTTTATTTATTGATTTATCATATAATAATGATTAGAGCGGTTCACAATAAACTTATTAAAGAATTCTCTGGTTAATGATGAATTTAAGAATATTTAAAGGGTATTAGGATACTTTTTTTACGTACAGAACGCGAAATTAACGCAAGCGAAGCCGCGGTAAAAATCAGTTCTGTATAGTAAGTATTTTAATTTTAATTCTTTAAGAACGTTTTCGAACTATATTGTTTTATTTAAAATCACTATTTTAGCGAGTAGAGTTTTGTTTAAAACACTTTTTCTATTTTATTGGTGGAATAATTCTGATCGGTTTTTAAAATGTCACGTAGACGGGATTGAAGGCTCTCCTGTTTGAGCCTTCTTTTGTGGGGCTAGTGCGGGGTAAACAATATTATTTACATTTGGCACGTGGGAAAATAACGCACAAATGCGAAGAAAATTGGTTATTAGAATAGGGATCATAGAAAAGTGATATGCTATGGGGATTGGGGCGTTTTATCCTTAGATTTAAATATGATATGTAACGATTCATTATCAGTTAAATTATACAAGTTTTAATTAAAAATATTCTCTTTAATTCTTAGTATATTCTTCATAGCGTTTTAAGTTAAATATTAATCGTATTAGGTGCTAAAAACTACTATACTAATTTGGATAGAATTTTAAATTAATATAGTTCGTACATCACAAAAATATAATTGCTACAATTTATATTGATTCTCTTTAATCCAATCAAAAACTATCAGTAACGACGCGGGCAATATCTATTTAGGCATTAACGCTGGAATCGAACCCCGGACTTTGCGTTTTGAAGCATATGTATTCATTTATCGCTAAAATTTTCATGTTTACCCTGAAAGCATCATTGATAATCGTCCCATCATGTTATGAATAATTTATAACATCGTGACCCAAAATAAATGGGAAAAAGATAAAAATTAAGGTTTTATTCGGAACAATATCCAGAATAAGTTAAATCGGATTATAATCTGCATAATTTAAAAGGACTCGACGCAAATACTTCATTAAATGGGAAATTTCATAAAAAGTTTGGAACTCATGTCATTAAGAATATTCGAGGATGACAATTATTTTGTGGGGGTGCTTTGAATTGGCCGAATTTTATGTGACTTGAATTTTTTATCTGCCTAACAAGGGCGAGTATATATTATAAACATTTTTTTAATTATATGGCTTATGTCAAAGTTTCACTAGTGTAGTGGTGGTACCATGGGTTCGTAAGATGTGACGGGATAATTCTGCTGCATAACATCTTCAGCAATAAAGGGAGCCGAGCATTGTATGATGAGGCCAAGATCGCACCGGCGAGGGCGCACCGGTGTAAAAGAAAGTTTGTATGTTTAGATGTTTATATGTTTGTGTGCGCATCACGCCGCAACTACTTCACGGTTTTGATGCAAGCGATTTCTTACAAACAACCGGAGAGTAGAGGAAAGATGGCATAGAACGGAGTCGAGTGCAAGTGCAGTATAGGTGGTTGGAAACTTTACATTTATTTTTACGTGTGCAAAGCCGCGGGTGGTAACTAGTACTCAATAATTTAAACATTTTCTTCAAAATTACCAATATGAGGGTGCGTTGTCAAATATTCCATTTACCAATGTTCTGAATATTATTATTATAAGAGATATACTTTATTTTTATGCCTATTTTTTTAGGCACTATGTATACGTTCATGAATTATTTATGAGTAAAAATCAAGAAAAGACGATGTTTTCATTGTCTCGCCGAACTAGAATTATTCATGGAGAAGTTTGTGAAAACTTTCGTAGAGTTGTAACTCTTTGTATTTTCTTTGTTTTTCCCGCCTCGTGGATCTGGTGGTAAACATTTTGAGAGTGAAGCCGAGCATTGTACGATTGAACCAAGCTCGAACCGGTGAAATTACCACCCCACAGCAGAAGATGGGCATGAAGCAGTATTGCACTGTGTTTCTACTCCTACTCTACTCTACTCCAATTTCCCATTATTATTCCTTTCCTTATCCCCTCCTCTTCCTTAGCCAGTAAGCCATCTGCGACACTCGATGTTGTAGATGTTCAACCGCATGCTTCGCTTGCCTGCTATAAAATAAATAAAAAATAAAATGTCAATTACTTTACACATCAATTTTAAAAATTATGACTGACTTACAATAATTGTGTAATGTTTCATATACAAAACAAAATTGTTGTATTGTTAAGTAATAAAAAAATCTAAAGCTCTTTATAACTAAATTATCCAAGTAGACCAAACCGCGACCAAAAGCTAGTATCAGCCAATATGCGTTCTCTATCAGTCCTGACATTTGTCAGAAAAGTGACAACTCTTGTAATAGCTCGCTAACAAGCAACAACCTTCGCTAACGAAGCCTGTTGGAATGAAGGGAGCACGAAATCTTACGATGTGTGTCTTATGTTATGTAAAGCAACTTGTAACAAATATAATTGTATAAGAGGCACAGATAAATGGTACAAAACAGGTATAGAATGCAAACTCGTTTATATACTTCATTTTCATTCTTACGCATAAGCAAAGCACACAACACAGACGCAAGTTTCAAATTTATGAGATTAATTTTCAGACTGTTCTGACGTGACCCAAGGTGTCGTATCCATGATGTATGTCAATGTGTGCATTGCTCGAGCACGCTTTAAGCAGTTTGACGTCTATATACGCATCGTTAGATTCATGATATTTATCAACGACTTGTATTCCGTTCCATAACCTGACAATTCTTGTGATTGCTTCCTAACGAACCTGTTGGAATGGAGAGAAGGCACGGAATCCTACCGTGTATGTT
Source organism: Phoebis sennae (assembly GCA_001586405.1). Taxonomy (NCBI): domain Eukaryota; kingdom Metazoa; phylum Arthropoda; class Insecta; order Lepidoptera; family Pieridae; genus Phoebis; species Phoebis sennae. The sequence continues at coordinate 26,590 of LQNK01002849.1, read as the reverse complement.
TTATATGTAGTTGTATCTTTACATTATCATACTAGGGGCATTGAGTTTACCTTTGCTTTATGTGTATTTTATATATGTGTTTATATATAGAACTTAAGCGGTACGGTTAGAAAACAACTCGTATGGTCGTAGGGTATTAATGATAATAATTGAAACGTTAGTTTTATCGTTCCCGGATGAAATTAAAGACAAAGTTATTGATTTGTTGTGTATTATGTACAAATTTTTTGTCTGTTAAAAATGGGCAAACAATAATTTAGTATGAAAATCCATCTTTAATTTAATTTTATTCCTCTCCTTTTTTGCGTTTGATGAGGATACGAATAAAGTTTTAATTATTTTTCTAAATTGTAAGCAACCATTCGATGACGTGACACGTATTATTGCGTGTGCTCCCCTGACACGCGGACAGACGGTCGTTAACTCTTTATTATATTTAATTTTGTTATTATGACATAATAATTAGGTGGATGTGATAAGGGTAAGGGTTCATTTTATTTAAATCGTTCCTAGCTTTGCCTTTACAATTGAAGTTACTAAAAATACTATGAGTTCTCTCAGGGATTATACTTGCAAAATTTGTTGATATAACCTTAACAAAAATATAAGGTCTAAAGTTGATAATAAAAAAACAGGTGAGAAATAAAAATAATACATAAAGTGATATTGAAAATCTACGGCTCAATCAATGCACAAGTATAAGTCAAGAAACGTGCAAAGTCATAATAATAGTACGTTCAAAAACTATGATTAATACGGACAAATATTTTGTTAAGGTAACTGGAAACAATTTACTGACGTACTTCTGTCCTCTTTGTGCACACAAACTAGTTAATAGGACTGACACAGACATAAATAATAATTTGACCATGATCTGTTAGTGACCGAATTAAATATACTGTGTTTATTTTCAAAAGTGTGGATGTATTTATATGGCGGATAATTATAGTCCTCGAAAGATCGTTTTGTTCTTGAAAATAATTTCATACAAATGTACAAAAGGTACGCTTTCAAGCCGACAAGGCATCTGCGACAGTCCAATATTGTAAGTGTTCATGGGCTGCGGTCAGTCTCTTAACATCAGGTGAACCGCATGTTCCGCTTGCCCGCTGTAACATAAAAAAACCTCAGTCTGTTTTTAGAAAGTCGGTTAAAATACATAATTAAAATTTTACTCGGATTTAGAATAAGATTTTAGCATAAAACTTTTCATTCATTTGAATTGCAAACTGGCATAAATATGCATTCGTAACATTTGTTGAAACACAACTTTTTCCGAAAAATAGAAATTAGTTTTCCCCAGACAACTTTGTTTTCCATTACAGTGTTTTTGTCTGTTTGGTCATTTGTGATACAGTTGTATTCATTGGTCTGCGAAGAAAGTTTAGTGGTTGGCCAAGGATTTACATTCACTGAAGTAAACGTGCAAAGTTGGGTGCAACTGCAGTGTTACGGACAAAAGCTCTAAATGTTATCAGATTATCATTATAAACATTTTACATTTATGTACAGTTCTTGAAATTTCATGATTTGTTCTTCTAAATTCATTACATAATATAGTTTAAATGCGACAAACTTTTTTACACCGATCTTCTAGGTAACGTTTGTGATCTTTGCCTACAGTTTAGTTTGCATATATTGATTTAACGATAAGTGAGCCATCGTATAATTAGTTGTATTAAGACGGTTTATACTATGTAATATAGTGAGTATAAACCGTCTTAATACAACTAGTTTAGTTTCCAATGTAAAATCTGCTCAGTTGTATTACAGCACAAGCCACAAGAGGCAGTCATTAGGGTTAGCGCTAATAGATGGCACCAGCTCTCAATGCATCTCGTGTAATTTGTACCACTAATTACGTCTGTACCACGGTTGATTGAGGGCTCATGCATTATAAGCTTAATTTAATAATTTGTCTTTTGTGCCATAGATTGACTGCCTTGTTAGAGGTAGATCTTATTGACGTTTATTGACGTGACTGAACAAATACACATTTTTAACTTCCTATTAACCTATTCCTATTCCTATTAATAACTTTTATAACTTCTTTCCGCGGCTTCTTTATTTATTTATTACGGCAGATTTTATCCCACTTTTGCAAAGACATTAGGTAACTTATCAACTAGCTATAAAATCAAATAAAAATAAATATGTTAATCTATACATATAATAAAATCGTAGACTAGCCGTGTCTGTACATTTAATATTTTCAAGAAAAAATTAATGTTTCGCGTTTCATTTATGATTCTAAACTCAAAACAATGATTTTTATAATTTTTGTCTGTTTGTCTGTTTGTCGGTTTGTCTGTTTGTCTGTTTGTCTGTTTGTCGGGCGTTTGTACGCAGTCAACTCCGAAACGGCGTAACCGATTTAGATGCGGTTTTCGATTATTTATTACGGCAAGTCCCGGAGGTTTTAGTGTTTGTTTCATTCAAATCGGTTAAAAAATAAAAAAGATATGAGGGTTCAAAGTGATCCATCAAAACATCATCAATGCGCGTAGGCACATTAAATATAATCTTTT
>LQNK01002849.1:0-23257 GCA_001586405.1 Phoebis sennae | reverse complement strand
TTTTGCGCAACTTGCAGTCTTTTTAAATGTATTTTAGCGGCAGTGCCCCAAACCTCGATGAGATATTGTAGATTCGACTTTGCAAATGCATTATATATGAGTGTGCGTACAGAACTTGGTTTTAATCGACTTTCCAAAAAACTTGGTGGTTATTGTAAAAAACTTTAGTTTTTTTAACAGTACACGATTTCTCCTGTTTTAAACATGTAGAAAACAAAATTATTTAGTGTTTCTCACATTGCAATTAACATTTTTTATGTAGGTAGTCAAAAAAAGGTGTCGTGAATAAGGTTCCTAATATAAATAATAGAATCTAATTGAGTTGTGTCGATTGTGCTCTTAAATGTGTAAAATCTAACTTAATAATATTTCATCATTAATTCGTTAGACTATTCTTATTGTTTTTATTTTGGGTTATATCTTAAATGATTTTTTGTTTTGTTTTAGGTTCCATTGTTCTATCATTTCTTTATTTCTTTATGAATTGGTAAGGAGGTTGGAATCGGCAAAGATAACACTTACCACATCCTATAGGCAACATATTATAACAAAACAGTTTTTCGTTAATATTTTGTTTAGATTTTTGATTTGAGCTTATTTATTGTATGGACATATTTTTTAGATATTTTCTGACTTAGAGACTATAAATAAAAAGAAGTTTTTTGTTAATACGTCGTTTAGGTTTTGGAATTTATCTTAGATTTTTATTTGGTTTTAAGATTCAATAATTGTTCTATTTTTTTTTAGTAAACTGAACATATCTTTTTATAGGAATTAATGCCTTTTAGACTATAAATAAAAAGAAGTATTTCGTTCATACATTATTGAGGTTCTGGAAAATATAGAATAGAATAGAATAGAAAACACTTTATTGCACACAAGCATAGACAGAAGATACATACATGAAAAGAACAGAATATAAGTGCAAGTAGGCGGCCTTATCGCTAAAGAGCGATATCTTCCAGGCAGCCTTTGGATATAGGAAAAGTTAATTAACGAAAAGAATAGACGATGTGCATAACTGAGTAGAAAACAAAATGTAAATGAAAAAAAAAATATATAAATAAATAAAAAAATATACTTATAATATAAATAATAAACATATATATAAAATAGTAGCAATGTACATAGATAAAATATATTTATAGGTTAAGATTTAATTTTAAAATTGTATAAATGAGCGATAAATTAAATACATATAATTAATGTCATATTTTTTTATAACGACTATGTTCATTTTGTAGTCTACGCGAGCGAAGCCGCGGGCAAAAGCTAGTAAATAAATAAAGTTTACTTTTTTATTTTCTTCAATTTTGTAATTGTGATGGAAATAAGGGAAAACATATTTCAGATGCAAGAATCGCAAAAAAAACATTTTATTACGAGAAAAATGTAACATTTGTAAGGTAATTTTCTCTTAATGCGCTCCCAAGCTAGACAAAGTGTTACAATCCTACACTTGTATCCAAGATCAGCAGATACCCGCAGCGCGCCTTGCGTCTCGTCGCCGGCGTGACGCCGCGCCCACGCCGCCGACTTACGACATTAACTGACGAAATACTTTTATTTTTAGTGTTTAAGCGATTGTGTTTCTGATATAACTGTATATTAGACATTTCTATAAATATATCAGTCTTGTGTTACTAGGTGTTCCACTTGACTTCACTTCTGTAACACAATGGTATGTAGCCTATAAGATAGTGTATGTTACTTTCTGATTATACACGTTTTTAATGGAGGAATAATTATTGAAAGTGGTCTAGTAGCTTTTGTGTGAAAAGATAACAATCATACATACAGAAACTTAAAAATTTCCTGATTAAAAATTTGTACTATATGCAGCTACGGGAAATCAAACTTTTTTTTTCGGTTTATGTAGATACAGCCGTGGGCTCGAAGAAGTAACATGTGCATAACTATATTTTATTTTCATATAAATGACCACATTTGTTGGGTATAGCTTAAAATGTAGTCTATAGGATGCACTTTACGCGCAGTGTGATAGGGCTACCAGGAACAACTATTCTCAGTTACAGTAACGGCTCTAGCTAAATAGTTGAATAACAATACCTTCAGGAATAGCCTATAGCACCTTCCATGATAGAAGAAATTCTTTACTACATAATAATTTCATTATTTTATTTACTTTAATGTTTTTATTTATCTTCCACTGCGTGTTTGTTTTGCGCCATCACGTACCTTTCTCACATATCCTTTCCAACTTGCCTAGAAGAGATAGCTTTTTAGCAATAAGGCCGTCCTTTTGTATGAAGATATATATCTTGTTATTGTCTTCTGTTTCTTCCTAATTGTTGTGAGTATCTTTTGTACAATAAAGTGTTACAAATAAATAAATAAATCGAAGATACTTTCCGCTAATAAAAAGCAAGGGGTCTTCATAGGTTACGATTACAGATGGAAGAACATTGGGTTGACCGTTTTGTATTTTGTTTCCTCTGATATATAAGAGGAAGAAAATGCTCAAGTCGCAAGTTCTCTGATAGCCCTGGATAAGGCGGCGTTAGATGGTAGTTGTCCAGCTCGGTGGAGCGCGCTCGCCCCATCAGCAATTACTGATCGTCTCACTTCAACGACATGTAAAACATTTTACTGTGAAATTTATTAGAATTTAGAATATGAAAGATTTGTGACATTTGCGACTACTGTGCGTAAAAGCACACATTTATAGCAACAAGGAAATATTGTTTACTTTTGTCTTACGCATCTTTGAAATTTGAATCTCAAGCGCCGGCCTAATTATTATGTTCACATACATATATAAAACGAATTAAGAAGGTATGAATGCTAAAGAATATGTAACTGCTAAGAAAAAAACAAAATATGGAAAAAAAGCCGACTGCACCTAAAGTAAATGGAATCAGAATTATACAAAGCTTTACCTTCCTATTTTTTAAATAAAAAATAACTCTGTGGTATATAATTCAAAGGAAGTATTGTGTCCTTTTTATAGTAGAATTAGTTTTACAATACAATCTGGTGGCCCTGTGGCCCTGTGCAGTGTTAGACGGTAGTTGTCCAGCTCAGTGGAGCGCGCTCGATCCATCGCCGACCAATTACTGTGCGACCAATAGCGCTTTAGTTCTACGGGACCAGTTTTATCCCTTCTGAAATACTATGGAAATCGTTTTTCATAAAAACATCCCGTTATGTTCGCGTTTTTATGTGATCTGTCCAAGTTGTGAACTTGGGTTATATTATCACGCATAAATGGCTTAACAGATTTGGATGAAGTTTGTTTTAGGGATAAGTCATAAGTTGCAAGACCACTGCCACTTCTTCCGCGTGGATATCTACAGTGTTTATTTATTATTTTTATATCATTTATTTATTTATCACATATATTTTAGTTCAAGTATATTTTAGTATATTTTAGTTTTTTTCTTTTTTACTAAACAACTTTTTATTTTATTTATTTGTTTATTTATTTTTATAATTTATCATCACAGGATGTCCTAACTTGATAGATTATTTTAGTGTTAAAAAAAAGAAAAGACCAATCTATACACAACACATATAAAACAACGCAATGTGAATTCGACCTGAGTGCAAAAAAACAGTTCGACTTCCAAAACTATTAATAATATTATAATCCACGATATTATATACCTTCTTATCAAATTTCATCTAAATCAGTTTATTCGTTTTCGCAAACAACCTCACATCCCATTCATATCAAGTTTATTACCAACGCAATTCGCAAATATTTCCATGATTGGTACTATCAGTAATAAAGTGAGCGAGTTCAGTGACCCCACTTTACCTGTTGCGGCCACTTAGTGGCCCCGAGAGGGATTACTCTCTCTGAATAACTGACATCTTTTGATTGAGTTTCTTTCAGGACTACTTATTAAGACTATTTTTAGTAATGGAATGAAATTTATATTTGTGACAATGCTTTTAAATTTAACAATTGTGACAAAGGCATTTAAGTAAATGTATAATGAAATTCGTTTCTATTTCTGAGAATCCATTAGTTTCACCCAAGATAATCAATATTCAAATTAATTATTAAAAGAAATAATTTAATTATACTTGGTACAACTTTTACTAAACTCTACTCTAGAGTATAACAGTAAACTTAATTCAAAAAATTGATAAGTCACTGAACCAATTACGATTATTTTTTTAAAGATAGTTTGAAATCCGAGAAAAGACAAAGGATAGATTTTATCCCAGAAGTCCTACGGAAATGCGGGTAAAACCGTGGCAAATAGTATAAACCATACATCATTGAATTTAAAAAATGCTTGCCGTTTCAAGGTTTTAAAACCAATTTCAATATGACGTGTAAACGCTACACATTTTCATTGTAACATAATTTAAGTATTTTCACTTTACATTAAAATTGTGTGAGCACGCAAGCGGCCATATTTATAGGTCTTTGGAGGCCTGTGTAACATCGGGCCGCTGTCAAGGCCTGTAAACCTCCACTGACCTTATCGTGAACATCTCGGCTCTAATTACTCCAGGAAGGGTAACGACCGGTACACTTAGAGGCTTGTTTGTTAGGTTAGCCTTAAGTCTTAAAGATTTCAGGTTTAAGCAAGTCCCAGGCAAACATAGGTATAAGAATTTTTCAATTAAATTAACAGTCGTTAAACAAATGACTATAAGATCCCGTGAAGCTTTGCAAATTGATTTATTTAAAATAAAATCACAGCTATACCCATTCTTTTTCTTGGAAACTGATTAGAAACAATAGGCATATATCTATTTTGTCACGCACACTCCTGCACTGTTATATTCATCTCTTATACAGTTAATAGTACCAAGACAATTTTGAAATCGGGTGTCAAGTCTAGTATCAAAATTGACCACCATTCTCAAAATTATTTTCTTCTTTCCCGTTCTCGTGGAATTTCTAAGATAAAAACTATCCAATGCCATGCAATTTTGTGGTTTTTAAACAATCTCTGTACAAAATTGAATCCAAATCAGTTCAGTGGCTCAGGCGTCAAAAAAAGACAGACAAAGGTAAAAAAGACAGAGTTACTTTCGCATTTATATTATTAAGTAAGGATTATTAAATAAAGCCGTGTTAACCTTCCGAAATTCTTGAACGTCTCTCAGGTTCCGAGTCAAGTGTAATACCGAAATTCATTGATTTTTATCTGTTTCATGTACATCGGCGTCAAGTTGCCACACGAACTGAATACAAAGTGGGGTCGCCGGGGATAACAACTCGTACAGAATTGTCAAAGTATATTTTGATGGACGTGGTTTTTTATCGACTTACAAAAAGAAAGGATTGTACTGTTGGAAAGTTACACTGATCTGCCATATAGTGGATTCAATATCAATGTCATTTGGATAAACTATAGATAAAAGATAACTTGAGATAAACTAGTTTTTCCATAAATTGATGTACCTACTGTTTTGTTTTCAAAGGATCTCAAAATTGGAAAAATAATGAAAGATGATATGGCCAGCTTCCGCAAAAAGTTCGGGAAAGGAGACTTTTAATTAATTCCATTTATTTTATAATCAACTTGCTTCTGCCCGCGACTTCCGTTCGCGTTTAAATGGGGTCTCCGAATCAATTAAAGGAATTCTATCAACTCATCCAGCTGGTACCCTATCTCTATACGAAGTTTTATCACATTTTGTTATGTCTGTTTTCTGTTGCGACGTGATTGACACTCAATCATGTTTTACTTTAGTAATAGGCACGTTAATTCACGTGGCTCTACGCGTGTCTATGGATCCATAAAATCCTAAAACCCATCAATCTAATAGGTACTCTATTAGTATAGGAACAACAAAGTCTGTTATCAGTGGTTGCATGATTGTCACACAAATATTGAACCCATCACATTTATATTATTAGTAGAAATCAGGGCTATTTCCGATTCTACTGTTCCTGGGTCTGTTGCAACCATAACCTTAGCTTTATTTACCGTAAAGAAGATGAAGACCATTCAGTATCACGACTCAATCAATCTGTAGCAGCAAATGATGACGAATATGAATGCATTATCGATTAGCACCACCTCCAGCCATTCAATTAGACGGCTGATTGAGACACTCTCGATAAGCGAGATTAAGGAAGGAGGATTAAGGGTGCTGGGTAGGGCTGCTACAGAACTAAACAGATTTTATTTTGTTTTGAAATGAGAGCAGAAATATTAATGTAGTCTCATAATAAGACTACAGGCCATGAACATCCTAATATTAGAAGTAATGGTGAGGTTTCAACGTACTTTCAAAACTAAAATTGTGTTTATTAGTCACATCTCACACTAGCGCTCAAATCTAGTAAAAGCCACACAATAAATGAGGATCAGTTTCAAAGAACAGGAGTAGAAGGAAAAGATTTGTTTCAGGATAGAAGAAGAAAGATCTGAGAAATGGTAGCATTTCAGATTACATTTTCTGTTCTGATCTTGGTATATCAGATATATGATAGATATGGTGTCAACTTCTCTGATCCTTATTAAATAAAATAAGAGCGATTAAAAGCGTGGTCACGCTCGCTGTAAAGTGCTCGAACTGTCGGGTTAAGTAATAATGTAAAATTATGTATAATAAATCACGTTTAAAATCCTTTAAAAAGTATTTTATTTAATATGGAAAGTACTCGCGTTAAAACAAACACAAGATTATACTATTCCCTGATCCTATTTTCTAAAGATTTATAGTTGAATGTTAAAAATATTTATTGATATTTGTGTTAACCCTGGCTAGGTGTGAGATTCAGGCCGTGTAATTGGTCACGTTTGCCGAAAACAAAGACGTTGTAAAGATGCCATTCTGAGGGGTTTTCAAGCTATTGGGATTTTACTTCACTTCATGCCGAATGGAAAATGTAAATGCTTTGGGTTATTCTGCGGTTATTTATTAAAATTGTATCATACTATATAATTTAAACATTTTAAAGTTTATTCTGAGAAAATCTCGTAATTAAGTTCCACTTTGGATAACTCGCTTGCTAGTGCATGCAAATATAGGTAAATAAGTAAAATATATAACATATTATTACATGTATAGATAATTAAAATAAAATAAAATAAATAGTCATGTCAAGTCATTATGGCAAACCAATTTGTATAATGCAAAAATGTCGCATACATAATGTGAATATTGATTTCCCTCGAGGAACACAACATACCATGAATTACTCTTAAATCTGAAATGAATTTGCGACAGAGGCTGCAAAATAAACATTTCACAATATTGTATAAAAACCAAATATATAAATAAGTCCTCCAGGTGTACCAAGACCCCATAAACCAGAGTCATAAAGAGCGACGTTTATGTGTTTGTTTGTCTCCACGCCCAAGACCGAGTGTCTGCGCGTAATCGTCTGGAAACTTCTAGAATTGCTACGAACATCAAAACAAGCGTCACGTTACGAATGTAAGCTACGCAGTTACGTAGACAACATACAACCTCGTCAGTTCAATCTAGGACCTCATTACATCAACAGTAAGTCTTATGTTCAAACTCAAAAGTATTGAAGAAAATTTAGCAGTTTTATAGAAAAAAGGGTTTACTTGAGAAATTAATAAGCGGACCTAGGAATTATAAAATACCAGTTAAACATCAATGACATACAACTGAATCGCTGTCATATACATTTTTCCATTACATTGATACATCTATGCTTTAGAACTAACGCAGACAAATTGATATCAATTTAGCTTGCAAGATTTTCCATTAAAAATATATACCAAAAGTCCAAGGTTAAAATTATTTAAAAAAATCAATGGTTAGATGGAGAAATCCTTAGAAGTCAATCAGTAAATATAATCTATCAGCTTCTTACATTACCATAGCCGCCAATTAGACCCTTGATGTTTTGCCCGGGGCCACTTCAAAAACATGGCGTCATTAAACACAGGCCATAAATCTAACCATTGATTTTTTTAAAATTATTTAAAAAAATCAATGGTTGGATGGAGAAATCCTTAGAAGTCAATCAGTAAATATAATCTATCAGCTTCTTACATTACCATAGCCGCCAATTAGACCCTTGATGTTTTGCCCGGGGCCACTTCAAAAACATGGCGTCATTAAACACAGGCAGTAAAGCTCCAGGAACAAGAGCACTGACCTGTTTGGCTAATACAATTAATTTTACGGCCTTGAAGTTGGTGCCTCTTCCTGCGGAGTAATGGTCCCTCGATATTAATATAACCAGGAATTTACTAAACTTCTAGAGATAATAAGCGTGAAATAGTATTAAAATAGTATAATAAATAATAGTAGTGCATGGAAGATTCGGTGAATAAGTGCTCAATTTCGCATTGAACCTTAAAACTAACAAATAAAAACAACAGAACAGATAAAGTTCAAATCGGGCGGGCCTTATCGTAGTGATTATTAAGATTTATTAAGGAAACCAATTTGTTCTGTGTGTTTCCTGTTCAGAGCGCTCTTTTTTAGGCAACCAGTGGTCAAAGAAAGAGATTCTACGCACAAGTTAAGCGTAAGGTGCGTATCAATATTACACAAATAAACATACCATGCAATTAAACGTAGATACAGTAGTATTTTATATAAAAGTATGTATTATTTTTTTCTTGTAGTAATCTTCCCTTTCCCTTCTCTAGTCTCGGAATCCTTTTCAAACAAGATCGATGTCAATCGTCCTATAACACAGGCCTTCCTTAGTGGTTGGGATCAAATAAAATCCGATGAGATGCATTTAATTTAGTTTGTTTTTTCATAAAAATATGACAATATTTTTGGTTGTGAGACCAATTTTGTGTATAAATGTAATCTAGCTGTCTTTTTCACACTTATAGACAGATAATTCGACACAATCGGAGAGCCAGAACCAAAATCTGTAAAGATCTAAGAACTGCCGACTTTTTAAGACCCAAATTAATGACGAGTCGTTTATTTTCTTTCGGTTCGTCATTAATCCACTTGTAAAGTGAATAAAAAGTGTTACCAAGAGATTCTTTGCAAAACTTCTAATGGCCGAAATTTTCTGAAAGGAAATTGGCAGCATTTTTACATTTTGTTTTTTCCTCCGAAGGAATCCTTGTGTTAATGTAGCCAGTTTATCTTGCTTTTGTGGTCTTATGATAATTTATTTTTAATCTTTTTAATGATTCGTGAAACGATTAAATAGTAATTTCTTCCATGTCTGAATTGTGATTTATTCTGTTCACAGTAAATCCGACTCTATCACAACGTATTGTTATGTTTAATGGACTGTATTTTATTTTCTCACTTGCCTGATATCTGGATTTTATGGGATAACATTTTTATGAATATACTTTCAGTCCGTATAAGATAATTTACTACGTCTTCAAGATGACAGTTATTCAACGTCGTAATCTAACTCGCACTGAATAATAATATTAAAAACTAGCCGCGCCCCGCGGTTTCACCCGCGTAACGTCTGATCCCGTGGCAACTCCGGGATTAAAAGTAGCCTATATGTTATTCTGAACCCTTACCTGTATGTATACCAAGTTTCATAATAATCGGTGCAGTAGTTTTTGTGTGAAAGAGTAACAAACATCCATACATCCATACTTACAAACTTTCGCCTTTATAATAGTAGTAGGATAATGTGTTTATTTTTTACTTTTCTTTTGTGCGCGAATAGAAACAAAAGCTATAGTTTTCTATAACCCTTTAGCTATTTTTGTTTCTAACAAAGATATTTCCTCTTCGTAATATTATCACGGATACAATTTATAGCAGTAAATGAGTATTATGTGAGAGTGATAGCTCCTTTTGCGTCGCAAGCTGAATATTCCCTTTGAGTCTTGTTTGTCCTTCCTGAGTGCTGGCGCTTGTCGGAACAAAGACTTTCATTATGAAAGAAGTCAATTATTTACACGACAAGTTAACAAATTTTGTGATAAAATGCTCAGATTCCTTTTCATAAAGAGACCTCTTAAATTCTGTTAAGAGTTTATAAAATGTTAACAGACTCAAAAATTTTAACATTATTTCACTCAAATATTATTTTATACGCAGGCATATTGGTGGAATTAGATAATATTTAAGTATAACGACTTAATTTAATCATTCTATGTATGTTTGTCCACGAATTTCTGGAAACTAAAAGTGTCACCTACCTGACGATGATGTACGAAACCGGTCGTGTTTAAATAAATAAAAAAATATTGTAAAAAGTGTTAATATAGTGGAATTGAAAGTAAAAAATGTGTTTGTCTTTATATAAAAGTGATATGCAATTCCATCAAGAAGTATCAATACAAATGTATGTCATCAATATAAAGTATGTCATAAGGATGCTTTATGTTACTTATACTTCAATTGAGGATACAGTTTTAGATTCAACAAAATTGGTCATGTAGTTTCAGAGATATGGGTAAATTAATAAAATATAATAAAGAGAAGTTGTCAATTCTGTTTTTGTTTTTACAAATATTCGTGACTATGTGATAAAATAAGAAATCGCCTTCTCATGGATTACAATGTCAAAATGTTACGTCTATAGATTAAGTTTTCCGATAAATAAGTCTTCACAATCTTTTTATGCGTATAAAAACATCTTATATGAGCTAAAATATAATCCATAGTGACCATATATCGCAGGACATCAATCACATATTCATTAGCGACCTTTGATGATGAATTAGATGTTTGATTGAACGATGGGAAATTATCGTAGTCATAATTGTTTAATTAATAGTTAAAGTAAATTGTTTGAATGCGATAATCTCAAGAAATACTGGTATCATTTTAAAAATATGTTTTTAGGGTATACAATTAATTGCGGAAGACTATAATATTACGCTTTAGGAACGAGGCTGCACGATAGTCAAGACTGACAAAATAACTAATACATTAAAATAATTAGAAAGACTTCATACATTCATTCAGGAGACATAGTAACTTCCTAACTTAATAATAATATACCTATATAATATGTTAACTATAATAAGTTGTAGAAAAATGTAGTGACAATAACAAGTGGACAATGGAGGCGTCTCCGGCGATCTTTACGACTCTGTTTACCACACCGCTCGCGGCGCAAGGCTTAGCATGGTCCCAAACAATATGTCTTTAAAATTTGCCTAATATGTGAATGTTTGAATAAAAGGCAACTATATATTATATTGTGTATTGTGATTATATTGTTTTACGATATGTATTACAAGAGATAGTGAGTCTGAAGGTAGGATACTCTGCCCTGGCGAGTGGCGACTGAGTGTAAAATATCGATCCGCTTCTTGGAACAAATCTGGATCGTGATATATTTTGCTGATTTAGAAATTTAATATAAAATGTCGGCACAAAAACAAGCAAGTTTAAAAACGTTTTCGCTGTACACTTTGCGACCTTTGACATATAAATGGGTACGTCAATTAAATTAACCAATGAACTGGTTCGGAAACAGCACAATTAAACAATAAAAATTGGCTTAGTGCGAGTTGGACTTGCATACCAAGGGTCTCATCTATAACTCTCGAACGAGCTAAGGGAGGTCTCGGAGTCGAGATGGCCGGGCGATTGTATGTTTGTGTGAAAGCATGTGTGGGTGTTTGTATTTTTGTATAAAAAAATAAAAAATCCGTTTATTGCTTTTACCAATTAAAACTTAAAAGTACAATAAAAATACAACCATTTTTTTTAAAGTAAGGCATAAGGGGTATATTCAGCATAATATGTTACGGGCATCCTAAGATACCCGCAACGCTGTTTTTCAATATACCCCTTTACACGGACAGATGTTAGCCGACAAGAGGAATTGTATGTTAGTAGGAAAAAATTTGTTCGATGAAAACTTGAGTACCATTTATCGGATCTTGCTTAAATTTTAGAGGCGAATAGTTTATACAAAAAAAAAAGATTTTGAAGATGACTGAAATCAGTAGTTCATTGTTACGAAGATAGGAGGGTCAAATAAGTGAATGTTCGTCCGAGAATATCTAGAGTATGATTGATCCAATGTTGATAGAATTTAGTAAGTGAATAGTGTAGATAATGAAAAATCCCGAATACAAAAATACGCGGTTGGTTGTTGGTTACTTGCGCTTACACCTTGGGTCGTGTTCATCAGTATTGAGTGTAAGCGGTGAAGGCCGTCCCACGCACGCCGTCCGCACATCCTCACAATGCCGGCGCCAATATAACGCTCCCAATGGAATATTCCGGAATAAACACCATTTTCTTATTTTTTTATTTGTTAATGAATAGCTGATCCACGCGGCTTCGCTTCCATAGCATAATGTTATATATAAAGCCCATAAAATATAGTCTATGTTACTCGTGGTTAATGAAGCTTTCGAATGGTGAAAAAAATATTCTTTTTATAATATGCTTTTTTCTTTCTTTTTTTTTTTAAATATCCGACCAGATTATAAAAACTAACCGATTATTCTTTTAATTTAACCTGTAACGATAATCAAATAATATAGCCCTAAAATTAAAATGACTAAATAAGAATCCTTATTAGGATGCCGCTAACGGTCTACAAATCATTGGATACAAGTGTTCGCATAGTGAACACTGTACGTGCAGTGATCGTAATAACTCCAGTTTACGGGTCTCGCGTGCTAAGGTCAGCGCCGGACCTCACGCGATGGTCCATCTACTTGAAGTTGCTAACTGAGTGTGTGACAAATAAATAGCAATATTGACATTTCATAACTGTTAATAAAAAAATAAAATAGCGTTTAATTTCAAGAGCCAAATATTTTATACAATGTGGCGTCACGTTACGTCACAATTCCTAAATCGCGATATTGAAATGTTTTCGCCGCTAAGTTCATATACCACTTCCAAACATTAATCGTCGGGGACTAAAGGCCGGCCAGTTCTGTAGTTTCGACTGGTCGAGGATCCTTCGTTAGAGGAATAATACCATCATCCACATTATAATACGTATCACAGGAAACAGTGCTTATGCTGTTGTCGTCAACTTTGTAAAGTTTTACTAATATTATAAATGTCAAAGTTAGGATATTTGATTTCATTAAATTTCATGTAAAAAAGGCTGCCAGCTGGATAAGATGATAGAATATATAATTAAGAAATTAAAAATAATAATTATAAGGTTTAAAGACACTGAATTAGATGCGTATAATAATGCCAGTTCACAGGTCTCGCGTGTTAGGGTCGCCGCTGGACCACACGCGATGTCAAATCAACTTAAAGAGTTGCTAACTGTGTGCCGAGTGTGAAGATAAAGTCTTTACTTTATCTGCGGTAACTGTAATGAGTGGCAGCATTTATGGGACGAATTGTTTCTTTAGTTGACATCCTATCAGCCGATTTTGTGTGATCGAGAAATAAATATAGGCGTTTGTGTTTTGTGAATGAACTGAAATGCTATTTGATGGTGAAAGAATGCGTTCTTCGGTATATACCGAATGTATATACATTACCTGTTCTTTTTAGAATGTTACAGCCATCATAGATTTTATAAAAATGAAATGTGAATGATGATGACTTTATAAATACTAGATTATATTATATAATTTGTCGTAAGCACTTTTATGATTTTAAGGGCATTTCATTACATCCTTATGAACTGATATTTGAAGGATTACATAAAACGAAAAAACAAGGCATCTTTGCCAATAGTAAAGCTTATAAAACCTTCTGATTTTCTTACTTACATCCAAATTATAATGCAAACAGTCGCTTTTAGCTAACGCGAGCATAGAACAGCATTCGAATGAAGAAATTCAGAATGTAAATGTAATCCGGGGATTGTTGGATTTGTCCGGGATAGTCCGGGATTGTCCGGGATTCCAGCGACACCCAGCGGCTGTTGCTTTGCTTATAATCCAGATTTATAGACATTAATGTCCTGTGAACAGTCGTTTAGTGGGGAAATTTCAACTAGCTCCGCCCTCACAGCCAATCTATTATATAAAGCCTTATTTTTGTTAACTATTCTTCGTTTTTAAAATTTTTGACATTGTAATTCGACTTATTATTTAATTATTGTATCGAATTATATATGCTATTCTATGAAAAATAACAAAGAAACTTTGTAGTGTGTAGTCGATAATTTTGAGTTTATGTAGATGACAGAAAATATAATTGTTTTAGAAATGGTTCGATATCGTTTATTTTAACCACTATTTTAATGGTTTCACTATTGTAGTAGTAAATTTTTATAAAAAAAAACTTAGAATTAAACTCTGTCAAGTAAAAAACTAACATTAAAGTCCTATTTTGATCATTGCGTGACCTCTTGTTCTTATTTATTTTTTTATTAACACTATGAATATTGTTAGTAAGTAACTAATTTATTAAAATATTTTATACTTAATAACAAAATATTAACAAAGTTTGCACGCGTAAGTTTAAAACCCACACAAATCCTTTGGTATGATAATTTTTAAATGAACGTAATTTAACACGGTTCTAATTCGTGGTTTGAACAGACACAAGTTTGCAGACTATTTAGATATTCTACAGGTTTTAAGGATAAAATAATAGCTTTATTGTTTTAATATTAACTTATATTTATACCTAACTGTGCCCCGCGGTTTCATCCGCATTTATCTGTTTTCCCCGTTCCTGTGAGATTTGATCAAAATCCTTTCTTAGCGGATGCCCACGTCATAACATCTACTTGCATTTCAAATTTCAGCACGATTTTTCCAGCGGTTTGGGATGTGCGTTAAAAGATAACTCAGTCAGTCATTCACCTTTGAATTATATTAAAATACAGATTATAAAATGCTTCCATGAAATCAAAGTACGAAGATTTAATAATACAATCGTCATATAAATATTTTATTGTAGTTTAGATAATAATTGGAAATTGTTACTTAATCAAGTTATCCGCCTCACAAGTTCAGTGTGTTGAAAAAATTAAAATGAAAAAATCATTTATTACACCAAGAAAACAATAAAAGTCAACATATTTATATGAGAGATGCACAAAAGGTGTAATTGGTCCCTAAAATTAATCACATGACATAACATAAGACTTCATATCCTTTTATGATATTCATATATTCATTATAATTCATTATAAAATTCGATATTATTTTCTCTGCTAAATAAATTGAACGTCACAAAGAAACTTTAAAACCCACCTTTATCGCGATCGTAGAAAATATAGGAGCGGAAACGGCGGCGTTTAAAAATATAAAAAGACTGAAGAAATGCAAAGTAAATGCGATAAGGATCAGTCGCTATGAAACATTTCCGCACGCAACCACTTTGTTTTACAAGCCAAGACCTTCAAATAGTTTTAACTCGTATAATATAGCTTCTATTTCACGTGCTCCCTGAAATCTTAATAAAACAGACATGTAAAAACGGAGAACAAAGAGATCTTGTATAGGTTTAGTAAATTATTTTAAGTAAGCTTATAGATTGTGATTGTAAATAAATAAATGGTAAGTAAAGATAAGAATCGAGCAATGAATGAAACTTATCCGAATGAAAATGGTTTGAGCCGCTTGGTACAATTCTTCGCTGTTATGTATCGCCGGAATTCAATCTCCATTATAAAGAAACTACTTTACGTAGAGCTTATGACGTTATACAAGCTGTATATTTTGGACTTTCAAAGAAAGTATTAAATAATAAAAGATTACCTATTAAAGATCGGATTCAAGCAATGAAACATTTCCGCACGCAGCTGGTATGAGCCGCTCGGTACATTTCACGATCCTTGACTTTGAAGTATCGCCCCGCTCATCAGAAAGAAAGAGGGAAACATTGACTTCGACACACATAATACACATTATACCTACCTACAACCAAAAATAGAAAGAGACGATAGAAGACAATAAAAAATAGAAACAAATAAAAATTAATAAATATGATTGTGCCGGTGAAGTTCTGTATTGTGAGTAAATGCGTACCGAAAATGGTAAACCATTCAATGTCTAAAAAAGGACACAAATATCAAACGGTGAATTTTAAGCAATCCCATCTAGCATTTAAATATATCTGATTATCCTTGCTCGGGAGTTAATTAATTGTAACTCTATTTATCTTTCGTTGTTGCCTTCTTATCTGGAATGAATTAACAAGGGTAATAGAGGAATTCAATTAAAAACCGTAATGATAAAATTTGCAAAATCATTTGCATAAGGAATCAATTCCTAGAGTTTTTAAAAACCAGATTGTAATTTACTTACTTTAATTCTAAATTGCTAATTAACTTAAGAATAAATAAATGATATATTGAACGATTGGATTGGTTTCAATTTCCGTCCATTGCGGTGTATTTCATAAACCGTTTAAAAACAATAACTTCTTTATAGCTTCGTCTTTACGACATTTATCAAGAAGCGACCCGACGTACAGTACTCGAAGAGATAATAAAAGATTTATATTTTATATCTATATTATGAACCAGCTGTAGACTGAGGTTTAAAACCTTTTTATACTAGTGACTCGTTCCGAGCTAGACATCGCGTTGTATATAAATCAATACCTTTAATTTTATACCACACTCGGGTATATCCATATTGAAATCACCTATTTCATCCCCCCTTCCCTGTATACTTTACCTTCCAATAATTTTGCTCATCTTCGAACTCGAAATTTTGTTGTGTCTGAGCCATTCTTTGAGATTTAATCAACGGCCGACAACGTTCTGGTGATGCCTCTCTAACATCGCGAGCAACTATAGGCGGCGGTGATCATTTCGATTTGTCTGCTTGGTGATAAAAAAATATCAAGATCGGATAAACAATACTCAAGTAAGTATTCGACTTTGAGACTTCGCTTCGGTTAATTTCTTTATATTTGCGAAAAAATCAGTCCATCTTTGAGTTTATTCACTGCTAACTGGTCCCGCGGTTTCACCCGTGTAACAACGTAATGTTAGATACCTATACCTTCCAGTCGTCAACAATCGTCACAATCAGAGAGAATTTTTCAGTTTCTTCCAATAGTATAAAATTCCCTCTTTATAAAATTAGTTTCTGAAATGCAAATTGAATGAACAGGAAATTTAAACATGCTATACAGTAATTTATCAAATTCTAATTTAAATATTCGATACCGTAAAAAATCTTGAAAAATATTACTGTAATAATCGTGAAGGTCAGATATTACAAATTATAGTGTATATTAATACTGTAAAGATTTGTATGTTTGTATTGAATAGGCTCCGAAACTACAGGACCTATTTGGATGAAATTTTGCGCAGATATTCTTTAAAACCCCAAGAATAGACAGCATAGTTTTTATTCCGAAAATCCTACGGGAACGGGATATATACGCGGGTGAAACCGCGAGGCTCAGCTAGTAAATAATAATTAGAAATTTACTCCTAACAAGATAATGTACTTGGCAAGAATGTAAATGAGAAAATAAATCAAATCACAGGCCGCCACGCGATCGCAGTATTGGATTCCAATTGATTTCTATTTGCACTCGGGGAACAGTGTGAAGTCATTTCACGCAATTCCCGCGCGCTGTTTGTCCAAACGAAATCGTATTGAAATCTATAGTCAGGCTGATTTATCTATACGGAAATTTTGCATGCGAAATGCTTGTTGTTCTCATGCAATCTTACTAGATCTTAGACCAATTTTGAATTCATCTATTATTGACTAAAAATTTTATGGACTCACCATGGATTTGGAAGAAAAAAAATAAAATGCTTTATTTGCCACCAGACTAGCAGACAAGCGGAGCATGCGGTTCACCTGATGATATGTGACCGACCGCAGCCCATGAAGATCTACAACATTAATGTCCCAGATACCTTGCCAGCTTGAAAGAAGGGGAGGGAAGAATAATTAATAATTATGAGAAATTCGGAAAGGACTAGAACTGGGTGGGAGAGGAATGGAATCGAAAAAAGAATCTGAAAATTATTTAATACCACATTACAATTAAGAAGTGTGCCAAATCTGTGCGCGATTGCAACCATAAGCGTTCAAAAACGGTAAGGAATATATTGTGATAGTGTCACTATCACACTTTAGCACTTTGAAGTGCATTGGTCCGTGCAGACCCTCTCCTTAGGAACGCAACAAGGTGTAAAGTCAAAATCAAAGGAAAATTCTAAGGTCCACTATCTATTGGAAATTGTATAAGCTTTTACGTATCTTAAAGTGAAGGTCCTTTGATGCATGTGGTGGATATGGAATCTGTCAAAATCGGTATTTATTTATTGGGGAGTTTTTTTAAAGGTTGGTATTGAACCTTGGTAGAATCGGTTCTCCCAGTCAAGGTGCTGATCTGCTTACCACAGAAGCAACGAGATGGTCAAACACACTACGAGGTAATGTTTAAATTATCGTTGTTGTTTTCAATATTGCAAAAAAATATTGAATGGATTTTAAAATTTCTTTTTTCGTCTACTTATAAAGTTACATACGACAGCGATACATTTTTTTTAATAATATCTAAATTAAAATTAAAAACGCAAGCGAAACCGCGGTCGCGAGCTAGTTCAACAAAAGCGTTGTTCTGACTTGTGTCACGGCGTTCGTTAGCAGAGTTATTTATGAGAGTTGGCCAAATATTTATTTCTCGTAATTTTCCTTGATATTGGACGATTTATATTTCGCCGTCTTGGACTTAATGTATTATATTTGCTATTTTTTTATCCTATTATTTAGTTTTCTTCCGATGTTAATTTATAAATAGCGGGAGATATACGCGGGTGATTTCGGAATAAAAAGTGCAAATAATATTTGTGCAAAATTTCGTCCACATCGGTTCAGTGATTAAAGAAGAGAGGGACAACCAGACAGAGCTAGTTTCGCATTTATAATATTAGTATTGATAGATTATACATAATTTTATGCATGTCGGTTCAGCATTTTAAGCGTGAAGGTGACACAGACCAACAGTCAGTAACTTTCGTATTTATAATATTAGTGTGGAAGTGTAGATATATGGATGATGTAATTGTTAAAATACGTTGTCATTGAGTAATGCTTTTTAATTTGTTATATTTCGTTTACGTGGAAAATTTTTATTTTAAATATTGTATATTTAATATTTAACAAATATTTTGAAATTATCGATACTTGATTAAAGTATTGTAAATGAAATAAAGTAAATAATTGTCTAAGTCTCTAGTTTCTCGTTATTGTTTTCTTATAGCTTAAGGAAAAAAGAAAAAAAACTATTATTCTAATTCGAAGTTTAATAAAATCGAATTTGAATGTAGAGCGTTTGGAAGCTTTCGAAAGCTAAAAATTCGCCACTTTATTAGTTTGAAGTCCTCTTTTGCGTATTCAGATAATCCTGCGATATTGGTTGTGTGCTCGGAGCTAACACCATCGAAGCAAGACGTGTGGGAGCGTTATATGGCGTCCGATACGTCATACAACCGGTGTCGGACGCCGATTACGAAGTCACTAATAGTTAAGATAACCCTACGATATTGGTTGTGTGCTCGGAGCAAACACCATCCAGGCAAGACGTGTGGGAGCGTTATATGTCGTCCGATACGTCATACGACCGGTGTCGGACGCCGATTACGAATTCACTAATAGTTAAGATAATCCTGCGATATTGGTTGTGTGCTCGGAGCTAACACCATCGAAGCAAGACGTGTGGGAGCGTTATATGGCGTCCGATACGTCATACGACCGGTGTCGGACGCCGATTACGAATTCACTAATAGTTAAGATAATCCTGCGATATTGGTTGTGTGCTCTGTGCTCTAGAAAGAAATTTATTATTAGACTAACACTTCATTGAATTATTTTATAGTTGTATTGGTGATTTTTTTATCTTATCTTATCTCATTATATACATACATATGTATGGAGAGCCACAACAAAAAAAAATTTGACGGTCAAGTCATAAAACATTAAATAAAATAATAAAGAAATCGCAATAAGGAACCTTAGATTAGCTTAATTTTGCCTAAGTATTTCATTTCTTTTTAGACATAAATTATCAGCTCCATTGAGACTGCTATGTATTGACTGAATGTTTTTGGTGGGATAAATTTGGGGTTTCAGAAAAAAATATTCCCGAGTTATTAGCTGACCCTGGGGATCATATATCAGTCATATTGTTGAATATATTTTACTTACTTATATTCCCAAGTCTCGCGAGAAAGATGGGAATTATTAACATTCCCGCGTTCTTTGATTCCCATAAAATTAAATTAAATATTATCTATACATATAATAAAATCGTAGACTAGCCGTGTCTGTACATTTAATATTTTCAAGAAAAAATTTGTGTTTCGAGTTTCATTTATTATTCTAAACTCAAAATAATGATTTTTAGATTATTGTCTGTTTGTCTGTTTGTCGGGCGTTTGTACGCAGTCAACTCCAAAACGGCTTAACCGATTTAAATGCGGTTTTCGATTATGTATTACGGCAAGTCCCCCGGAGGTTTTAGTGTTTGTTTCATTCAAATCGGTTTACAAATAAAAAAGATATGAGTGTTTAAAGTGATCATACATCATCAATGTGCGTAGGTACATTGAGTTGAACTTTTTTAGGTGTTGTTTGCACAGTACCTTTTAGTGATTAATGTAGCTCTTGATCGCCAAAGAAGATTACAATCATGGCGGCCAATCACAACAAAGACTAACCAACATGCAGAAGTTATTATTTGTGTCCATAAGCAAATATGCGTTGAATGCGTGCAAACATAAAAGTCTCTCATTCTAGGGGTATACGAAAGATATCAGCAATTTAAATATTTTGCAAAAATTTTTAAATAGAATTATTAAAATTATATAAACATGAACAGTGACACTTTTGTTATATTTAATTTAGGATATACTTCGAACTTAAAAAATAACAGTTATTAAATCGTAATTATTGGATAGTTCTTTTTAAATAAAATAGACGTTTATTTAAGGGATTGACGAGATATATTTACAAACGTATGTTTCTAAATCGTAAAAATTGTCATATCACTTCTACTTTGAAAATTCACAAAGTACAGAATTTAGTAGTCCACGCGGGCGAAGCCGCGGGCACAAGGCTAGTAATTAAATATACCTATCCTAATTACTTTGTCTGCACACTTCTTAAACACTACACAGTGATTTTTGAAACAAAATTATAAGACTTTTGGAAACAAAAAATATTTTTAAGAAAATTTGGAAATACCTCAAATTTTGGATTTTTTTTAAATAAAGTAAAACGATACTTTACACAAATTTGAAAATTAAATATCTTTATTTGTTCGTGATGTCGTATTGGACAGTACGCAAGTAGCTCCGAGCCTCCGAGTGGAAGGAACACGGTCGAGGAATATCGAGCATTTTTATGCGATCGCCAATAATTGGATGAACCTAACGAAGCGTATGATTGTAATTATTTTACGTCTCGTTATGATTTCTTACAGGAAACGTTATAGCAATAGAGGCAATGTATTATGATTTGATTGATTGACTTATTGATCTGTTAGTTGCTTTTTTGACTGCAGATCAAGGCCTGGAGTTCGAATCGCGTGTGGTGCCTAAAAATAGGATTGAGATTTTTCTGACAAAAATATAGAAAGAAAGAAAGAGGATACATTTATTTATGAGGATACATTTAAATTATTATTTACACACACAACACAAAAAGATAAGTATCACTAATATACAATTCATAAAAAATATTAAAAATATTTTTTTTTAATTTTAACTACATGGCGATGATGTAAAACACCGATCGTGTTTAAATAAGTTATTAATTAGTGTAAAAAGTGTAAATATAGCGCTATAAATAATATCGAATATTTAGCAGAAATAAATCTTTACAGCAGTACTTACGTAAGTTATGACCGACGTGGCGTAAAGATGTCGTGAAAATTATGTTACGATATTTTTACAGCTTTTAAAGCATTGGGCGGTGCTCGCCGTTTCGTATTTGATGCCAATTTCATATCATTTTTAGCCTTCGAAATCGTTATCCTACTAATATTATGTATGAAAGTTTCGATGTTTAGATGTTTGTATGTTCGTGTGTTAGTTACGCTTCAACAAGTCAACGGATATTGATTTCACCAAAGATCCGGGCTAATAGAGCTAGTAGTATTTTATGATTTAAAAAAACATGTAAGATGCTCGCCACATTAAAAAAAAACCCTCTGAACACCTGTTTATCTTAAAGAGAAAATTTTAATTTATTGTTTAGCATCTAACATTAAATTATTATGGAGTAACATTTAACAATAAAATATAGAAAAGTACACTTTTTTCTACATTTCTTATTTTACTAATTAAATTTGTCCGTAAAGTAAGAAGTTGACCGTATCCAATGGCCTCCAATAATGTAGAAGCGGTCTGCGTCAAGACAATTCGCTAAAACTTCGCTAACGTTGATAAAACTAAAACTAGCTGAGTTTGAGACTCAATTCACATAATTTTATATCTTTGGAACAACGGGAAAATAATCTTAATAATAAATATCTTTCTTTTCATTACTTCAATAAATTAAATATTATTGACGTTATGAAAATAAGTTGTATAACATTTTATTGAAATGAGGTGATAATTCGAGCTCACCTCGAAAATTATAATTTCATGTACACCGCAATAGACCTTGAAATATGAATTATATTTCTTTTAATGCTCGATTATTAAAATTTATGTGTTTCTAGTTAATTGAGTACTTAAAATAAAAATAAGTATGGCAAGCTACCTTTTACCCTGAAGATTTGTAAGCATACAGTATCTTTCTCTCTACGAAGCATAATTTGGGAAGCCCTACTTTATTTTATAGTCATTAGTAAGATGATAGTGTCTTTTTCTATGTCAGCCTGTTGCTTGATATTCATGTCTATTACACACAGGCTGCTGCCGCGGCTTTGTTCTGTGCATATAGATCGATAAAACATATCTTAGCAACAATATTGTCTGGAGTCCCACAAGGATCTGTCCTCGAACCTCTGCTGTATAAAGCCTTATTATTATGTTATTCACACATACACAAACATACATAGCCGTAGGAATATAAAGGAACCGATTTTATTTTTCTATGTTAAATTATAATATGTATTGTAACAAACCCGTCTTTGTTTTATAAATATAAGATAGAATAAGGACACACAAACACACTTCTCCATTTATGTACGTATTTTGTTTTAAAACTTCGTTTATATTCATGTTGAATCAATAAAGTTCTATAGCTGGATTTGCATTTCCATGCACAAGCTAGTGCAAGGTTGTGCATGGATAGTGTTCAATGCAATGTTAAATAATGACTTAAAAAAATATATTGTACACTACTTAACGATCCTGGTTTCTTTGCTTAATTCTAAATATAAAAGGGACATTCAAATATTATTTTCAGTTTTAAGTAATTGAACTAAGATTACAATAATAGAACTTCACTAGGATACTCATATACTTCATATGTTGTATAATGTGTTATTCGATCCTCGTTATCCTACTTAC
>LQNK01002844.1:34645-46035 GCA_001586405.1 Phoebis sennae | reverse complement strand
TACCCTCTCTTGAATGGTGTATCATTGACTATTATAAAATGGGTTGTAAGTATTGTATTCGGCTCAGACTGTTACGAAACATTGGATAATAAACATGTACGTGCAAGTGATGTGTATCATTGGAAACAATTCCTAACAATACATTAAAGCCTTATTCTCAGTAACGTGCCTTAAATAACTGGCCAGCTATTGCAAGTTCGACGATTAAAAGGCAATCCCGCATTGTGATTGGCCAATGCGGATTGCCGCGCTTTTAGACTCTCTCTTGTTTTTTTCGGGTGGTAGAAAGAAAATGCAGTTATTGTGAGAACGTAATATAAGTTATTGAGTATTGTGATAAATGTAATTAATATAAAAACATGTTCATTATACGATGTACTACAAAACGAATTGTATCAATTCTACATAATATGTCAATAATATGTCAGATAACTTTTTCTCTCCTGTCATTCAAGGTAAAAGAATGAAATTTTTGAAAGAAAGGTTTAATTTTTTTAATTAGTGGGCTTAAATTTACGAATCACGATAATAATTTAAGGCAACGTGCAATTTTTGAAATGTTGTATAATTTTTGGATAATTTTGTAAAAAACATTTTTCTATTATTCTTATTTCGAATTTAATACTGAACATGATTCTTCTGTCTTTTGACTAAGAAATCACATCGTATACATTTAATTAATTTAAATTCAAATTCAAAATATTTCAGATTAATCCATATTTCATTCATTTAAGTAAAAATTTTAAGTCACATAAAAAAATTCAAATCACAATATACTAATTCCTATAAAATTATTATGAAAAGCTTATAAAATATAACAATCATACATACAAAATTATCAATATTTTTGATAATATTATTTGAAAAAGTTTCAAAATATATTTATTAAAAAAATAAATGATGTATGTAATTAAGGGAATTACGAAATGTAAAGATAAAAAATAAATTTACCAGTTTGCTGTCGACGAAGTCTTCTATCAGCCATGGAGTCGGTGATAGAATAGCGGCCTATAAGTGGACACCTCATCGGAGTTAGTTGAGTGGCTGAAAAACAATACAATTGTAGTTAATTGACACAGATAAAAACTGTGCTTGTTTAAAACTGAAATATATAAAGATAAATCATGAATAAAGTTGAGAAAGCTCACTAAAATAATCGACAGAGGGTAATCCTGCAGCTTAAATTTTTCAGGTATAAAAGAGTGGGAGCCGAGCATTGCACGATTGGGCCAAGCTCGCACCGGTGTAAGTACTACCCCCCAGCAGCAGACCGGCGTGAAGCAGTATTGCACTGTGTGCAGTACGGTAAGCGGGTGCCCGGAGGTCTATATTTTAGTCTCATCCTGTTCTACTCCTGTCCCAATTTCTCATCCTTTATCCTTTCTTATCCCTTCCCAAGCAAACTCCCCCCCTTGCAAGCCATCTACAACACTTTGATATTGCAGATGTCCATGGGCTGCGGTTAGTCACTTAGCATCAGGTGAAGCACGCTTGACTGCTTTGACATACAGATAAATATTTTAATTTATGTAATTAAACTTTATATTGTAATAAACTAATAGAGGGGCTATGTTAAATTATGTCGAATGTAATTGAAATGTAATGTTGATCTGTACAACTGGCCAATTATAGAACTGGTCAGTAAACAACAAATCACAGCTAGTCATAACGACTATTAGCAAAGTGAGGGTAGATGGGTCGTGACGTCACTAACACGTTGCGCGTAGATACTGAACCTACTCTTTTATAGGACTTTGATGACGGCTAACAATGGAGAATGTTACTAGGTATGCCAAATAGGTTGAAAGTTTGTTACAGTATAGCTTATACCTATACAAATACACTGTTTTTGTTGCAGTCTAAAATACCAAGTAGTTTTCATTTTATAAGCTTTTAAACTATCGAGCTCCGCTAAAGTCACGTGACCGCTTGTGACGTCACAAAACAGACGCCGCGCGGGCCGCGCTACTTCGCAGCAACTATAGTACGTGTGGGAGCGCTATAGCGAGCGCATGAGCTGTCTGTTTTATGACGTCACACCGCCGCAATCGCCGCGTCGGGCGGTTACGGTTTGTTTTGCTTATAAATCAAAAACTAATTGACGTAACAAAATATTTTTTTCAATAGTATTTTTTAGTTAAAAAAAACAATATGAAAAGCTAAAAATCAAAATTTGTTAACATTCTTCATTAACAAGCGACATTTGCATAGAAAGATGACAACAGAACTTGTTAAAACATGAAATCACAAAATGTTGCCGACAATATATTTTCTTTTTCATTTGCACAACCTCCAACTTTTCTAGACACGTTACTTCACGGTTGTCTGGTAGAGATAGATTACTAGCTATAAGGCCTTTTGCGCATATACCTGTATCTTGCCTTTATTGTATCCTTATTTAAACGTGCAATAAAGATTATTATTATTATTCCTTACTTATCAAAGTGATGAAGGGTTGTATTATTATTATTCCTTACTCATCAAAGTTCTTTTTTTATGGTAGAGCAGGCAAAGGAGCAAGTGGGTCACCTGATGTTAGGTGATCACCGCCACCCATGAACACCTGAAACACCAGGAGTGTCGCAGGTACTTTGCCAGCCTTTGATGGACAAAGTGATGAAGGGTTGTATTGTGGCGTCACGTGACGTCACAATTCCTAAATCGCGATGTTGAAATGTTTTCGCCGCTAAGCATATATACCACTTCCAAACATCAATCCTCGGAGCCAGTCCTGTGGTTCGGACTGCTCGAGGATCCTCCCTTTTCGTTGGAGGAATAATACCATCCTCCACAGTATTATTATTATTGCTTACTTATCAAAGTGATGAAGGGTTGTATTATTATTCCTTACATTTAAATGTGCAATAAAGAATGTTATTATTATTATTATTCCTTACTTATCAAAGTTCTTTTTTTAAGTGATCGCCGCCCATGAACACCTGAAACACCGGGGGTATCACAGGTGCTTTGTCAGCCTTTGATGGACAAAGTGATGAAGGGTTGTTTCTTTTCCTTACTTATCAAAGTGATGAAGGGTTGTATTATTTTTATTCCTTCAATTTAAATGTGCAATAAAGATTATTATTTGATGAAGGGTTGTAATATTATTATTCCTCACTTATCAAAGTGATGAAGGGTTGTATTATTATTCCTAACATTTAAATGTGCAATAAAGATTATTATTTGATGAAGCGTTGTAATATTATTATTGCTTACTGATCAAAGTGATGAAGGGCTGCGGTGCGGTGTCTGCGCAGGCGTCCTGCGGCGACTCCCACAGCGTGGCGCCCTGCTGCAGCTCCAGGATGCTGCCCTCGCGCCGGTAGAACTTGAGGCACACGTGGCCGGACTCACTGGAAATTGGATATACATGTAAGAAACTAATAGAGGGGGTATAATTATGTCGAATGTAATAGAAATGTACTGTGATTTTACACAACTGGCCAATTATAGAACTAGTCAGTTAACAACAAATCACAGCTAGTCATAAAGACTATTAGCCAAGTGAGGGTAGTTGGGTCGTGACGTCAATAAGACGTTCGAGCACCGCGCAATCGGTACCAATGCGCCCAGATACTGAACGCGCTTACTCTTTTATAGGACTTTGATGACAGCTAACAACTGACAAGTGACATTTGCATATAAAGATGACATTTAAAACTTGTTAAAACATGAAATTACAAAAATGTTTCCGACATTCATTATCATTATTATCATAACACTATTGTCATTATGGTTCTTACTGAACGCGCGCGGGGGAAATTATAGTGCAGTGTGTGCGCAAACACAGGCACTCTCTATTCCCTTTACTTTTACAGCCCGATGGGGGGGCGGGGGGAGGTAGACCGGAGAGTGTCGACTGACGGCTTTACGTGCTCTCCGAGACACGGGGGTGTTGCAACACCACCAACTTCGACACTTAGGGCTGTAATTGAGACTTTTTGGAAAATTTCAATAACATTTTTATGGCTTTTGCATATAACAATACTTTATAAAATATAGCGTAATCTTGTGTTTGTTTTAACGCGAGTACTATAATAAACCGCGTTTAAAATCCTTTAAAAAGTATTTTATTTATAAAATATCCCAATTATGAATACAATCGATTTGGACAAAAATATAGGATGTCCATAAAGTTATTTTTTTTAATTAAAGCATAAAACAATAAATAAATATATTTTTACTCACCATCCCCTAGTGACATGTGCGACTAAAGTAATGTGTTTCTTGTCTTTCTGTTCCAGGATAGAGTGACACACTAACCGCTTCTCTTCGTACGAACCATCCGTGTTCATCACCTGAAATTATAATAACAATTATTAATATTTGACCTTATACTTATTTATTTTTTATTTATACTAGCTGTGCCCCGGATCCCGTGAGATTTCCGGGATTAAAAGTATCCTATGTCATTCTCCTGGTCCTAAGCCTTCTGCCTACGAATTTTCAGCTAAATCGGTTCAGCCGTTCTTAAGTTATAAGTGGAGTAACTAACACTTTAATATATGTAGATTTATACTCTTTATTATACCATCATCATCAAAATAAACATAAGAACAACAATAATATACTTATTACTTTTAATATTATTAATGCGAAATTAACTTTGTCTCTTCTTCATTCCTAAACCACTGAACCGACTGGGATGAAATGTTGTACAGAGATTGTTTGAAATTGCAATTTTGTATTCAATACAATCAAACAAATATTTCATCTTTATAATATTAGTATAGAGTGGCTACGCTCCCGTAGCACAAAGTTATACAGTAAAACAATTTATTTAGGAGGCCTGTATTCCCATCCTGTTTCTCTCCCATTCTGTTCAACTGCTCATTAATTTACTTGTTTAGGTACAAGTCCTGAATGTCCTGTAGACAAATGAAACGTTAGTCCTCCCCCAATTTGCTATCATTAATTTACTTGTTTAGGTACAAGTTCTGGATGTCCTGTAGACAAATGAAGCGCTAGTGCTCTCCCAATTTGCTATCATTAATTTACTTGTTTAGGTCCAAATTCTGAATGTCCTGTAGACAAATGAAACGCTAGTGCTCTCCCAATTTGCTATCATTAATTTACTTGTTTAGGTACAAGTCTTGAATGTCCTGTAGACAAATGAAACGTTAGTGCTCTCCCAATTTGCCATCATTAATTTACTTGTTTAGGTCCAAGTCTTGAATGTCCTGTAAACAAATAAAACGCTAGTTCTCTCCCAATTTGCCATCATTAATTTACTTGTTTAGGTACAAGTCCCGAATGTCCTGTAGACAAATGAAAAACTAGTGCTCTCCCAATTTGCTATCATTAGTTTACTTGTTTAGGTCCAAGTACTGAATGTCCTGTAGACAAATGAAACGCTAGTGCTCTCCCAATTTGCCATCATTCATTTACTTGTTTAGGTCCAAGTTCTGAATGTCCTGTAAATGAATGAAACGCTATGTAACTATATATATTACCTTTAACGTAGCGTTCTTGGTGGTGAAGTGGTACTGGTGTACATGATCCAAGCTGAACCACTTGTGGTGCTCCACAATCCAGCCGGGGAAGTGGCAGCGGTTGTGTTCATCATCACCTGAAATAATATTGTGGGCAACATTTAGTGATTTCACGTTTTAACAGATTGTATATGTTATCTTTTTATGGAAAATGTCACTTGTTAGTTGTTAGCTGTCATCAAAGTCCTATAAAAGAGTAGGTGCGTTCAGTATCTGGGCGCATTGCTACCGATTGCGTGTAACGTGTTGGTGACGTCACGACCCATCTACCCTCACTTTGCTAATAGTCTTCTTGACTAGCTGTGATTTGTTGTTTACTGACCAGTTCTATAATTGACCAGTTGTGTAGAATCACAGTACATTTCTATTACATTCGACCTAATTTTAAATAGCCCCTCCATTGATTTCTAACAATATATACTTCAGACTGGTTTAGTGGAAGCAATCAAGGTCTCGGGTTTGAGTATATTTGTGCAAAATAAATACCCTATATCAGGGATTCCCAAACTTTTTCAATACGCGACGCACTTACGAATGTAATCATATAGTATTATTCATTAATTATCGGTAATCGGTGTCGGTAATAATCGGCTGCATAACATCTTCAGCTATAAAAGAGTGGGAGCCGAGCATTGCACGATTGGGCCAAGCTCGCACCGGTGTAACTACCACCCCTCAGCAGCAGACCGGCGTGAAGCAGTATTGCACTGTGTACAGTACGGTGAACGGGTGCCCGTAGGTCTGTATTACCATCCCATTTCTCCTCCTATCCTGTTCTAGTCCTCTCCCAACTTCCTATCATTAATCCTCTCCTTATCTCCTCCCCTTCCTTAAGCCGGCAAGGCATTGACGACATTTCATGTTGCAGATGTTCATGGGCTGCGGTCAGTCACTTAACATCAGGTGAACCCCCGCTTGCCTGCTATAACATAAAAAAATAAATATTATATAGTACTAGCTGCGCACCAGGACTTCGCTCCCGTGGGAATATCGGGATGATATATAGCCTATAGCCTTCCTCGATAAATGGGCTATCTAACACTAAAAGAATTTTTCAAATCGGACCAGTAGTTTCTGAGCTTAGCGTTCAAACAAACAAACTCTTCAGCTTTATAATATTAGTATAGATTGTCTACTATACAGGATGTTACTTACTAGTAGTTAGCTTCATGGTCCGGCTGCCGTCTGTGGGGGAAGACAGGCCGTTGCACGTGGCGTCGCCTGACTGTGCTATGATGTACGACATGCTCTTGTCGCTGTGTTGGCCTTTGTAGATGAAGCAACTGAAAAAAAAAACAAATTTACTTATTTTTCTTCATAGAAACTAGCTGTGCCCCGCGGTTTCGCCCGCGTATATAGCCCGATCCCCTGGGGTTTCCGGGATTAAAAGTATCCTATGTCATTCTCCTGGTCCTAAGCCTTCTGCCTACGAATTTTCAGCTAAATCGGTTCAGCCGTTCTTGAGTTATAAGTGGAGTAACTAACACGACTTTCTTTTATATATATAGAAAAAAATTTAAAAAATGTTTTTTTTTGTGTGGAAAGTTTGTTTGCAAGTAATATTGATAATACAATTGAAAAAAGTAAGCCAATTTATTTAATTTTTTTTTAAATATCGAGAAAAAAATAAAAAAAGATTTTTTTGTGGAAAGTTTACTTGCAAGTAACAAAGATGAAACAACTGGAAGAAAGTAAACCAATTTACCTATTTTTTTTTCAAAGAAAACATTGAAGAAAAAAAATAAAAACATATTGTTTTTGTGGAAAGTTTATTTGCAAGTAACAAAGATGAAACAACTGAAAATAGTAAACCGAGTAATTTAATTATTTTCATTATGACTTGACAATCAAATGTCATTTAATCTGAGATTACAATCTATCCATTATATCTTTGATACATTATTGAACGGCCGTTCACCCTCATGTCTTACCGATAGCTATCTTCATCAGATGTGATGGAGTTCCTCCGCTGCACTTGTGATATCTGTCCCACCAGGTATCTAGTGGAACCCTCCTTCCATGTAGCTAGGCAGACCAGCTCTTCAACTGAAAAGAGTAAGACAAAATTTTTTCATCTATACTAGTATTATAAAGAGGTAAGAATTGTTTGTTGTTATTGGATATTTCCAGAACCTTGCATTAGGCGTATTAAAAGGGATGACCAATGGTATCGTAATAATAAATGTATGAAAATAAGTCTCAACAAATCCCCTATCCTACTACTATTATAAAGGCGAAAGTTTGTAAGTATGGATGTATGGATGCATGGATGTTTGTTACTCTTTCACGCAAAAACTACTGCACCGATTATGATGAAACTTGGTATACATATAGGTAAGGGTTCAGAATAACATAATTCAGAATTTTAATCCCGGAGTTGCCACGGGATCAGACGTTACGCGGGTGAAACCGCGGGGCGCGGCTAGTAATTAATAAAGATAAAAGAAAAATGTCTCAAGTTGTAGGGATTGACGGAAAATGGCGTATTATATATTTATCTATTTAGGGTACATTAACAGATCGCACATACAAATTTTCTAAAGAATAAATACAAAAGAAACGATATTCTTGTGTTAAACCCTATTATAGATGTACACAACATTGTAAGGAAAAAAGAGATAACAGTAGTAAGTGAGGTTGATTAAGCGTGATCGTATTAAAGGGGTTTTACTGTAGCTAATAACGTAAAATTATTATTGTCCCTACCCTGTGTAATGTACCCCGTATTTCGAAAAGGGCTGTACTTGTTACAATTTTTTGTATTTTTTATGTTATAGCATGCAAGCGGAGCATGCGGTTCACCTGATGTTAAGTGACTTACCGCAGCCCATGAACATCTACGACGAAGTGTCGCAGATGCAGCGCCGGTGTGAAGGAAGGGGAGGGAATAAGGAGAGGATTAATGATAGGAAGTTGGGTGAAGTGTGAATATGATAGGAGAGGAATAGGATTACAGACCTCCGGGCACCCCCTCACCGTACTGCACACAGTGCAATACTGCTGCTGCTGGGGGAGGGGGGGTAATTACACCGGTGCGAGCTTGGCCCAATCGTGCAATGCTTGGCTTCTACTCTTAAGTTGTAAATATTTCTTATCCGCTCTCCTTCCCACCGGCAAAGCATCTGACATCAGGTGAACCGCACGCTGCTATAACATACAACAAACTTACCATTACTCTCCGTGCCAGGGACATCAGGGCAGGCCATGTACCTCAGCAGCAGTCTGGAGTCATCGGTGCAGGATTCCGCCCGGGAGGGGGGGTATGTACAATCACCGGTGCCCCTGAAATTATAGACAAAACATTAATAAATATTACGCTAAGACCATATTTTGAACTAAGTTTAATGAAACTAGAGATATAGATAAACATGAATAATATAATTATATTCACATTTATTTGTATTAGCTGCAGACTGTGTTTTTGCGATCTAATTTTTAATTTAATTTAGTAGTGGTTGCCTATAATCGTGACAACACTAAGACTGTAATTCTAGTGTTTCACAAAACTTCCATCATTTTAACAGTGTATTTCGTGTTGGTAAAACTTAAAACAATAAATAAATAAATAAGTAAATTAGCACCTAGGTGCTGTTCTAGACAAAAGATGATAATATTAACTGACATGGCAACTAAAATCAACAATGACTAGACAACTATGCAAGGTATATTTATTACAATGCAGAAGTGTAGTATCCCATTTAGGAATTGTGGGGTCGTGTATAATAATAAATGCGAGTAGGTCTCCGCAAATCGACGTCGAGCGCCTATTTTGCGTGAAGGGAGATGATTATTAATTGAACCACCCCAGTTCCTCCATGAAGCCCACCAATCTTCCAAGGTTGGTGAAGGCCTCAGGGAGTGATCCTAGCTCACCCAGGTATTTCGCTCTGTAATTGGCCACCCCCGGACATTCAAGTACGACGTGAGCAGCTGTTTCTTCAGTCTCCAAGCAGCCTCTGCAAATGGGGCTGTCTGTGACTCCGATTGTATAGAGGTGTTTGTTGAAGGGACCGTGGCCGGTCAGTATTCCAGTAAGAATGCGCAGTTGTGGTCTGTGTAATTTCAGTGCGCATCGTGCGAGCTTTGGGTTAATGGTAGGCAGAGCCGTTCTGGCTTGACTGCAGTCTATTCTGGCGGTCCAGCTGGTATTGTGAGAGTTCCGCGTCTGCTCCTGCATCAGGGAACGGAACCAGGTTGTAGGTAGTGGAATGATGGGTACAGGACTAGGGATTGCTCCCGGGAATTCCCGGTACTCGATTTCCCGGGAATTCCCGGTACTGACAGTCTTGGTCCAGTACCGGTACTGGCTCCCCGAGTCCCGGGAATTTCGGTACTTTCGGTACTGATAAAAAATAACATTAATAAATTGTTTAAAGATGTTTTCGCATACATTACTATACATAATTAGTAAATATTAAGTTACTTTTTATTTAAAAACACTTTTTTATACAAAAATCCCCATGGCAAAGTAGCATCTTTAGTGAACGTCATCACAAAACAACCTCTACAAGACACAAGTTTGCGCGTTTTCTAAAAAGACCCCATTTGTCAATCACCTCAGTTTTTGAGTACTTCATTTAATATATCGCCGAAGATCGGAATCCTCGGTGTTGGCATTTCGAGTGACGTTCAATTCCACGGTAATTTGGAAGGCAAGGCCAAGCTGGCCTCGAAAAGGCTTCGAAAGTAGACAGAAGACAGTACTTCAAGCCGGTCCAATGACTTCAGCTGTACAATGCTCAGGTGCGGCAGCATATGGAGTACTGTTCTCGTCTCTGGGCGGGAGTCCCATAGTACCAACTCCTTGGTACCGCCTCCAACGTCGAGCTGCTCGAATAGTCAATAATCGTAGGCTTTCCGGTAGGCTCGATCCGCTATCAATACGAAGAGATGCCGCCTCCCTTTGTGTCCTGTATCGAATATATTATAGGGAGAGCAAGGAGGAATTGTTCGAAGTACCAGCCGCACATTTCACTACCGCATGTCCTGCCGTAATCTCGACTTCCATCCACACCATCTGGATGATTGGCGATCTAACACAGCGCGATTCACCCGCAACTTCTTTCCTCGAACGGTGAAGCTGTGAAACGATCTTCCATCGTTCAATGTATTTCGAAACGAATTCGCCATTTGGGCCTTCAAGAGACGAGCGTATTTGTCCATCATACGCCGCCAAAGTGATTCCCCTGGTGTTTCAGGTGCTCATGGGTGGCCGTGATCACTTAACATCAGGTGACCCACTTGCTCCTTTGTCTGCATCGATTGTTTTTCAAAAACAAACTATTGAAATCTTACTCCCACTCCTCCTTACTAGTGTCAGGTGGAAACGGATATTTTCATTGGTTGAATATTCGGTTAAGAATGCCATTAAATAATCAAAGCCTCATTCGATCTAACCATTTGTTATAACGATTTTTCTAACAAAAAAAATCTTAGAAGCAGCCCAGAGTCTTGAAGTTGACTGTGTAGTAATAACCCCCGTACCTCACAGAGCACGTGAAACCGTCACTCCTACGCCTGATCCCTCTGAGGTCTTGTCGGTTTTGTTTTATCGCCTTTCTGTCGGCGCATATCTTTCGCTGTCCCATCGGGTTACAAGGGTAATATAGAGAGCGCAATTTAATATCTCCTGCGTACCCAGCTAGGCTTTGAGATTGGCCCCCATGGCTGATGTCGGTTGGACAGGCTATAAAACACGACCAAGCGTTCAATTGACGTGTCACGGCGTCTTGTAACATGCCTGAAGTAGGTGAGTTTGCGACACTGTACAATATATTACTAACATGCTTTCTCCTGCACCATATTTCAAGAGCATCTATTCACTTCTTTTCACTCTCTCGATGATCAGACAGACAGACAGATCGTTTCCATCGAGCTAGGCTGCAGAACTAAAATTGT
>LQNK01002844.1:11092-26752 GCA_001586405.1 Phoebis sennae | reverse complement strand
TCAATTTAACAAGATTTTGCACCGACTTTGTATAGATTTCAACAAAAATGAAATAAAAGTTATTTTCTACTTTTTAGAGCGAGGAAGTCGGTTCTATTTTTTGGCAAAAATTTTTATTCCATACAAATAGTTCGTGTCTGTCAAATATGTCACGATAAAAATGGTGGTATGAAGTTCGTCGGGTCCGCTGTATAAAATAAAATAAATAAATATTCCTGGACATTTAACACAACGCCACCTAGTCCCAAACTAAGCAAAGCTTGTACTATGGACACTAGATAACTGATAAACATACTTCAACATACTGTTTTTTTGTAAATACATACAAACTATAGATAAATTAACACCCAGACAGTAGAAAATTACAATGTTCATCACATCATAATCTACTCGTGGGGATCGAACCCACACCCGTCAGCGCAATAGACCATTGATGTATCCACTGCGCCAATCGGGTCATATAAGTACTACTTTTTATTAAACTCTATGTACCCCTTTATTAAAGAGTCGGTAAATCGTTTGAAATTCATTAGTATTGTTTTATTGCAAGGGTGCAAATGGGTCCCTTTTGGTTCTAGGCACAATAGCTTTTGTTCTAGTTTTGAAGTCGATGTTATGAAAAATATTTTTGTGTGGTGCAAGTTATGACTTTTTCCTTTTTTTGAACTACCTACAAATTGTATTTTTAATCTTTTTGTCTTAGTATTTTCGTGTGTTTGTTTTAATGCGATTTTTAATATTGAATAGGTATATTTTTTAAAGGATTTTTAACGCGGTTTATTATACATTATTTTATGCTATTGTTTAACATTTTAGGCGACTGACCACGCTCGCTGTAAAGTATGGTAAAGTTGAAATCTTTAAAAGTGTTTTTATTCAATATTTTTTTATCTTTTTGTGGCAAAATAATGCGATAAGTAAGAAATTATAACTGGTCTGAAAAATTAATTAAAAAGTGGTAAACTCAAAATTCATGTTAAAAATTATAGTCAATAAAAAATAGCTTATAATATTCCACTTATTATTTACGTATAAAACATTAAGTAGAATTAAGAACCATATTTGAAAGTTTAAAAAAATCTCATCAAAATCGCTACCGCCTTTCCCTCCTTATCCAAACACATATCAAAGGCATTGTTCCGTATATTGTTAGACCAGGTGCTGATCTAGACCACAGAAGTTCAATGAACCGTGAACTTAGGGTTCATTTCTTTGTTCTGGTCAATTATTGAGGGTAGTTTTCATTTTTTTCTAAAGAGGGTAGTTTAGCTACCAGATTATTAATATAATTAGATCACACAAGCGATTTTGTTATATACTATGTAGTATAAATGTGTTTCTTGTGTCTCTTTCAGTAATTGTGTGTTGTGTACCTATTTTCTGAGAATAGAATAGAATAAATGTTTTATTTATATATCTATCTTAAACAAAATGGCTTCCCGCAGTATGTCTATAAGTATGCTTAGATCTTCAAAGCTACACAATGTCAGCTCGACCTGACATAGATCAGTCAAGTGCGCAGGAGATATTACAGTGCACAAGTGTGTACGCAAACACAGGTGCACTCTCTATTCCTTCACTCTCATAACCCTCAGGGGGCAGTTGGACACTCGCGGAGAGAGATCAGGCGCAGGACCGACAACACACGTACTCTCCGAGGCACGGGGGTCTTGTAAATCCACTAACATCCAGATTTTGGGGCTGTTATTGAGACTTTCTGTAACAAAAATTTCAATAACGTTTTGGAAATAATTGTAATTCTTTTTAAGAAATTATAAACGCGGTTTATCGTGCGTACACATTTCTTTTACAGTAAAAAATACCTTTATATAAAATCTTTGAACACACGAGGTCATAAAAGGAACGAATAAATATTTATAAAAATACTAGGCCATATTATAAATGCAAAAATAACTCTGTCTGTTTCTTCTTCAAGCTTAAACCACTAAAGTTTGATAACCCAGAAAGGGTAAAGGATAGTTTTTATCCCGAAAATAACACAGAAACGGGAGATATAAGCGGGTAAAACCACAAAAAACAGTAGAAATAATATTGTAGTAATATGAATAAGTAATTTTTTGAAATAATTACGTAATGTAACAAACGTGGCGCCAAAAGATTTATAATTGCTTTCCTGATGCAAAAACTAATGCGAGAGTGAGACAAGCATTCATTTTTATTATACTTTTTTGATACAACATAATATATTGGCGAAAATATGATTATAGCAGAGTGTGGTTTCAAATGTAAAGTATTGATTTGTAATACAATGCGAGGTCTAGCTCTGAGCGAGCCATTAATTGTAAAGAAACATATGTATTTTTGACTGAGGTCTCAGGGTCGAGATGTCCCGGTGAATGTATGT
Source organism: Phoebis sennae (assembly GCA_001586405.1). Lineage (NCBI taxonomy): Eukaryota > Metazoa > Arthropoda > Insecta > Lepidoptera > Pieridae > Phoebis > Phoebis sennae. Next base: position 24,387 of record LQNK01002844.1, on the reverse strand, counting down.
TTGTGATATAATACTCATAAAGTTGTTGATAACTTGAGAATCGTTAATTCATCCTTGATGAAATTTTGTAAGTAAGGAGTTTAAGCGAAAGAAAATCTAAAGTTCGAAAATGAGCGACATCGGATGGGGGGTTACGCAAATAGTGGGGGTCGAATAGGCAAGGTGCGATACCAGAGTGCGGTATCAAGTGAAGTCTTGATTTATTACAACGTCTATATTACAAAACTCAAAGGTATAATAACTGACATAGTGATCTATCAACGCACAGTCCAAACCACTGGACGGATCAGGCTGAAATTTGGCTGCAGGTAGATGTTATGACGTAGACATCCGCTAAGCTTCGTCCCGCAACATAATGTTATGTATACAGCCTATGTTACTCGTGGATAATGTAGCTTCCGAATAGAGAAGAATTTTTATTATAGATTTATAAGCATTCAATTTCCCTATTACATAACACCATCCCATGCGACTAATATGATTGAGTTTCATTTTGAATGGCTAATGAACACTCATTTGTCATTCATCTCATTCGCACTCACCGCCACCCCATAAAACAGAAAGAGACAGCTGCACACTTTACAGTACAATGTATAAGCCTTATGTTATAGGGAATAAGGTTCAAAATGTAATGGAAAATATAAGGTGATTAAATTTCCATTTGATAAAGTGCATATTGGAGGGTAATTGAAAATTTTCATATTTTCTATTGATTTTACAGATAAGTAATCTTTTATGTTTTTACTCGTGCAATTAATATTAATTTCTAATGAACGGAAAAACTAGTTACAAAATGAAATAGTTTTTTAAACTAAAACTTAGGCTCGGTTGCTATAAACGACGGAACATCCTTCGTAAATGATATCCTCTATAAATGGGCTATCTAACACCAAAATTTTCTAATCGGACCAGTAGTTCCTGAGATTAGCGCGTTCAAACAAACAAACTCTTCAGCTTTATAATATTAGTATAGATTATTATAATGACGAAACAAACCAAATATTGTTAAGTCATATAAAAATTCAGTTTTTGAGGAATTTAATATTTCTTTTTTCAAAAACGAAATAAAACACGTTACGAAAACTCTATTAACAAAGGAATCTAATAAAAAATTCAAAAAATAATTCCCTCGCTATGTTTGTTCCCCGGTTTTGCCCGAATACAAGATTAACAGAAGCGGCTTAAGTCGGAAATTATAAAACATGCCTGGAATATTATTGTTTCATCATGGGATTATACCGTATCAAATATTATCTTTTTTTGTGTGTTTTAAAATCCTGTAAAAACGACGGATAAATTATACCTTTGTATTGTTTTTAATATGTTGTTTAAGCGAGGGTCAAAAACATTATAAAAAATTAAATATTTAAAAATACATTAGTTTCATAAATACAGTATAGTAACAGAAAAATGTACATTTTTATGCAAATGGAGTCAAAACATAGTAGGAATCCAAGCAAAGCCGGAATGGATAGCTTTAAAACACACACGCACACACACACACATACATTTTTTATCTTTTTTATATAACTTGTTTCTTTTTTTTCTTGCATGTTTATATAGTTATTGCCAATAAAATGGAATAGGGCACTGACTCTTGATTTTCCTAGTTTGGGAGTCAGAGACTTCAATACTTAATTAAATGTTTATAAAAATTGTACCAATATGAATTTTTTGACCGAGCGAAGCGAGGTCTCAGAGTCAAGATGGCCGGGCGGTTGTATGTTTGTATGTAAGTATGAAAAACTTGGCCGACGATAACTTAAGTATCGTTTATCCGATCTTGATAAAATTTCATAGACGAATAGTTTAGACAAAAGAAAATTTCGAGTTCGAAGATGAGCGAAATCGGGGGGTAACGAATATAGGGGGGATAAAATAGGCGATTTTCGAATGGGGTATCAAATGTAAGGTCTTGATTTATATATAACAACGCGAGGTCCAGCTCGGGGCGAGCCACTAGTTATTTGTAGCTGTGTACAAGTCCACGCAAAGTATATATATAAGATAATGGCGTCTGTCAAGACATCCCGACGTGGGACCGCATTACGCAATTGAAGCTGTCACACACAATTGTATTATTTACGCGTAATTGCGCTGATTGGATAGTGGACCACACTGGTAACTTTCTTCAATATTTCGCGTTGGTCTAGTGGTTGTATCTTTCACTATAGAGGTGTAGGGTTAGATTCCCGGGTGGGACCAAAAAATTGATTAAGATTTTCTTACAAAATTTCTCAATAGAACAGCTTATTTTTATATTTCTTAAAAATTCAAAACGTAACGTAAATATTTGACTCAAAATCTTTAATATTGGCGTTCGAACATTTGTACGAAAATAATAAAATGCTATATATTATAAACTATGTTACTCGTGGATAATGTAGCTTTCGAATGGTGAAAGAATTTTCAAAATCGGTCCAGTAGTTTTTGAGCATTACAAACAATTAGTGTACAAAATTTGCCACAAAGACAATAAATACATTACCCACAAATATTTACACAATCGTTTAAAAGCACTAAATTAAAACAAATGTTTATAAAATGGATCCCTTAATTTATTGTAAATTGTCTTTGGTTACACACCTGGGTGTATACCGGGACTTACTTATTTGATACTTTTAACCAACATTACAAAAATGAGGTTATCGTTACTATATATTAGTCTTTGATTAAATATTAAAATTAGTTTCTACCCGCATGAAATTCAAAAACCATCCTATCATGTACTCCATCTAATATCCTACAAGTATTCGAAATTTAATCAAAATACGATCAATTAGTTGCCTCGAATAATTTTTATATACTTATTTATGTTTTTTGCAAAATATTTTCAAACGCGCTTGACAATGTTAAAACTCCGACTAAATCTGGCTTATTTTTTGTCTATTGTTTAAACATTAAACTACAATTAAAAATTGCATGTTGCAACAAAATGAACCCCTTCATAAATCCGACTCACACTTGGCTGTTTTTTTAATTTACCACCAATTCGGAATTACATTTAAATCTTCCAAAATCATTATACATTAAACCACATTAACATGATAACACTTAAATAAAATATTACTTACATTTATTAATTAAATAAAATATATAATTATTATACGTTTTGTGGTTAGATACGATCGACGTATCGTGTTACATTTTCCCAAATAATTAATAATTATATTGTAAACGGGCTTTTAAAGTTGATATATTAAAAAATATAGCTTCATAAATGTGCATATAGTTAAAACTGTTTTTGTTTGCTACTCTGAAACTACTGAAACATTCTTTTAAGAAATCGTTTTAGTAACTTTTAAGTTAATTAATTATTTTTATTAGAACGCAAGCTTATCCCTGAAAATTTTTATTTTTTATGTGACAGCAGGCAAGCGGAGCATGCGGTTCACCTGATGTTAAGTGACTGACCGCAGCCCATGAACATCTACAACAGCAAAGTGTCACAGATACCTTGCCGGCTTCAAGGAAGGGAATGGGAGAGGATTAATTATAGGAAATTGGGAGAGGAGTAAAACAACATTGGAGAGGAATGGGATGAGAATACAGGCCTTTGCGCCCCCGCTCACTGTACTGCACACAGTACAATACTGCTTCACGCCGGTCTTCTGCTGGGGGTGGTACTTACACCGGTGCGAGCTTGGACCAAACGTGCAATGCTCGGCTCCCACACTTTTATTGTTGATGATGTTGTGCAGCATTATCTTATGTGGCCTTTTACGACACCTATGAGAAGAAATGGGGTGGCGACACATGTGTTCTAACTTGGCGGAAGTTAAACCCCGAGTAACTGCTAGGTGGTGACCGATTTGAAATAATCATTTACCAAAGGAATCCTTCATTATCCCTATCCCTCCCTCAAAAATAACTGGACCAATTTAAAAAATTCTTTCACCATTCGAAAGCTACATTATCCACGAGTAACATAGATTATATTTTATAGGCTATATATTAACATTATGCTACGGGAACGAAGCCGCGTGAAGCTAGTAGATAAATAAATATATAAATTAAAGTATCAACTACGTTCGAGCACACAGTGCGGTCCCCAGGTGCGTTATTAAGACGTTTTTCTTGTCACTGCTCTAGGGTTGCGCGAATATCGATAAAATTTTATCGACTATTAAAATGAGCTTAATTAATTTTATGTGTTGTAAGTTAATACAGTAAAATTTTTGCTAATAAATAAATGGTTCAAGTAAACGGCTTTTAAAATTAAATTAGGTTTGTGGACCAATTCGGCAGAAAATTCGTAGAGAGATAGCTTAGGACCAGGAGAAGGACATAGGATACTTTTAATATCGGAAATCCCACGGGAACAGGCTCTAATCGCGGGTGAAACTGCGGGGCATAAGTAGTATCGATTATTAACTAGTTCGAGAAATTTACATTGAAATAACAATATAATTTTTAATTTAACTATTACATTATACACGTCTTTGAGTATTGATTTGAACGAACATCTGTACATACATTTATATGTATAAACGGGACATATTTGTTTTTGTTTGTTTGTTTGTTTGAATTGAATAGCCTCCGAAACTACTGGGCTGATTTGAAAATTCTTTACTATTGGAAACTTACATTATATATGAACTGCTATACAACGAAACGGGAGCGAAGCCATGCGAAACAACTAGTCTTATATATAAAAATGAATCGCAAAATGTGTTGGTAAGCGCGTAACTCAACAACGGCTGGACCAATTTGGACAATTCTTTTTTTTAAATGTTCGTTGTGGTTCAAGCATGGTTTTTACGGCGAGAAAAATTCGAATTGCCGGGTCCACGCGAGCGAAGCCGCGGGTGGAAAGCTAGTCTAGTAATAAACATAATTGACATTCATATTCAGTATGAAACATATATTTTTAAAACCCACGTTTTTTCAGAACTCATAACAGCGTAATGTTATACATTTTCTTTATAAACATTTATTTAAATACGTCTCAGTAATGTACCTTTAAGATAACATCTTTTATTTTGACGTGATATTATCTGATCTTTTACGTTTTGGTATTTTACTAACAACAAATGACCTTTGACGTTTGACGTTACGTTTTTACGTTTATAACGGAAAATTGTATGTGTATTTTATAAAAATACTAGCTAATCCGCGCGGCTTCGCTCCCGTAGCATAATATTATATATGTAGCCTATAAAATATTTAAAATACTCGGATAATGTAGCTTTCGATTGGTAAAAGAATTTTTAAAATCGCTCCAGTAGTTTATTTTTATCTTTTTTCAATATATTTTGTTTGGCGCTTACGCGTTTTCGTCTTACATATCCTTTCCTATCAGGTTGCCTGGAAGAGATTGCTCTACAGCAATAAAGCCGCCGTTTGTGTAATAATATATAAGGTTACTGTGTATAATATTAGTATGTAAGTTATTGTTACACAATAAAGAATTATAAATAAAAAAAAATAAATAGTTCTTGAGCCTATTTTTATAAAAAACTAGCTGCGCACCAGGGCTTCGCTCCCGTGGGAATATCGGGATGATATATAGCCTATAGCCTTTCTCGATAAATGGGCTATCTAACACTAAAAGAATTTTTCAAATCGGACCAGTAGTTTCTGAGATTAGCGCGTTCAAATAAACAAACAAACAAACAAACTCTTCAGTTTTATAATATTAGTATAGATAATAAAACTATCGATAACTAGCACATCACTATAAGTTTCCACCACACTATGGCAGCCATTGTTCTTGGCTATAAAGATTTATACACAAACTGAATTTTAAACGGTAAGCTTTCTCAAATTTATGAACCTTACAAATCTGGTAAATCACTTCATAGTATAAAACAAAGTCGCTTTCTCTGTCCCTATGTCCCTTTGTATGCTTAAATTTGACCCGATTGGCGCAGTGGTTCAGCAATGGTCTATTGCGCCGGAGGGTGTGGGTTCGATCCCCACGAACAGAAAATTATGATGTGATGAACATTGTAATTTTCTACTGCCTGGGTGTTAATTTATCTATAGTATGTATGTATTTACAAAAAAGTATGTTTAAGTAAGTCTATCAGTTATCTAGTATCCATAGTACAAGCTTTGCTTAGTTTGGGATTAGATAACGTTGTGTTAAATGTCCAGGAATATTTATTTATTATTTATTTAAATCTCTAAAACCACGCAACGGATTTTGATGCGGTTATTTTTTTTTATTGTTTCCGCTTACATTGCAAACGCAGGCTGAACCCTACGAGATTTATCAAAATATTATACTAATTTCTATTTACAACATTTACAGTTTTTCTGTAGTGTATTTTAGTCGGGGCGGGTCGCTAGTAAATATATGAATAAGTAAAAAAAATACGGTCGAATTGATAACCTCCTCCTTTTTTTGAAAGTCGGTTAAAAAGTTATTCTAGATTATTTGATAAGACATACAATGTAATTTTTATAAGCGGAATATTTTCTTTTACTTAGTCCCAAACTAAGCAAAACTTGTACTATGGAAACTACATAGCTGATAGACATATTTAAACATATTTTTAATACATACATATAAAAAAACTCATAACTAACAAAATTAACTTTTAAAAGATCACGTTCAAAATCAAAATCAAAATCAAAATCAAATTTTAAAAGTTTATTCAGTAACAATTATGTTTTAAGTATTTCTATTTCAATTTATTTTGTTTTTTTAACAAATATATATTCACTTAAATCTTATAATCTCATGGCAAAATTAACTTTTAAAAGATCATGTTACCGCTAAAAATGCTGCGCCATAGGACCTCAAAGAGTCCTCAGACCATTCAAGTGAATCACGTAAGAGGCAAAATAAAATATTTTGATGTTTTCCACAATGGTTGAACACCGGTAGAGATTCTACTTATACTATACTAGCTTCTGCCTGTGGCTTCACACCTTATAACTTATCTCTATATGAAATTTCATCAAAATCCGTTCAGCCGTTGTATATTCAACACACGAACATTTAAACTTTCACATTAACGATATTATTAGAATAAAATATAACCCATGTATTTTTTCTACATCGAAATCAGTTTATTAACTTAATTAAATATGAAACTTTAAAATTTCAAATTATGTTGTGAAGGCTACATAACAGAAACTAAGTGGGCTTTAATTTGACAACTTTTTTATATGAAAACCAAAATCATAATTCAGGAACAATTATTTATTAATAATTATTTTATATATATTTCTATTTTTATTTTGTTTTCTTTTAACAAATATATTTTCTTTTAAAATCTCATGGCAAAATTAACTTTTAAAAGATGTTGCTAAAAATGCTGCGTCACAGAACCCCTGAGGGTGCTCAGACCATTGAAGTGAGCGTAAGATCCACTTGTGGGGAAAATAAAATATTTTGATGAGCCCCTACAAGGGTTAAACACCGAGAGATTATTCTATACTAGTCGCGCCCCGCGGTTTCACCCGCGTAACGTCTGATCCCGTGGCAACTCCGGGATTAAAAGTAGCCTATATGTTATTCTGAACCCTTACCTGTATGTATACCAAGTTTCATCATAATCGGTGCAGTAGTTTTTGCGTGAAAGAGTAACAAACATCCATACATCCATACATCCATACTTACAAACTTTCGCCTTTATAATAGTAGTAGGACTAGCTTGCCCCGCTGTTTCATACGTGTTTATCTGTTTTCTTGTGGGATTTGATCAAAATCCTGACGTCATAACTACATGCTCGTTGGTCTAGTGGTTGCATCTTTGACTACAGATCGAGGGGTCCCGGGTTCGAATCCCCGGTGGGGCCAAAAAAATGTTATTGAAATTATTTTTGACAAAGAAATCTTAGTAACTGCACTGAGTCTGGAAGTTGGCGATGTTGGAACACCCCTGTGCCTCGGAGAGCACGTGTCTTGCCTTCTCTCCGGTCGTGTCGGTCTGCCCCCATCGGGTTATGAGAGTGAAGGAATAGGGAGTGCACCTGTGTTTGCGCACATACTTGTGCACTATAATATCTCCTGCGTACCTGGCTGATCTCTGTTGAGATTGGCCACCATGACCGCTGTCGGTCGGGGAGGCATCATATTATTATCTGTTCTTGTGAAATTTGATCTAAATCCTGACATCATAGCATCTACATGTTCGTTGGTCTAGTGGTTGCATCTTTGACTACAGAACAAGGGGTCCCGGGTTCGAATCCCGGGTGGGGCCAAAAAAAATGTTATTGAAATTTTTCTGACAAAGGAATCTTAGTAACAGCCCTGGGTCTGGAAGTTGGCGGTGTTGGAACACCCCCGAGCCTCGGAGAGCACGTGTGTTGTCGGTCCTGCGCCTGATCTCTCTCCGGTCGTGTCGGTCTGCCCCCATCGGGTTATGAGAGTAAAGGAATAGAGAGTGCACCTGTGTTCGCGCGTACACTTGTGCACTATATCTCCTGCGCAGCTGGCTAGTCTCTGTGGAGATTGGCCACCATGGCCGAAATCGGTCAGGGGAGCTATGATTATTAAATTATTATTATTATTATATACCTGCATGTAAAATTACAGCCTGATCTGCCTATGACGTCAGACACCGTGAGTTTTATACATACCGGTATAATAATATTATAAAGAGGAAAGATTTGGTTTTTAACCGACTTTCAAAAAAAGGAGGACGAGATAACTTTTATTTTATTTTTGTTTAAATCTTTATAAATCGCTTCCTTATATCTAGTTTCAATTTAACATTTGCACCGTATTTGTAGAGATTTCAATAAAAATTAAATAAAAGTTATTTTCTACTTTTCAGAGTGAGGAAGTCGGTTCTATTTTTTGCAGTGTTATTATTTGTTTGATTGTTTGAATTGAATTGGATCCGAAACTACTCTATCGATTTCGATGAGATCTAGTACAGAGATAGAGACTATAGATTCCTTGAAACTCAAGAAAAGACATAGTATAGTTTTATATTCTGGGAACGAGATATATACGTGAGTAAAACTAACAGCTAGTTTAAAATAAATATATAAAATCTATTTCCAAAGAACTAAGGCATGACACTAACCCCAATATTTTACATTTACAGCTAGATACGGCGGCCATCTTGTTTTACAGTTTACGGGCACAGATAAGAAATTGGCTGGACGCCAAAGAGTAAGTGTCAAATATTTTAAAAATTCTGATTCAATAATCTTTGGATTGTGGTTACTTTGAGATTTTTTTTTAATCCTTACTTTCTTACTAATATTATAAAGACGAAAGTAACTCTGTGAGGAGCTGTGGCTACTTCACACCTAAACAACTGAACCGATTTGGATGAAATGTTTGGAACACAATAAATGTTATAAGATAGCATTTCTCTCGGAAATCTCATATTTCCGTAGGATTTTCGGGATAAAAACTATCCTTTGTCATTCCTGGGGTTTCAAAGATTCTCTGTACAAAATTTCATCCAAATCGGTCCTGTAATTTCGAAGCCTATTCAATACAAACAAACAAATCTTTCCTCTTTATAATATTAATATAGAAAATACGCACTTTTATATTTAAAATTGTGTAATCCTTACCTAAGAATAAAAAAAATGCAACTGTAAAATAATATTGTCCTTGTACTTAACTATAAAGTTTTTTTTATGTGTTTTTAACATAAAAAATAGAATTTGTTATAATTTAACATCTAATTCCATAAAAAAAAATACGGTCTAATTGATAACCTCCTCCTTTTTTTTAAAGTCGGTTAAGAACTGTTACCTTTAAAATTGTGTAATCCTTAACTAAGAATAAAAAATGCAACTGTAAAATAATATTGTCTATGATACACAGATAACTGCATCAATTGTCTATTCGCAAACAATACAGTGTAATTCACGGGTCAGGCGTGGGTCACTGACAGTTCGTCAATCGAGGGTGACAGGTGACAAGTGACAGTTGGCGGGAAAACCAATTTGCTGGAATCATGAGTGGCTTGCTAGAGACTATGTGTTTACGAGATTTTAATTAATTCTATGTGTTTTTCCAATAATAATTAATATATACAAATATTATAAAGAGAAACCTTTGTATTTGTATATGTTTGTATTGAATAGGCTCAAAAACTACTGGATCGATTTCAAAATTTATTTTACCATTACTTAGAGGGATTCTTCCGAATCCGTATAGGCTATATTTTATCCCGGAAAATAGATAGTATATAATATTATGCTACGGGAGCATTTGCCGTTGATTTTCGTTCCCTGGAATATATTCTACATGGATGATCAGACTTGAACTAAATTTCTATGGGACTACTGACTCTACTTTTTCGAATGCAAAAAGTTCAAATCGGTCCATAAATTCCCGAAATATGCCGTAACATACATGAAAAAAAATATGGTCGAATTGAAAGAAAGAAAGAAAGAAAAAATATTTATTACAAGAACACACAGGTACACTTAAATAATAATAAAAATTCTAAAAAAAAGTAAACTAAAATAAAGACAAACAACAACGCAAGAAAGTGAAATTGATAACGTCCTCTTTTTTTCGATCGGTTTAAAACCCACCCTGTATGTATAAACAATAAAATGATATACAAAATGGCCGACTCAAACATGGCGCCGCCGGCGATATTTCGGTGTCATTAATTTGAGAACGTTTAATACATTTTATTATCATAATATTATGAATTATTTGAACAGTGCTTGAATTGTTTAGGCTGAGTACAGACGAGGTGTTTTTTTGATATAATTATCTACGCTAATATTATAAAGAGGAAAGATTTGATTTTTTGTTTGTTTGACTTGAATAGGCTGCAAAATTATCCTACACTAGCTGAGCTCCGCCGTTTCACCCGCATATATCCCGTTCCCATAAGATTTTCGGGATTAAAACTATCCTATGTCATTTCTGGGGTTTCAAAGAATCTCTGTACAAAATTTCATCCAAATCGGTCCTATAGTTTCGGAGCGTAAAAACAAACAATATAAACAAATATTTCCTCTTTATGATACTAGTATAGATTATTATCCTTGATGAACATAGGCTATACAACATTATGCTACGGGAGCGAAGTCGCGTGGAGTAGCTAGTTATTTATATAACAATAGCTGTTCTCACGTAGTATATAATCCCCTGAACCCTTTCGAATAACGAGAGGCTCAATGATGGAAAATTATGAGTGGAGTAAAACAGGATGGGAGAGAAATGGGATGGGAAAGGCCTTTTTGGGAAAATACCAAAGGTAGGACGTTAGTTTTAAAACTTTTAAGGAACAAATCTAGACTATAGTCCCAATTTATTTCTGTCTTATTTCTCTCTTTTGCAAACTCTATCTGCCCTTATTTTCTATATATTTTTACAGACCAGCAAAAAGCCTGTGTCATGTTTAGTGCATTCATATGCGGCGGTAGTAACTTAACATTGGGGCGTTTTAAAAACGCGGCGTTCCAACCGCCCCGTCTACAAATAACCTTCATATTATTGCGTGTTTTCATCATTACACTCGGACATAATACCTCATTGTTTTATTCGTATTTTTAGGAAATAATTTATTTTGGAAACGTACATATTTTATTTTGTCTTTGTGTTGAAAATTGTTTTGATTTTAATTATGTTTGAATTATATTTACTAGGAATTAGATTGTATTTTTTTTATTTCGTTTTATGTTAAATACGCGATTAATATTTTTTGTACTTTGGATATAATAATGCCTACCGATAGCGGTGATGGTGACCAATCTCATCAGAGATCAGCCAGAAGATATTATATCGCACAAGTATACGTAAGCGCAGGTGCACTCTCTATTCCTTTACTCTCATAACCCTCAGGGGGCAGTTGGACACTCGCGGAGAGAGATCAGGCGCAGGACCGACAAGACACGTGCTCTCCGAGGCACGGGGGTGTTCCAACACCGCCAACTTTCAGACTCCAGGCTGTTACTAAGATTTCTTTGTCAGAAAAAATTCCATTAACATTTTTTTGCCCCACCCGGGTTTCGAACCCTAGACCCCTCGATCTGTAGTCAAAGATGCAACCACTGATCTCTCTCCGGTCTTGTCGGTCTGCCCCCATCGGGTTACGAGAGTAAAGGAATAGAGAGTGCACCTGTGTTCGCACATACTTGTGCACTATATCTCCTGCGCAGCTGGCTAGTCTCGGTTGTGATTAGCCACCATGGCCGAAATCAGGGGAGCTATAGAATTCCCAACAATAAATAATAGCTCCCCCTGACCGATTTCGGCCATGGTGGCCAATCTCAACAGAGAATAGCCAACTACTAATGACATGACGTGACCGCAATGCAGAGCACGTTAAGTGTTAGTGGTAAATATTTATCGGAACAAAGGAACCGGACGCTTCCGAAATCGCGATCGGCCGATCGGAAACGATTTGTCCGATTACAGTGGACGCAAGCGTTTTGATACTTGATTCAATATAATTTACTAAATGTTCCGGTGTTTTTTTATTAAAAGGCTTCCATTCTAAAATCGTACTTCCTACTAATTCCTACTATTACTTAATAATAATAATAATATACTCTTTATTGCGTACAAACAAACAAATATACCACATTAATATAAGAACAATGGACAACACAAAAGGCGGCTTTATTGCTAACTAGCAATTTCTTCCAAGCAACTTAGGTGATATGATACATTTTATCTGAATTTAACGCGAGTGTAGCCGCGGGCAAAAGCTAGTATAGAAAAAAAGCGTAACTACCCAAATTGCTTTACGAATTTCGATAGAATTTGAGACGAAGATCATTAATATAATAGGTAACCCTGATCTACAAACATTTAAGTTATTATAAGATGTAAGGTTCTACATTGATATTAGGCTAAGCCTGTAACAATAATGAAAGATTTTATACAGCTAAGCAATTGCTTAGAACACGCTTATTCCGATGCAAGCAAATTATGTGCTCATCGGAAACTTAATATTAATAATTATATTCAAATGTGACTTTTACTAGCCGTTCGCGACTTTATCTGCATATTTCGTAAAAAGTAGGTATGCTATGTAAAATAGTATGATTTATTATCGTACTACAATTCTATATATTTAAAACACAAAACTGACTAACTGACATAGTGATCTATCAACGCACAGCCCAAACCACTGGGCAGATCGGGCTGAAACTCGGCATGCAGGTAGATGTTATGACGTACGCATCCGCTAAGAATATTTTGATCAAATCCTACGGGAGCGGGGAAGACTGACGCGGGTGAAACCGCAGGGCACAGCTAGTTATACAGTGTATATATGTATTCTTCTTAAGTATCTATCCTTATCAACTCATACTCTTATCAACTATTTTTAAGACTGTACTTAAAAAAACATCTATTCGCAAAACAAAGGCAGTTTTTTGAGACAACCTTCCGATGAAACCCC
>LQNK01002844.1:0-10971 GCA_001586405.1 Phoebis sennae | reverse complement strand
AGGTCTAGATACGTCGTATATATCTTTTATTTTCCTTTTTTTTTTCTTTATTATTTTTAAAACTATTCTTGTCTCGGCTAACATCTGTCCGAAAGGGGCATATTGAAAAACAGCGTTGCGGGTATCTTAGGATGCCCGTAACACATGCTGAATATAGCCCTTTTGCCTAATATTTTTGATTGTATTTTTATTGTACTCTTTAAGTTTTTGATTGGCAATAAACGGATTTTTTATTTATTTTTTTTTTTTATATGTATTAATTATGGCTGTTAAAAATGTATAAGAGCCGGAAGCTGGTGCCTGTCACACAAGAGAGTTGTCGATCGGGTGCCAATTATCTATGTAATTTTGTAAGCCACTTACGTATAATGAAGAAATAAATCAATTATTATATTAAATGAAAATATAAACTGCCTAGAAGACAAACTGGCGTGACTGGATCTAAATAGCGTTGTAATTACCTGTAACAAACAAATACATTCATTAGAAATAGTTGCTATGAGTCTACAAAAGCTTCTCTTAATTTACTTTGCTTTATAAAAGGCCGGCAACACATCTACGAGACTCCTAGTATTGTGGGTGCTTATGGGCGGCGGTAACCACTTAGTATCGTTTGCCCCTTCTTCTATGAAAAAAACCTTCTATAAGCCGGGAGACAATATTGGGCCAAGCTCGCACCGGTGTAAGTACCACCCCCCAGCAGATCGGCGTGAAGCAGTATTGCACTGTGTTAAAGTGAGCGAGTAAAATATCGAAACGACGGGTTAATAATAATGTAAAAAATGTATAATAAAACGCGTTTAAAATACCTTTTATTTTTATGGAATACTAGTTGATCCGCGCGGCTTCGCTCCCGTAGCATAATGTTATATAGCCTATAAAATATAGCCTATGTTACTCGTGGATAAAGTAGTTTTCGAATGGTGAAGGAATATTTAAAATCGGCCCAGTAGTTTTTGAGTCTATTCATTACAACCAAAGTTTTCCTCTTTACAATATTAATGTAGAAAAAAAATACTTAAAACAAAGACAAAAATACTAGTAATACCTTAAAATTTTTAAACGTAATTGGAATCGATACACATATATAACTAACCCAATATTATTAGTTATTGTCGCTAATGTCCTTGTTTTTTTGGGAGTTTTGTCGACCTTGCTGTTGTAAAGCGACCTTAAATAAATAAATTAAAAAAAGAAAATACTGGAACTAAAAATATTAAAGTATCAAAACTGCTACATCCTGTATAATCCAGTTTGATTGTCATCGTTAAGTGATTGGCTTTTATAGACGAACAAACGACTTGTATAAATGTTTTTATTGAACTATGTTTTGTACGCGGTTTTGTTTAAAAAATTTAGTAAAGGAAATTTTGTTTGGAAGTTTGTATGTTAATCATGTTTAAACTACTGGATGGATTTTGATGAAATTTTGTAGACAGATAGGCTGTTAATTGGATTAGGTGGTGTGATAATTTTTAATGTTTACCAAATTTAATGAGAGCAAAACCGTGGGCATGAGATAACTAATATATCTTCAATCAATTTATTTTTTCTTATGTTTTTTAAATAAATAAATAAATTTTATTTATCATCTTCTGGAATAGCCTCACAAATATAATTACAAATCAAGCATTCTTCCAAACGTTTTTATTTATTTAATAGAAAATAAAACATATGAGATTGAGATGAAAAAAAGAAAAAAATATGTATATATTTATCTCAAAAATATAATTCCTAACAAATATATATTTTACTTTTTATATAATCCTGTATATAAAACAAAGTATGATACAACATTTGTAACTCCAGAACTGCTAGACCAATTCGGCACAAAATTCGTAGAGAGGTAGCTTAGGACCAGAAACCATACTTTTTATCCCCAAAATCCTATGGCAACGGGCTATACTTAATTTAGCACCACAATTACAAAATATTTGAGGTATAATAAAACAATAATGAAGTTTGGGCTATAAAGGCGGCCTTATCGCTAAAGAGCGATCTCTTCCAGGCAACCTTTCGGTCGGATTTAAAGCACATAACACAAAAAGATAGGTGGCGCTGGATATCATGAAATAGCAAATGAAACTAATCACTTAAAATAAATCTATATATATAAAAGAAAGTCGTGTTAGTTACTCTACTTATAGCTCAAGAACGGCTGAACCGATTTATCTGAAAATTCGTAAGCAGAAGGCTTAGGACTAGGAGAATGACATAGGATACTATTAATCCCGGAAATCCCACGGGATCGGGCTATAACCGCGTGGCACAGCTAGTTATATATAAAATACAAATATATACCATAATATAATTCAATATACATACCTATATTTATAAATAATCCTGCAAACTTTGACCCTTAAATAACAAAAAAATAAATGAATTATCCGCAAATAAATAACCTTTTTTGTTTAATTACCAGCGTATGTAAAGTTCTCCATATAAATGTGAACACGGGCTTTCCATTTGACCTCCCCCGAGATCGAACCGGCTACCGTTAGGGTTCTGTACATTTTGATTAAGTTTTTTGGATTAATCATACTAATATTGTAAATGTAGCTCTGTGTTTTTGTCTCGTCTTGATATTAATTTCAAAACACCAGCAACAAAACAAATACATTAAACAATTAAATATTAGAATTAATAGTAAAAAAATAATCCCGCAGTGCGTATTTATCGGTACAAGGAAAGTAATGAAAACCTTTATTTAATAAAACATATTTTTTATTAAATGAAGCTGATAAATAGTTATTATTTTCGCCAATTCACGTGAACTATACCATGTTTCATCAAAATGGATTCAAACGTTGTTGCGTAATAAATTAACAAGCATACACATTACACACTTAATATCCCATTTATACAAGATGTAACTATCTAAATATTTAAACCTGGACAAACATGATTAAACAAAAAATTAACTATATCTTAATTTAAACTAAAAAGTATCATCCTATAAAATTCATTCAGCCGTTTTTAAGTGATGAGAGTACAAACACACAAACTTTTAATTCAACGGAACCAATGCAATAAATCGTGATGGACCGGGTTCGATCCCGGAGGGTGTATTTATCGCTACAAGGGAGTGTAATGGACAAGGGTTGAATTAACGAAAAATACTTTATTTGTGTGAAAATTACACATTCGGAAACACTGAAAATAAAGATTTTCTTTAATTGCTGATAAAAGATATATAACTAGCTGCGCCCCAGGGCTTCGCTCCCGTGGAAATATCGGGATGATGATGAAAAGTATGTTATCATCTTATCAAGAAATTAGCCTATCCGTATACGAAATTACATCAAAATCAGTTCAGTTGCGGCATAATTAAGAAACTTTACTAACAAATTATGGATGTAATATCTGAAATTATAATGATAAATAAATAAATAATTGCACACATACAAATTTACATTTATTATCTATACTAATATTATAAAGCTGAAGAGTTTGTTTGTTTGAACGCGCCAATCTCAGGAACTATCTCGTTTTGAAAAATAGCAGCTAGTATAAAACAAAACGATAATTCACTTTTCCATTACTATTAATAAATTATTAAAATCCAGTGAAATGAATTTCCTTTCCACCGAACCCGCTACCCTCAATAAAATCAACCACTGAACCCAAAGGATCAATTGCTAAAAATGTCACGCGTCAGGTAAAATCGATACACATCGTACTTACATGGAAAACCTTTCACGGGCAAAAACAAATATAAACGCTTATGAAAACTCCATTTTCTTACTAAAATATAATATAGTATAATATAGAAAATCCTGCTCCTACTACCTACTAATATTATAAACGTGACAATTTGAAAGAAAGAAAAGAAAGAAAATT
Source organism: Phoebis sennae (assembly GCA_001586405.1). Taxonomy (NCBI): domain Eukaryota; kingdom Metazoa; phylum Arthropoda; class Insecta; order Lepidoptera; family Pieridae; genus Phoebis; species Phoebis sennae. Next base: position 7,131 of record LQNK01002844.1, on the reverse strand, counting down.
AATTTATTTTAAAAAAAACACCACCACCACAACAAAGGTATTACAAAAAAAAGGTACAGTCACGCCAAAACTACTGAATTGATTTTTATGAAATGTTGTAAACGGGTAGGCTTTTAGCTGGATTAGATTAGAAAGAAAGAAAAAAACACATTTATTGAGGTTACAAGATAATAAATAAATAAATATTCCTGGACATTTAACACAACGCTATCTAGTCCCAAACTAAGCAAAGCTTGTACTATGGAAACTAGATAACTGATAGAGATGAAAAGAAATAAAATAGTAATGCATAAAATTATATAATAGTACCCCAAATGGTAAGGTGGAATACTAGGCAACTTTTTTCCCCTCCCCTTCCTTCAAGCCGACGCAGCATCTTTGACACTTTGCTGTTGCAGATGTTCATGGGCTGCGGTCAGTCACTTAACATCAGGTGAACCGCATGCCCCACTAGCCTGTTCTAACATAAAAAATTATGTTTTTTAACTAAAACATAAACCACTCCACACAGAGGTTTATTAACTACGTATAAATTATTCTATTTGATATAACCGGATCAAAGTAACTGGGTTTTGCCTTTGTAGTCAAGTTAGGATGTGTTAACATGTCCTGAATTTAAACATATTTCATGTTATATTAAGTTAATAGATGTTTCCCGTAATTTCACGTATTTCGCCCGTTCCCGTGGGATTTTTAAGTAACAACGTATTCATTTTCTCGGGTTTTCAACAATCTCTGTACAAAGTTTCATACAAATACGTTTAGTAGCCTAGGCGTGAGACAGACAAACAGACATAGTTACTTCCGCATTTATTATATTAGGAAGAAGTAAGATTAGCAATATATAGGAATACATGTGTCACCACCCCATTTCTATCCGTAGGTGTCGTAATAAAAAAATATATAGTATAGTCGTAAGAGGCGACAGAGAGTAATTCTGCTGCATAACATCTTCAGAAATAAAAGAGTGGGAGCCGAACATTGCACGATTGGGCCAAGCTCGCACCAGTGTAATTACCACCCCACGGCAGAAGATCGGCGTGAAGCAGTATTGAACTGTTTCGTACGTTGAGCGGGTGCCCGGAGGCCTGTATTCCCATTCCATTCCTCTCCCATCCTGTTCTGCTCCTCTCCCAATTTTTCATCATTAATCCTCTGCCATTCTTTCAAGCCCTCAAGGCATTTTGATGTAATGTTCATGGGCTGCGGTCAGTCACTTAACATCAGGTGAATCGCATGCCCCACTTGCCTGCTTTATCATAAAAAATAATGTAAAAAGTATGTAGTTGCTCAAGTTTCTTGCCAGTCATCCTCGGTAGAGACAGCCTTCCGGATCGATAGTAAATAAAAATATTAATTATATAAATGTATATGACGTTATAAAAGCGCCTCGAAGGAGTCTTTGTAATTATATTTTATTTTAATTATTAACTATCCATAGTCAAAGTTAAAGTGTCTTTTGACTTTCACTTTGACTTCGACTATAAGGACATGGATTCCGATCTACATGAACGAAGTCGCAGACATTTGCTAGCCACAATTAATTATAACTAAGCTAACAGTAGTCTCGAGTTACATCATTAGTATTGATACATTGTTATGATTCAAATAATGACCAGTATTCACAATTCTCGTGGAAAGTAATAATAAATATCTCTGACCGATTTTGGCGGACAATCTCAACAGAGATAACCAGCGTAGGAGATATGTGCACAAGTGTACGTCACACAGGTGCACTCTCTGTTCCTTTACTCTCATAACCCGACGGGGGCAGACCGACACGGCTAGAAAGAGATAAATAAATAAATAAATAAATAAATAAATATAATAAATACATATTCTTGAACATTTTACACAACGCCATCTTGTCCCAAACTAAGCAAAGCTTGTACTATGGAAACTAGATAACTGATAGACATACTTAATCATACTTTTTTTTGTAAATACATACATACTATAGATATATTAATATTAACACCCAGACAGTAGAAAATTACAATGTACATCACATCATAAATTTCTACCCGTGGGAATAGAACCCACACCCTCTGGCGCAATAGACACTGACGTATCCACTGAGTCAAGATCAAGCTATACGTGCTCTCCGAGGTACGGGGGTGTTCCAACACCGCCAACTTCCAGACTCAGGGCTGTTTCTTTGTCAGAAAAATCCCTAAGAAATTTTATAGTATTTGTGATCCATTAATCAATAAAAAGTTTTTTCAACATTAGAAAAAGGCTTTTCAACATTTTTTTATAGATTGAAATCCATAAATTTAAAGTTTACAGTTTTTATTTAAATGGATATAAAGCAAAGTCAAAGAGAAAGTCAAAATTTTCCAAATCGGTCTTTTGTCATTTCATTTCATTTATTTATTCGCTTTGTCGATGCAACAGTCCTCTCAAAGCTAGTCATTACAATCAAATAATTATCATTATACTAGCTGCGCCCCAGGGCTTTGCTCCCGTGGGAATATCGGGATGATATATAGCCTATAGCCTTCCTCGATAAATGGGCTATGTAACACTAAAATAATTTTTCGAATCGGACCAGTGGTTCCTGAGATTAGCGCGTTCAAACAAACAAACTCTTCAGCTCCATAATATTAGTATAGACAAACATTCATTAAATTAAATTGTCATTTATATTTACATAATTATTTTTTATTTACCACCGTTTCAGAAGGCAGTCTCTACCGAGAAGAAACTATCAAAGGTATGACCTAATTCTTTACTTTTACTGAAACTACCCACATTTAAACTATGAATTTAACCCGAAAGGTATCTAGTAATTAACCGAATGTCTAAACCTAACTTGTGAGCTAGACTTCCTTTGGGATGACCTGTATTGTATGTTCTAACTTTACCTGAAGTATATTAGTCTAGATATATTATCTACTAGCTGTTTCGCGTGGCTTTGCTTAGCAAAATATTATATAGCCTAGGTTCATTAGGGACCCGGTTTACCCGTGTGGCAACGGGTTAGAATACATGTGTCGCCACCCCATTTCTACCTGTGGGTGTGGTAAGGCGACAGAGGGTAATTCTGCTGCATAACATCTTCAGCAATAAATGAGTGGGAGCCGAGCAGTGCACGATTGGGCCAAGCTCGCACCGGTGTGAGTACCACCCCCCAGCAGAAAATCGGCGTGAAGCAGTATTGCACTGTGTGCAGTACGGTGAGCGGGTGCCCCGAAGCCTGTATTCCTGTATTCCCATCCCATTTCTTTCCCATCCTGTTCTACTACCCTCCCAATTTCCTATTATTAATTCCCTATCCCCTCCCCTTCCTTCAAGCTTGCAAGGCATCTGCGACACTTTGCTGTTGTAGATGTTCATGGGCTGCTTGCCCGCTGTTACATGAAAAAACCCGCTGATTTTCTTCTATTACTAATTGTGAATCAAGATAATCTATTTTCAATTCAACAAGATTTTGTACCGACTTTGTATAGATTTCAACAAAAATAAAATAAAAATTATTTTCTACTTTTTAGAGTGAGGTAGTCGGTTCTGTTTTGGAAAAATATTATCATTTTTCCCTCTTTAGTGTCCTGTGAAGGGTAATCACATCATCTAGTCGCAATTCAGTTGGTATATACATCATTAAACCTTAACCGCAGAGCTTATTCTGTTGATTTTCGAGGAGTTCCCTGGAATATCTTCTACATGGATGATCAGACTTGAACCAAATTTCTATAGCACCACACTGTTACTCTATTTCGATTGCAAAAATAATTTTCCAAATCGGACCATAAACGCCAGAGAAAACATACGTTTGCATTGATAACCTTCTCATTTTTTTGAAAGTCGGTTAAAAATCTTTCATATCTTCTGTGATCATGACTGCCTCGTTGGTCTAGTGGTTGCATCTTTGACTACAGATCGAGGGGTCCCGGGTTCGATTCCCGGGTGGGGCTAAAAAAAATAGTTATTAGGATTTTTCGGACAAAGAAATCATAGTAACAGCCCTGAGTCTGGAAGTTGGCGGTGTTGCCTCGGAGAGCACGTTAAGCCGTCGTTCCTGCGCCTGATCTCTCTCCGGTCGTGTCGGTCTGCCCCCATCGGGTTATGAGAGTAAAAGGAAAAGAGAGTGCACTTGTGTTCGCGCGTACACTTGCGCACTATAATATCTCCTGCGCAGCTGGCTAGTTTCTGTTGAGATTGGCCACCATGGCCGAAATCGGTCAGGGGAGCTATTATTATTATATCTTCTGTATGTCCTAGCTACGCATCGTAGTATTACAGAACTTTTATAAACGTATATCTACGGTTTGCAGTGCACCTGCAGTAGACAGTTACACATGCCGTATTGCTGTTTGTGCAGGTCGCTCGGGGCTACGGGAAATTTAAATGATATTTGGTTTGCCCATATTTTTGGCCTGACTTGTAATTTTGTGTTTTTACGATGGATATTAATTTTGTGTTTAACAGATTATGATAAAATGATCATTTACTAATCTATTTAAGATATTAACTATTGAAATAATATTAATAATTAATGAGGTAGAAGTAGAAAATTACAATGTTCATGAAATCATAGATGAACATTGTAATTTTCTACTGTGTGGGTGTTAATTTATCTATAGTATGTATTTACAAAAAAGTATGTTTAAGGAGGGGTTATGTGGGACCACTAAGCTTTTGAAGCGCCTCGCTTCCTCAAACCGCGTGCCGCGTTACGTGTTCAACTACGCGCTTGAAAATGACTCAAATCATACAGGGAGCGACGAACTTAGGCTAGCCTAACACTATTCCGTTATGTCTTTTTTTTTCCAAAATATTTATTTCACACTAGTGATAAGGCTAAGAGGTTAATAATATTTTATATTCATTAAAAGATTTCTTAACTTTCAGCTAATGAATAATGTTTCATTTGCTGTTTTTCTTAAAAAAAAATATTTATTAAATATTTGCCTATATACCTAATTAGGAAATTTTATTATGAAGTAATATTCGTGCCGATTGAGGACGCTTACTAAAAAAGTTATTTCCAATTTTATTATTAAACTAAAGATGGCGACTGGCATGCAACATATTTATATTCAATAGTAATATGAGTATCATTACATTTTTGGATAATGAATACGAAAAAAGAAAAAGATGGCGGCTCATGTTTTTAAAGTCTATAATAACATAGGCATCGTTTTTTAGGTTCTTATGAGTATTTATTATGTAATGGAACATATAACTACTGAGTTATATGGCCGCCGACGTTTTTATATTCTTAAGTTATATGGGTATCGTTTCCTAGGTTATTTCGGGTGTTCACTATGAACATGTTATCAATTTTAAAATAAAAGATGGTGGCCAGCATTTTTTTATTCTATAGTAATAAAGGTGTCGTTTTCTAAGTTATTTGGGCTTATTAAGAAAACGATATCAATTTTCTAATAATTAATGGCCGCCGACATTTTTATAATCTAATGTAATATGGATATCAATTTCTAGGTTCTTCGCGGTGCTAATTATGAAAGTGGCATCAATTTTTGAATTAAAGATAGTCGCCGACATTTTTATACACCAGAATAATATGGGTGTCACGTTTTAGGTTCTTGGGGTTGCTCATTATGAAAATGATATAAATTTTTGAATTAAAGATGGCCGCCGACATTTTTATACTCGATAGTACTATGGGTGTCGTTTTCTAGTTTCTCGGGGGTGCTTTTTATGAAAATGGTATCCATTTTTGAGTTAAAGATGGCCGCCGATATTTTTATACTCGATAGTAATATGGGTGTCGTTTTCTAGGTTCTGGGGGTGCTTATTATGAAAATGGTATCAAGTTTAAAATTAAAGATGGCCGCCGACATTTTTATACTCGATAGTAATATGGGTGTCGTTTTCTAGGTCCTTGGGGTTGCATAAAATGAAAATGGTATTTATTTTTGAATTAAAGATGGCCGCCGACATTTTTATGCTCGATAGTAATATGGGTGTCGTTTTCTAGGTTCATAGGTTTGCTCATTATGTAAATGGTATCAATTTTTGAATTAAAGATGGCCGCCGACATTTTTACACTCCAGAGTAATATGGGTGTCGTTATCTGGGTTCTTGGGGTTGCTTATTATGAAAATGATGTCAATTTTAAAATAAAAGATGGCCGCCGACATTTTTTATTTTCATGGTAATATGGGTGTCGTTTTCTAGGTCCTTGGGGGAGCATAAAATGAAAATGGTATCCATTTTTGAATTAAAGATGGCCGCTGACATTTTTATGCTCCATAGTAGGTGTCGTCTTCTAGGTTCTTGGGGTTGCTTATTATGAAAATAGTATCAAGTTTTGAATTAAAGATGGCCACGGAAATTATTTATAGTAATATGGGTGTCTTATTCTTTTATATTACTATACCAGCTTTCCGCCCGAGGCTTCGCTCGCGTGGTGATCACTACTAAAATCTATAGATTTCCCAAGTTTATTTTTGCAAAAATCTCATTAATAACCTTCTATTTTATTTTAGAACGACTATGCAATGATTACATTTTAAAAATTGTAATATTTAAGTCCGGAGTATATCCCAAAGCGAAGTAATATAAAAAAAATAAAATAATATATTTCAATATAGTAACATTTTGGAAATCTCCAGTATACTCTTTTTAAGAGCCATCTTTAATTTAAAAGTTGATATCATTATCACAATACACCTGCAACAATGCATCTCCAAAATTGTAAAAAACGACACCCATATTACTATCGAGTATAAAAACGTCGGCGGCCATCTTTAATTTTAAAATTGATACCATTTTCATAATAAGAACCCCCAAGAACCTAGAAAACGACACCCATATTACTATCGAGTATAAAAATGTCGGCGGCCATCTTTAACTCAAAAATGGATACCATTTTCATAAAAAGCACCCCTGAGAACCTAGAAAACGACACCCATAGTACTATCGAGTATAAAAATGTCGGCGGCCATCTTTAATTCAAAAATAAATACCATTTTCATTTTATGCAACCCCAAGGACCTAAAAAACGACACCCATATTACCATGGAAATAAAAAATGTCGGCGGCCATCTTTTATTTTAAAATTGACATCATTTTCATAATAAGCAACCCCAAGAACCCATAAAACGACACCCATATTACTCTGGAGTGTAAAAATGTCGGCGGCCATCTTTAATTCAAAAA
>LQNK01000334.1:49481-76307 GCA_001586405.1 Phoebis sennae | reverse complement strand
TCTAAAAATATAGAAATTAGTAGCCCACGCGTGCGAAGCCGCGGGCGGAAAGCTAGTTTTAAATAAATCATCGAACATTGTAACGTTAAACAACGTCGTCGATGTACTCGTATAATACTAAACATAGGAAATCCACATCTAAGCTAACATCTCTCTCTCTCTCTTGTAGACGTTTGGCGGAGAAACAACACGCATCGAGGGAGACATTCTCTATAAAAAGAGGTAGTGCCCTATTTCTAAAATCACTTAATCACTTACCCTTAGGAATACCCGTGCTTCCCGAAGTATACAACACTATGGCGATAGTGTCGACACTACTGCGCGCTAACATCTCTCTCTCTTGCAAACGTTTGGCGGAGAGAGAGCTCGCATCGAGGGATAGTTCTTCAAAGGAAATTGCTGGTACTCCACTTGTTGAGAACATTGATGGGTTGGCTGTAAAGATAATAATGATTTAAGCAAATCATGTGGTATTTTGAAAAAATACTTGAGAATTTTAAAATTATAGTTCGGATTTAGGTATCTTTGGTTCGGTTTTACTACAGAACTAGTCGGCGGGAGGGAGTATAACTGATAACCTTAAAGGGAAAGACAATTTTCTAATATTCGCCACTAAATGAAGATTTATTACAAGAACCTATAATGTAATAGAATTATGAATCAGAAATATTCACTATCTGTGTAACTGATCTAAAGGTCTTATATCAAAATCAGTATGAAACTTCTAAATAATAATAATAAACATGTACTTACCACTGTCATCATATATCACCAGGGAGGGCTGAGCATCTTTTAATATGTGGGATATCCTCGCTTGAGGGAAGCTGGGCTCCATGGGAACATATGCTGCTCCCGCTTTCCAAGTCGCAAGGAGTGTTATAATTGTGCTAGAAATAATAGATATCTTTAAAATAAACACGAAAGAATATTAATTCTGCCGCAAGGCATCTGCGACACTTTGCTATTATAGATGTTCATGAGCTGCGGTCAATCACTTAACATCGGGTGAACCGTATGCTCCGCTTGCCCGCTGTTACATAAAAAAAAAATAATTTGGATATTTGGTATTGCCACCAGAACGCAGCCAGGAAACCTCCCGAGGTAGTATCCTCGTAGAAAGTAAACATTTGTAGGAAATATGAATAAGTATCAAACTCTACATCTGAGACTGAATTGTGACTAGCTCTGATGTAGAGGATTAGTAGGTCATTAAAATCTATTCAAAATAGCGAGGATTTCATTGCTTCCTCTTCCCCCATTATTTATCCTTATATTCCCTCCATTTTGATTATTTATCCTCTTACTTCTATTTGAAACTAGATCAAACCCCGCTGAAAATAGGACGTAATAACATTAACTAAATTCTAAAGCGCGTCGCGGATCGAAAAAGTTTGGAAACCCCTGGAATAAAAGTCTTTATTTCAGAAATAAAAATCCAAATTCTATACAGATATAAACTACTCACTTATGTGTAGGCTGCATGCACACAGCAATAACATAGTCCTGATCACGGTTGCTCCCAGTGGGTCTGGCATGGGCACTGATACCTCTCGCCAGGGAGTTAGACCTGGCTTCCAGCTCTGAGTAGCTGATGCGCACGTTGCAGGTTTCATCTAAAAATTTAAGTTATTTATTTAACACTTTTTTATATAATAAGAAACAGAACGGTAGAGTAAAAAAACGGTTTTAAAGGGGCGGCCTTTTCACTAATAGCGATTTCTTCCAGGCGACCCCTAGACGAAACTTCCAAGTAAAGACGATATTGATAAATAGAGGAAATGGTGGATAGCCAAATGGACAAATAAATAGGGTAAATCTATACATCTTTACATATAATAAATTCGTAGACTAGCTGTGTTTGTACATTAAATATTTTCAAGAAAAAAATAGTGTTCGTGTTTCATTTATGCTTCCAAACTCAAAACAAAGATTTTTAATTTATGTCTGTTTGTCGTTTTTGAACACTGAACTTCGAAACGGCTCAACCAATATAAATGCGGTTTTTGATGATTACGGCCTTTGAGACGATAACAACAAATAAAAAAAGATGGGTTCAAATTATACCTGAATAAACTAAAGCAGTCCTGTCCCCACCAGCCAGCAGTTCCAGGTGTTTGGTCAACGGTGCAGCTGGAACGGACACCCGTGCACCTGTCACCACCGACATACGCGGCAAGGAGCCCATTTTGTCTGGAAAAGTATAAGTAAGTAAGTATATTTCGCGATGACGACTGAGTATGCGTCTGCTGACGTGTAGAGGGGACTTTAGTCATCACTCTGATGGTATGGGGACAACTAAAGCTTACTTTTTACTTATTCCTTCTAATTATATATATATTTGAATTTTTATACACTTTTACTCCAACCGTGGCAAGAGGGGCCAATCAGCGCTTCGGCCGTCAATGACGCCGGTGCATAACTTAGCTTATGCCACCTCATTTAGCTCAGCAATACTGTACAATCGTGACATAGGCGTTAGGTTTATTATCTATGATGTTCTTCTGTGCTGTTGTAGAGACAAATAAATGATATTTCTTTCTTTCTTTCTTTAAAGCCAAGATGGGCAAGCCGTAATTAATAAATATATTATGAAACAACCCAAACTCCCTTTTCTCATACTCCCACCAGTAAATCTTCCCTATATTAAGTACTAGCTGGGCTCCGCGTTTTCACCGGCGTATATCCCGTTCTCATAGGATTTTCGGGATAAAACTATGTCATTACAGGGGTTTCAAAGAATCTCTCTACAAAATTACATCAAATCGTAGTTTCGGAGCCTATTCAATACAAACAAACAAATCTTTCCTCCTTATAATATTAAGTATAGAAGTATAGATTTGGACGGCAATAATTTTAGATTTTGTTTACAAACAAACTCAAATACACGATTAATTTCTATTTGGACCCCTTGAATTCATTTAATCATGTGCCAAGTGTATTTATGCCAATAAATAAATTTGTATCTGTATTTATTTGTATTTAGTAAGATAGAATTATTAAAGATTTTATTAACATATAGTTTCTTATTCCAAGATTAAAAATTAATGTCATGGCATAATTACTGTCCGTTCATAATTACCCTCTTTACTTATTATTAGTACTAAATAAGAATAATAACAATACTTATTGATTTATGAGTATATTGCGTTCAGACACGTAACAATTATGTATTTGTGACAAGTCATTTGTAATAATTGTAATCAATTTGACCTGAATTTTCAAAGAATTTAAATACAGTACATAATGTACAAATCTATGTAAATTATTATTGTTTTGTTTATACTTTCCGCAACTACTTGTCACAATAATCACTTCATAAGAATTATCGCAGTTTATTATTATTTATTTTTTGCGTGTATCGAAATGGAAGATTTTCAGCAAGTTGCGAGCTTTTGGTCAAACGAAATCCTACAAGTCCTACCAATATTACAATTGCTTAAGTTTGAGGCATGCAAAAACTACTGAGCCGATTGTGATGAAACTTCGCTTGTATTATTGTTAAGCCAAAGAATATGTTTGTTTGTTTTAACACGAATCTTCAAAACTACAAAATATGAAAATTATTTCCGACTACCTGTGCCCCGCGGGTTTCCCATTCCCGTGAAATTTCCGGGATAACCTATCGTAGCTATAATCCTATGTCCTTTCTTGGGTACCAAATAATATTTGTACAAAATTTCAACCAAATCGGTTCAATTATTTAAACGTGAAGAAGAGACAGACATAACAGAATGCTTAGTACAAGAGCCTGGCGTTAAAAAATATTTTTCTATACAGACGAAACTGGGACAATGGACTTGTATAAATATCATAGAAAATAACTAATTCCAAATTCATATACTATCGCTAGGTCAAATAGAGCAATAATCTAATGCAGGCAACGTCACGGGCTGTAGCTAGTATGGAACAAATATGGCCTCCAATGAACAGCATTTTACAAATGGTAATTATTTTACTTTTAAATTACACTTAATACAGTTTATACCCGAGTGTGATCGTAAAAATTTGTGACTCAAGGTTTTGGTATTAAACTTAAAAGGATTGCATTTATTAAGTATGTATATTGTTCTTAATAATATATTTTGGGTAAAACGTCTATTTTTATTATGATGCCGTTTTTACACGACTAGCTGCGCCCCAGCGCCCCATATATCATCCCGATATTCCCACGAGAGCGAAGCCCTGAGGCGCAGCTAGTAATATATAAAAATGAATGTTGACTGACTGACTGACTGACTGATATAGTGATCCATCAACGCAAAGTCATCGGAAACTTGGCATACAGACCCATTTTGATGAAAAAATCAAATAAAGTACGAAAAAAATACGGTTGTTATTTACAGTTGAATTTTTCACGAATTACGTATGTATGTTGCCGTTTAAATAACAAATATTAAAAAAAATAATTAAGGGGGAATTGTTTTGGAAAAATACATCGAACTTTTAAAAAACACGTGTTTCTTTACTTAAAAACAATTGTAACCTTGAAAAATGTTATTTCATTGGATTAATATTATAAATTAAACTGGAAAAAACGAAATATAACTAGAATAGAAGCCACTTAATGTAAAAAACTAATTAAAAGTTTATCAAACATTCTTTTTTATCAGTAATTCGTAAAATTGATACAAATTAACGTTACTACCACTGTTGTATAAGGGAAAATTTGTTTTTTTGTGTTTCTTTCACCTTGCCTTGTATGTTTTTTTATGTGAAAATATTCGATAAACAGGTTATTATCCTATCCATAAATTATACCACGTGGTTTCGCCTCCGTAACATAATATATTCAAAATCATCAATGTAGGGATAATCTAAGGAAACCGATTGTAATTATATAAAGTGTTAAAATAAATAGGGGAAATAGTGTAAAAAAGTCTTTAATTCAATATGGATACTGTAGGATTCCAATCTAGTATAGTATTATATTATCTGTGATTACAATGGTAAAGGAAGTTTTTTCAAATCGGTCCAGTTGTTCCTGAACCTATCCAATTTAATTTTGTTTGATTTGAAAACTACTGGGCTAATTACACAATCAAAACACCGACCACATCAATAAAGAATCAAATCTTTCCTCTTTATAATATTAGTGTAGGAAAGCAAAAGTTTATATGTATGTTTGTTAATCCTTGACGCAAAACAAAGGAATATGAAAGGATTTGACTAAACTTTACTGTAATGAAGCATACATATGAAAATAATATATAGCCAACAATTTATAATGTTTCCACGCAAGCGAAGCTATAGAGGTATGTTTTTAACCGACTTTCAAAAGGAGGAAATTTAATGTTCTCCGTGATTTTATATTTTAGTCTATATATATAAAACTCAAAGGTCTGACTGTCTGACATAACTATGTCAAACCGCTAGACGGATCTGACTGAAATTTGACACGCAAATAGATGTTATGACGACGGCATCCGCTGAAGGATTTAGATCAAATCCCACAGAAACGGGGAAACATACGCGGGTGAAACCGTAGGACACAGCTAGTTTTACATAAAACATATTGTCAATATCTAATGGCTATTTCGTAATGTAATTTTAAATCAACGCACGGCCAGCCTTCGTCGCTTGCGCAATGCGCGCACGCAGTATGGCATTAAATTTAATGCTAGTAAAATATTATATTTGTGTCGTTCGGAGGCAAGGACGCGTATACTAGTGTCTAATAATAATGAGTTACATATCTTAAGTTATTTGGTGTCCTTTAGACCCTAGTTGTTGTTTATTCCCTTGTGTATTAATATTAAAAAGAAACAAAGATTTTTTTATATAAAGACAAACACTATATTATAATATTAATATAGTGGAATTGAAAGTAAAATGTGTTGAAGTATCAATACAAAGTATAAAGTATATAAAAAGAAAATATATATTTATTTGGCTAAAAAACAACAAATTAAAACTTAAGGTATAAAAAAATTAATAAAAAATAAATACCTGTAACATAGATTGCCAAATTGAAGCCCACTCAGATTTTATTAACACTGATTCATAAAATAATTTCTCACTAATATATTAAATGTGAAAGTAAGTTTGTGTTCTGAAACTGTAAAACCACTGAACCTAATTAACAAAATTTTGTATAGGGAAGATTTTTTGGGAAAAAATAAAAGTTATCGCAAAAGGTAAAAACGTTGTTGATATATATGTAGTAGTTTAGAAAAAGATATCTTGGTGAACATTTATTTATTAAAAAAATAAACAAGACGAACGTTAATTGAAATTTCACCCAACCTACATTTTAGGACATAATAGCACGATTAAAATTAACACGAAAGTTTTGACGTAAATAAACAAAAAAAATGTTCTCGAATGTACGCGATCTAATTAACGTCACATATTTTTTTCGACTATAGTACTATGTTTATTAAAATTGTTTAACGATAAGCCATCGTATAATTTTAAAAAGTTACCACGATTCACTTCTTCCTGATGAAGGGCCTCCGAAACGGTCTGATTCTGTCGGCCTATAAACTAATATTAAACGGAGGAAAACTTTGTTTGTTTGGTTGTAATGAATAGGCTCAAAAACTACTTGACCGATTTTTTAAATTCTTGCACTATTAGAAAGCTACGTTATCTACGAGTAACATAGGCTATATTTTATCTACACTAATATTATAAAGAGGAAAACTTTCTTTGTTTGTTTATGTTTGATTGTAATGAATAGGTTCAAAAACTACTGATTTTAAAAATTCCTTCACCATTCGAAAACCACATTATCCACGAGTAACATAGGCTATATACAATTTTATAGGCTAAATATATTATGCTACGGGAGCGAAGCCGCGCGGATCAGCTAATTATACCGAATAAACAAGAAGTAAGTATAAACCGTGTTAACTATTTAAAATTTTTGTCATACTTTAATATCCCAAATCTTCGGAGGATTTATTTCCCTCCGTTTCACTAATCAAATTTTATTTAGGGACTTTATCTTGCAGGCCTTGACTTTTTTTTGACGTCTCTACAAGTAAATGTAAAAACATAAAACGTGAAATCGTGTGTCCCCTATTTGGGCATGTTGCTGATATTTTTTATGTAACAGCGGGCCAGCGGAACATGCGGTTCACCTGATGTTAAGTGACTGACCGCAGCTCATGAACATCTACAACAGCAAACTGTCGCAGATGCCTTACCGGCTTGAAGGAAGGAGAGGGGAGAAGATTAATAAAAAAATAAATAATAATGATGGAAAATTGGGAAAGGACTAGAATGGTATGGGAAAACAGGCCTCCGGGCACCCGTTCACTCTCGCACACGCTGTGACTCTTAACGGGCTTAACACTTATGTCCAGCTCCTTTAAAAATAAAACAAATTGTTTTACTTACGCACAGTAGAATATCCTACTAGGCGTAAATCTAAAGCATATCTATAATAACAACCAAAACTTGGTTCAAATTGGTTGATTTACACCTATGAAAACGATTCGTATCTGTTATACTACGATCCATTACAAGAACCGGGGCTTAACCAACGAGGCGTTATACGTTAACGAGGTGATAATTTATGGCATCCCGTTCAATGTCCGAAATGTCGGTCAAGGCCGGGTCAAAAACCTTATGTCGGCGAGTTTCCTTACATAACTGAATACCAGTTTTTCTAAACGATTTGCATATTATGTATGCACTTGATTTTATTTAAATTAATAATCTATACTAATATTATAAAGCTGAAGAGTTTGTTTGTTTGTTTGAACACGCTAATCTTAGGAACTACTGGTCCGATTCGAAAAATTTTTTTAGTGTTAGATAGCCCATTTATCGAGGAAGGCTATAGGTTATATATCATCCCGATATTCCCACGGGAGCGAAGCCCTGGTGCGCAGCTAGTGATAAATAAAATGTTATAGACAATTATAATTTGTTAATTTTGTTATACTTTGAAAGAATTTGTTTTTTTTATGCATGTTAAAATCAACAGTCCATTTCCAATTGGATTGGACGCGGCTTCGCTCCCGTAGCAAATTGTGATAACACCTATAATATAAACTATGTTACTCGTGGATAATGTAGCATTCGAAGGGTCAAAGAATTTTTAAAATCGGTTCAGTAGTTTTGAGCATATTCATTACAAACAAACAGAATTTTCCTGTTTATAATATTAGTGTAAATATATGATATTTTAATAAATACGATTGACCTTGTTCTTCAAAATGATAAAAAATTATATCGTTGCAGTAAAAAAATGCAATGAGTAACACAATTATGACCCTGGATATTTCTGACTATATAAAAATTCTTCCGAAAAAACACTTACTGAATTAAAACGTAACTTAAGTACGTATTTTTTATGAAGAATTCCAAAATTCGCTAAAAACAACACCACGTATAAACATAAAAAATATAAATCAAAAACACTTCTTACATTGATCTCTGTAAGCGTATAACTGATTATTTTTATTATTAAAACCAGCTTTTTGATAAAACGCCGATTCTAGAAGAATCTACTAAAATGAATTCTAACAAACGCGGAACCTTTCGAAACAAAATTTATTATTAACTTCCCTGTGGTTAAAAATCTATATTTTATGTGATACTTAACATGATTTTTATTAATCCGAACAGGTTACGAATTGTTAAACGATTAACACATGTAAATGTGTTGTTACAAGTTTTTAATATGATTTTAAAACAACTATATTATTTAAATTGTTAAAATAAAAAAATGACAATTTTTTTAGTATCGTTACTCTTATAGGCACCTGTGATTTTTTAAAAGTACACTATTTATTTAGACGTCTTTATATTATACAGGCTGAATTTTTAAAGTGGGTTATCAGGACAAAATATAAAAATAACAAGAAAATGGATATAATGAAAAAAATTAAAAAAAAAATGAAAAATTGCTTTATTCATACGGTTAGTTATTTTTTTCAAAATTATCGGGTTCGATTCTTAGCTCGCTAAATATATTTTGTTAAATCCAGTCATGCAGTCTGCATTTTGTCCATATGGGACTGAAAACCCAAAATATACTCTATATACTCTTACTAACAATTGTATATATCCATTTTCTTTGATACATATTAGATACAATATTAAAATTCATTCATTAACATATGTTACGTTATTTAGTAGGTAATGATTTTACTTACAATATTTTAAGTATATCGTTGTTATTACACCCTGTATAATTAGATAACTCACGTTTCTTTAAACTAGTATTTAGTGCATTTATTTAAAGCAATATTATTACTAACTACTTATTTGAAATAAAATAAATTTTTTATACTAAGTAATTTATTTATAATTGTTAGTTTTTATCACTACAATTTAATGTAGATTCAATTTCAATTTATTCAATTAGATAAAACATAATTGTAATTGATTCCTTATATACAAATACATCTTTGATGAATCATTCACTTTTTGCAATATGCACTATTTACAATATAAAATTTATTGAACCAAAGGTTGCTTATCCCTGTTTTCGAAGTTGATATTTCAATTCTCCGGTTCAATATACCTGCCATTTACTTTTGCCAAATTTAAATAGTAGCTCTACATCCTATTATTACTGTTTTAGCGTGAATGATTAACAAGAAATCATATAATAAAGTTAACCAAAATATGCCCATTCCAGCCAAAGAAACAAACATACAAAATAAACAAAATGTTGACCACACCAGCCATACAATCAGACCAAATATGTATAATGATAAATATGCATATAGGTACCAAGCTGAAGAGTTTGTTTGTTTGAACGCGCTTATATCAGGAACTACTGGTGTTTTGATTTTTTTTTGTCCTAGATAAACCATCGAAGGAGACTTTAAGCATTATAATTTATAACATTATGCTACATTATGCACACGGAATAGCTAGTCTACACTAATATTATAAAGAGGAAAACTGTTTGTTTTTTTTGTAATGAATAGCTCAAAAACTACTGGATCGATTTTAAAAATGCTTTCACCATTACAAAGCTACATCCACGAGTAACATAAGCCATATTTTATAGCCTATATAAAACATTATGCTACAGGAGCAATCATAGTATTTGCTCATCTAGTACACAATAAAGCAGCGAACCGAAGGTTGCCCACCCCTGCCCAATAAACACACAAAACAAAAGGTTGGATCTTCAAGGCCTGACACAGTTGCACGGGTCGCCGGTTCGATGTACCATTCACTTTTTGCTAATGTGCCGATGTAATGACAAATACTGGTTATAAATTAGTTATTTGCGAACAGATTTATCTATCATGAAGATTTATTAACATGATATATAAGTTACTTGAGTATGGTATTTCATTAAGTATAGTAAAAAAGCAGTAACTTGGCATAGTTATTTATTTATTTCATTTATTAAGGTATACTGTGTAAAACGATATCTGTACTATATAATAATATTATAAAGAGGAAACCTTTGTATTTTTGTATGTTTATATTGAATAGGCTCAAAAACTACTGGAAGATTGATTACTTAGAGGGATTCTTCCAAATCCGTATAGGCTATATTTTATCCCGGAAAATAGATAGTATATAATATTATGCTACGGGAGCGAAGCCGCGCGGATCAGCTAGTGTATAATAAGCCGCGTTTAAAATCCTTTAAAAACTATTGTATTTAAAACAAAAAAACAAAGATCAAAACAAGAAAGAAATCTATGAATCAACTAATGACATATGCAAGCAATGCGTAAACAATATAAAAACGTATTAATCACAAGAGGAAAATATGTACATTCCTGCTCTATATACTGGATGGGAATACCATCTTAATTGACCTGATAGCTGGACTGTCCCCTTTGATATCAGTAGGGCTGGCAAAACATTTCATTTTAAACATAATTTCTGTCTAAAGAATCTCTGAATACTACAAATGTTACATATCGAAACATGCTGTATACAATATTTTAAGTAAAATTATTCAATATACTTTAATCTACACAAATATTATAAAACAAAAATCTTTCTTTATTTGTTTGTTTGTAATGAATAGACTCAAAAACTACTGGACTGATTTTAAAAATTCTTTCTCCATTCGAAGGCTACATTATCCACGAGTAACATAGGAGCGAAACCGTGCGGAGCAACTATTAGTTTAATGAAATGGGATAAAAATGTATCCTGACCAAATTATTAAAACTTAAGTAGCGTGTAAGTATAAATTTTATTAATGTTTACGATATTCAAATTAATATAAAGTCAAAAAAATGTTTTCTTTATTTATTATGTTGAAAAATGTATGTTTTCCTAATAACTATTAGAAGTTAGTGTCAAGTTAAAAATATATCGTTAAAAAAAGAAATTCGGGAAATCCATTTCCTCATTCATTACTATGAAGGATCTAATTCTATGGAAAATGTCCGTTATTTTTTCTCAGAACAAAACACTGACGTCTGTTATTGAAATTACGTATTTATAAAATAGTTTATGTGACAGGAAAGTAAATGAACACATAATAAGCGACACCAATTCAATTTTAAATGTACCAATGTAGGAAATATTTAAAGTTTTTTTTAACAATAATAAATAAATGATCTGGGACATTTGACACATTGCATTGTTATCTAGTTCGAAACTAAGGAAAGCTTGTCATAGAAACTATACCAGATAAACATACTTAACGTACTTTTTGTAAATACATACATCCTTTAGAATATTGAAAAATTAACACCCAGACTGCAGAAATTGCAATGTTCTATCATAATAATTTTCTTCTCATGGGGATCAAACCCACACCCCCCGCGCAATAAATGATTCTGATATAACCTCTGCACATTCGAATCGTCAAATGTTGGTGAAACAACAGATATTATAAATTTCGAATCATCTCAATGCCTCGTACGTAAATTATCATACGTAATTACCACGATTCGTCGTGGAAAAGCCGTTTTTTGTCTTTATCATTTATTCATTAGTTATATAACAGACGTCTTGTAAATATTATTTTATTTATTCCTAGTTCTTCGATGATACTTCAATCTACACTAATATAAAGAGGAAAACTTTGTTTGTTTGGTTGTAAAGAATAGGCTCAAAAGCTACTGAACCGATTTTATAAACTCTTTCACCATTCGAAAGCTACATTATGCACGAGTAACATAGTCCATGTTTTATAGGCTATAATAATAATATCTTTATTTGTTCTTAATGTGTACTGTGGTAGTAATATTTGGATTGTTCACATTAGCCATAACTTGGCATACAAATATAGATCTTACAGCTCCACGCAATTATACAATACTAGCTGCGCACCAGGGCTTCGCTCCCGTGGGAATATCGGGATGATATATAGCCTATAGTCTTCCTCGATAAATGGGCTATCTAACACTAAAAGAATTTTTCAAACCGGACCAGTAGTTCCTGAGATTAGCACGTTCAAACAAACAAACAAACTCTTCAGCTTTATAATATTAGTATAGATTCATTAGTTATATAACAGATGCCTTTTAAATATTATTTTATTTATAACAAAGATAGTCCTTCGATGATACACTTCAATTTTAAATAAAAAACAAAGTAATTGAACGCTGATAAAATCAATTCGTTCCAAACATTCAGGTGAAGGCTCACACGGAGGCCTAACAATAACAAACTATTTGAGAGGCAGAGCATTTGCTGTAATTATAAGACTCAGCCTTTAAGATTTATCTTATCTGAATCTTAGTTAAGAGTTAGTGTTTGTTTTTATTTGCAGATTTTTGCCGTTGTTTGTTAGACTAGAGAAGGGATGGCGAAACTTTTTGCATCATGTGAATTTTTTCCTTAAAAAATTACTTTGGTAAGACATTCGAGCAAATGACTTTGTGATCATAGAGAAAACTATGATAAAAATACTATTAAGTCAAGGATATAGAATTGAACCGTAGAATATAAACAAATATCTACTTCACACTTTTTTCTTAGTGCATAAAGGTAATAATTAATTTCACGACATTTTTCGTGCCCAAAATATTTCGTGCCACCATTTCACTATAAAACAGAAGCAGCCATGAATTATGAACGGTGTTTGCGTACCTCGTGCCTCGGAGAGCACGTAAAGCCGTCGGTCCTGCGCTTGGCCTAACAAATGCGACTTCAATCGAACAAATTTCATAAAAATTTCGATGAAAACGTCTTTATTCCGATCCGAATCGGGTTTCTGAATCAGTACCCTTAATACAATTTGAAACCAGAACATACCCGCTGATACTAAGGCGTCTAAACATATAACTAAGCTCGTAAGTGAGTCGCGGATTGAAAAAGATTGGGTACCCCTGATCTATATTATTAAATTATTTGTTGTTTATAACAATAGGAAAATATTGGTCATGAAACTGATCTTGAACCAATGGCAATGACTCGTGTTTTAGAACATAATTTGGCCTTAGTTTTATTATGACTTACCTTCCATAGTTCTGTTTTAAATGTATAACAACTACTTCTATTTCATTATTTTCAAATATTTAGGCATAAATTACGTGATTGTTAATGAGTTTGTTATCCCAAAGAAATCAATAAATGAAAGAAAAATAAAAGATTAAAGATATGGTGCTATTTTTTACATGCAAAACGGTTGTGTCACAATACGTATGTAATACCCATATAAGTATGTAATAAAAAGTACTATTTAATTATATTTTATAAATAACAGGAAGTGTTAAGCCCTTTTTGAATGGTTTATGCAAATTTGTGTATGTATTCTGTCAAAGTCTGAAGGTTAAGTTTGTTTGTAAATATAAGATTTGTATTAGAATAATTTGAATAGCATTTGAAGTAGTGTTAGATTCGTATAGTGAATATATAAAGGATGGATTACTCAATCCATCCTTTCCTTTCATATAAATTGTAGCGTAAAGAGTGGATAATATGACATCTGCAGATAGATGACGTTATAACGGTCCAGAAAAATATATTTATTATTATTATATTATAATTTATATTTTATAATCGTAGTAGTCACTTTCGAGATTCCTTTTGGAATCTCAATGAAACAGGCAAGTTTTTTCATAATTTGGCATTCGGGTGACCACATTCTTTTTTAACACCAGGCAAGGTTAGGCAAGGTATGTCTTTTGTTGGGTCTCAAACTACACTTGAACAAAATTTTATCCTAACCGGCTCAGTGGTTTAAGCATGCAGGACTTACACTCACATACAGAGTTATTTTCTCCTTTATAATAATAGCAAGGAAACTCTATCTGGTTAACAAAAAAATATGCGTATATTAATAAGTTCTCAGTCTATTAAATTTCACAAAACCTAAGTACTAAAGTCCTATCGGATGTGAGCGTACAAGGCTACTCTTATGTACTAAAGCGAGACATTCTAGTTCATCCGGCGAATTTTAATAAAACACAAGGTTTTATCTAAACTGTAATTATATTGAGCTTATCTGTAGTCAAATTAAACATAATCTGCAGCAAATTAGAACTTAAAAATAATTTATTCAGTCAGAATTATATATCTATTTGATTATATTAATATATTTTTAATTATTAATGGCATATTAATGATTAAAAAATTAAGTGACTCGTAATAATTATGAATTTTTTTGGGTTTGGATTTTTATGTAGTTATTCAAAATTAAATTAATATTATATATCAAAATGTGTTAATTTAAAAGCTTACATTATGCACCCAAATGATGTTTTAACCAACCAAGTTCCAAACTCGTAAGGAATCACTTAATAATATTATCTTTATTTTATAGCTAATTAATGTACCACGCGGTTTTCCTCCCGTAGCATAATGTTGTATAACCTTCCTTGATTGATGGTCTATCTACCACAGAAATATTTTTCAAATCGGCCCAGTAGTTTCTGAGATTAGCGCGTAGATTACTGACCACTGACCATTAAGTCGTTACCACATCATGTGTAGCTTCATTTTAGTGCTATTGTATTAAAGCAACCTGTTCAACCAGGCTTTTTTGTTTTAATCTTGCGCTTACACAGGACGATCACCCTGTATATATTTTTTATACCTCGACTTTAATAAAATATACTATATCTTACTAATCCTTCAGTGTTCTACGGCTATGCACTTTCTTTTTCAATGATAGTGCAAAGATTTTAAAAACATAAGTTTTCCTATACTAACTTAGTTCTACTTGATGCGCCATCCAGATGTCGATTCCGTATGCGTTTGCCGATGTGTAGAGGGGACTGAAGCGTCCTTACTTCTACACTAATATTATAAAGAGGAAAACTTTGTTTGGTTGTCATGAATAGGCACAAAAACTACTGGACCGATTTGAAAAAGTTTTTCACCATTCGAAAGCTACATTATCCACGAGTAACATTGGCTTTATACACAACATTATGCTACAGGAGCAAAGCCGCGCGGATAAGCTAGTCTACACTATTATAAGAGTGATAGTTGAAGTAATCTTTATAAAGAGGGAAACTTTGTTTGTTTGTTTGTTTGGTTGTAATGAATAGGCTCATAAACTAGTGGACCGATTTTGAAATTCTTTCACCATTCGAAAGCTACATTATCCACGAGTAACATAGGCTATATATATTACATTATACTACGGGAGCAAAGCCGCGTGGATCAGCTAGTTGTATACAAAGTCACACAAGTGCGTCACTGAGTCCGTTTTAGGGTTCAATTATTTTTAACTACTGGGCTATTAAATTGCAATTTTATTATTTTAATTATTTTTTATGTGAAAAGAAAACGGAAATTCGTAAGGATCTCTATAAATAAAATTTCTCGGCCTCCAATGAAGGAAGTATTTTGTTTCGAAAATATTCCAGGGAAAGAATAATCGCGGATATGAACATAATCTCAATTTTGTTGACAGGATTATATTTCTCCTAGCTTTTTGTGACTTCAGTTCTTTTATCTCACTTTAATCTATAGGTGCTAACAACTAATATTATAAAGGATAAAAAAGTTTTGTATGTTTGTAATGTTTTCACACAAAACCTACTGGTCAATTTTAGTGACATAGCTTATACAAATAAATAAATCATGTATTTCACACTTAGAACTACACAATTCTAAATATCAGAGCTCCCCAAACGACTATTTCTCTAACTCCTCCTATTTTAAACTAAAACTCATCCCCCCACCTATCCTCCCCCTTCCTCCATGACACTATACTATACATGTCATATGACCGTTTTTAATATTCTATCTATCCCTTGTTTTGCTTACTAAAGTCAGACAAATCTATCTATTTGCACTTACTTTGATTTCAATACGCTGTCGACGGATAGCTTTTGTTATGACTTTTGACAATGAAATGTCATTTAATATGAGATTACAATCTATCCATAATCTTTGATACATTATTGAAAACGGCCGTTAATCGTCATATAACTAAACGACTGGAAACCCTTGGGTTATATAACATGATGCCATGGGAACAACTATGTAATTATAAAAATCGTTTTATATTCTTGAATATGTTTTACTTAGTACTTGAAAAGGATGAAGCTTATTTATTAATATAAAATAAACAATTACAGTTAATAGATGTATTTCCCATCACGTCAACAACTCTTTAATAATTAATCATTAATCACATGTATATAAGAGAATAGAATACATAACTTCATGTATTGTATAATATAATCATCATAAGATTATAACATCTGCTCATGTCTAATTTTTCACTTTGTATACGTTTTATTATTGTATTGTACTATTTCGTTATTATTAATTTATAGGTTACGTTAACTATGTTATTTTTTAGTTTACCTGTGAGTGTTTTACAATTGCGTATATTTGTTTGTAATTCTAAAATATTGAGATTATTACTATGTGCATAAACATTGGTAAACCACTTAAATAAATGAAAATCTTATTCATCGTCATGATTTAGTTTCTTTCTTTTCTTTTTCTCGTTCTAATTATTATATTGTCTTAAGTTGATAAGATTATTTTATAAGCATCTAATTTTATCTGTTAATTCTTACGATAGAAAGAAAGTTATAAAAACTTTTTCATTATTGTTTCTAGGGTTCGATTAAATTATTTCTTTTTTATTTTATTTTGCAAAACATATAGTATAAATTTATTATATTTCTATATACTGTAAAAAATATACTTAGATACTTAATATATTATTTCCTATACTTACTACATTAGTTTATTCGCTAAAAAATAACTTTTCCACCAACTTCTTCAATTTCGACCGTCAAAAAAACAAATTGTCTATTATTAAACAACCATTACGGTTATATAATTCGCCCGTACTTGAAATTAACTTTATTTTTATTATTTGCCGCTTGACCACCGACTAAGGTTACATCTTTTGTAACAATTTTGACATTGACCCACTGTTGTACACGGTTAATTTAGTTCGCGCCAAATTATTTTGAATTTCGAATCGATTCGCGCGGTGTCGCCTAATACATGAATCATAGAGAAAAAAATAGACGACGCTGAATTAATTGACACAGATGATTAATTAAATTTTAGAATGGTTTTTGTATTGTGTATCAAAACTAATTAATATTTTTACAAATTTCCCAAAAAAAAACGTTATTAATTTGTGGTGTACTTTTGGTTTCTTTTTTTAGATTTTAATGATTTTTTTACGTCCTTGAAGGTTTTATTTTGCGTTGTTACGAAAATAATTATAGGACCATTTTATTCTTAAAAAAACCTTTTGAAACAGATAAACATAAAAAGGATACATGTCGTTAAAATAGATTTATGTAGTGTAATTAATTTTTCATTACATAACATTTCGTGAAAATAATTTGAAAAAAAAATAATTTGAGAAAGAAATTAAATCTATTATCAAGGAAATACCGATTGTAAAAAATAAAAAATAATATATAAAAAAAAAATATGTATATGACGTTTCAGAGAGCTTTGAAAAAGCTAGTTTGAAAAAATAAATAATTTGAATTTGTAAATGCAAGCACCTTTCTAAACTAGAATATAGAGCGAATTCTGAGAAGCAGTGAAAACAAGCGGTTGATGTCGATTTTACATACAAATGTAATTTGTTAAATCAATACTAGACGGGGTTATTTATTTACTCATGCTTTGAACAATTTTGGCCTTAAATGGGTAGTAATTTTGGGTATCGGGTTCGAATCCCGGAGGGCCAAAAATATTTTCTTATTATCTTATAGGGATTTTTCTGACAAAGAAATCTCAGTACAGCCCTGAGTCTGGAAGTTGGCGGTGTTGGAACACCCCCGTACCTCGGAGAGCACGTAAAGCCGTCGGTCCTGTGCCTGATCTCTGTCCGGTCGAGTCGGACTGCTGTCCGGGTTATAAGAGTAAAGGAATAGAGTGCACATGTGCTTGCGCATACACTTGTGCGCTATAATATCTCACGCGCAGTTGGCTGGTCTCTGTAGAGATTGGCCGCCGTGGCCGTAATTCGGTCAGGAGGAAACGTCTTCATAACACCTGCATACCAAATTTCAGCCCGATCCGTCCAGCAGTTTGGGCTGTGCGTTAATAAATTACTATGTCAGTCAGTCATATATATATATATATCTATGATGTTAGTCTTACTAGAGATTGTAATTGCAAAAATTGGTGTACGTTTGTAATATAAGAATGTATAAATATCCTTGTTTTGTATATTTACAACAAAATATGCATTTAAGGTCGGCCATAACTGCCTGTAAATGCAAATTAAATAAATTAATAAAGTACGACACTCTTACATAATGTTTTGTAATAACAAACTACAATTTTAATAAGTTCAAAAAATTCGACATAAAAAAGCTGCGAAAAAAAAACCGAAAGTCGTTTGAAAAGAAAGGACTTTAATATTAAATTGTTTTCATTACATAACGATTTTTGATAACTTTATGCTAAATAAAAAAATTGCCAAAAAATAGAACCGACTTCCTTACTCTAAAAAGTAGAAAAAATAACTTTTATTTAATTTTTGTTGAAATCTATACATAGTCTGTGCAAAATCTTGTTAAATTGAAAATAGATAAAAGCACCGACTTTGTATAGATTTTAACAAAAATGAAATAAAAGTTAATTTTCAATAATTGATAGATTGTATTGTGATTTCTTGGTGGAAATAGAAAATTGGAATTAGTTAAAGGTGACTTTGTATAGATTGATACTACTCTTTCGAATGCAAAGAATTTTCCAAATCGGTCTGTAAATGCCGGAGGCTGTAACATATGTATATACAATTTCGAATTAAGAACCTCCTTTTTGAAAGTCGGTTAAAATAGACAACTATTTTCTCTATTGGGCATTTCACGCCTATAAATATATCATACTAACTTTCCGCCCGTGGCTTCGCACGCGTAGACTACTATTCTATCTTTCAAGTTGGATCAACCTGCACCGTTATGTAAAATTTGGTTAAAATCGGTTAAGTAGTTTAGAAGTCCATCGCGAACAAAAACTGTGACACGTAATTTATATACATATATTAAAAAGGTCAAGGAATTGATAAGCCTGTAGTGTTTGCTCTCGGGAAATACCTAGAAACGTCTGAATAAAATTGTAATCAACGTGAGAGTTCTTCCTTATCATATTTCTAAATAAAAAAATAAAAACCGGCCAAGTGCGAGTCGACTCGCACAGGGAGGGTTCCGTACCGCACCCTCCTTAATCTACACTAATATTATAAAGAGGAAAACTTCGTTTGTTTGGTTGTAATGAATAGGCTCAAAAACTACTGTACCTATTTTAAAAATGCTTTCACCAATCGAAAGCTATATTATCCACGAGAATTATATATGTATAGGTTATTTAGGTATATAACATTATACTACGGGAGCGAAGCCGCACGGATCAGCTAGTGTATAATATAGTATATGATATTTTTATTTTTAGTATATTCGGTTTATAGCGGCTACGTAAAAACATGACCTTTGAAAATTACATCTTTGTAACTATCACGGTTTATGAGATACAGCCAGTTGACTGACAGACTGACGGCGGATAGGGTGTTTTCCTTTTACGTACGGGACCCTAAAATGGTATAAATTCCTTTCTTTACCTTTTTTATTTATTTTCGCGTGGTGTTGCTACACTCCTTATGAAGTAGTTTTATACAGGGTTTTATTCTTAACAATGGTAGACTTCGATACAAACTTCAAAATACTATATTTTCGTATTTAATTCCATTAAAATTGGAATAGTGGTTTAGACATAAAAGCGTTACAGATAGGGTTCACTGAATTTAATAGGAGTAAATAAATCATATGAAGTTAATGTTAAAAGATTTTAAAGTAAATATATAGATTTATAGTATTTTCTTGTGTTTGTTTTAACGCGAGTACTTTCCATATTTAATAAAATACGGATTTTAAACGCATCTTATTAACGTACGGGTTAATAATAAATAATAATAATAATGTATAATGGACCATGTTTAAAATCCTTTTAAAAGTATTTAATTTAATATTGACTTTTATTACCAGTTAAGATGAGGCTTGAGCATTCATTAAATGATTGTTTCACAATAACAATTACCTCATACAGTACATACTACATATACTCGTATTGGTGTTGATTTAATAAAACCCAATCACGGTCAGTGTTAAAACGACAAAATTAATTAATGTTTTATGAACTTAAACAAATTCGTTAAGATTAGACATTATTATATTATTTTATCGTAGCAATAAATAGGTCTGATTTCAAATAGAACGTTCCATTTTTAAAAATAGAAACGATTTTTTCTTTTATCCAGCCAGTATCAAAGAATTCATCCACGTTATTTGCATATGGCAACTTTTTAATTCCTACATAAATAAAATACTTTGATTAATTAAAATTATTTTGTAACACTTAATCATCACATTACGTAAACTGTACATTTTTTAATAATAATAAAATTTATACTATGACTGCGGAAATAATAACACAGGCCTATTATAAAATATATTTAAATTAAACCTACTAATTAATACTTTTAAAACTTCAATGTGGCTATTTATTGTCTGGTGCGATGTAAAAAACGAATAAAAAATATTTGTTTTTTGTGCAGTTAAGTTGAAAAGTATCCTTTTAAGTAGTAATTATTAAAAAATACAATTTGTTCGAATGTGATCGTTAAACATTTTATTTGTAGCCTTGATATAAATTTTAGCCGACTTGTCTTAAATTTTTATGTGATTCAACGTAGATAATTATTATCTAAGATTACGGCTACTATTAATCCTTTGTATGCATGATGGGATGGTTTTTAATTTTTATTATTCTGCTATGTTATCGTGTAATATAAAGTGTATGTTCTCAGAGAAACATTTTTAGGAATTTTCACGTGAAAATTAAATAATTAAAATGAAAACTAAATATACATAATTATATTTAGTTAGTAAGATTATATTTATGTACATGTTGTAGGGGTCGCTCAACTGTTTCTAATAAAGAAAAATAAAAAATAAAAATTATGCAGTATAAAACAATATTTAATGTTGACAAAAAAAAATTAATTGTTCTGTTGAATTATCGAAAATTTTAACTATGAAAATAATTACGCCCGTATTCACAAACTATGATTGTGAAACTATTTCTCACAAAAAGAAAAATATTTATTTCCAACATATATAACACATAAAACAATTGAACTTAAAAACTAGTATTAGAGGCAAATGGAATCAACCTCAGCTTTTGTTACTGGGGTACCTCGAGGAACGATGGTTTCATATTGTTTTTTGAATTAAATACTTTTCAGAACGCTTTGAGAATATATAATAATAATATATAATAATATCCTGCTTTTGCATAGTATAACTAATATTCTTGGAATTAGTTATTTATTTTTTATTAACAAAATGGTTGTTGTATTTTATTTGGTAAAGGCAATAAACGGATTTTTTATTTATTATCATGGTCGTTTAAAAAATAGAAAATGCGAAAATTATATATTTTTGCTAGTATAAAGTTCAGCAAAATTACTAGTATAGTATTATATTATCTGTGGTAATATATAAGTTCTTTAATATTATAATTATAAAATTAAATATTTTAATAACGATTCTTAAGGTTAAATTAATTTTTATGTGCTTGACAAACATAATATTTTTATATTTTTCAATTATATTTCAAAAGTTGACCAATATTAAATTTATAAATGTACTATAATTAATAAAATATATTGAAATTGATACACCTTCATTTTATTTAGAGCTATTCCGAATAAATTGATGAATTTCTAAATCAAAACCTATTAATCTTCCAAATTCATTCAAACTGTTTAAAACATTCACTAAACCCATGCCTAAAATTAAAAAAAGATATCTAAACCCATGCCAAAAATTAAAAAAATTACTCACTTCTCCACAGATAAAATCCGAAAACACAAATTCAAAATTGGAACGCACCAAACGTCACTGCGCGCTTGAAAAATCGCGCGTAACACACTTCTGCAATCTTAATGCAACGGGTAACTGCGCGCGTAACTCGCCAATACACATTTATATAGGTAATCACTGATTGTACAGCGTGCTCTTGGCCTTTATATTTTAGCTTTACAAACGCCTAACGTTTCTGAGAAGACTAGAAACTATTTTATAATTATTTCGCGGCAATCATACGATAGATTATGTACGAGACTTTTGTAGTTAACACAGCTTCGGTGCGGTATGATATCTTTACGACGTTTCTGTCATAAAAATATATTTCGCGCTATAAAACCAGTATTTTTACAGAAAGGTTGAGCCTTGAGCTGATAAAAAGCGACAAACGTCTATAAATATTAAAATCAATTAATTGAATTAATGAATTTGTAAGATAGAAAAAGTTTAATTATTGTCATGTATATTGATCGCCTCGTTGGTTCAGTGGTTAACGCGTTAGGCGTTACAACCAAGAGGTCCTGGCTTTGATTCCTGTTGACGTGAAATAAAAGGTCTCGGAAGGGCATAGAAGTCTGATTGCCTACTTGGCTCTAAATAAAAATTGATCAGTAAAACGGATGTAACATCTGCATCAATACTACATTATATACAATATATATTTCATACACTGTTGGATGCTCTAACGTGTAAAGTTATTTTATTTTTTATTTTATTTTATTATTTTACAGAAAACTTACGGCTACAAATATCTACAATTTACATCTTTAGGTACAAATAAGGCCAATTATAAGTCTTCACATATAAAAAACTATTAGTAATAAGTAATAATAATAGTCAAAAGGGCTCCAATTATTTAAGCGAAGAATTCTTTGCTTATGATGTTTTTAAGATTTGACAATGAAGTATGGAAAATGTCAATACCAGCCTTCCTGGATGTAGTGAGACATTTATTTGTATTTGTAGCTTATTCTTATATCATAACTGCGTGCGAACCTAAATATAGAGCAGTAGGTTATCTTTAACCCATAAAAATTCTAAATAAACATCATTAATTTTAAGGAAGATTTTCAAAATTAGTATTAGGAGACTCATTAGGTCTCTAACGCACAAAAGGATAGGATAGTTTAGAGATGTTTTAGGTCTCCATAGCACCAGCTGAAAGTAATTCGAAAATCATGCCGCAATGAACGTGTTAATACTATGGACTAATGTTCAAATACTAAAATAATAACCAACTACTAAATTATGTTGTGATCAACATTATAATTTTCTACTGTCTAGGTGTTCATTTATCTATAGTATGTATGTATTTACAAAAAAAAGTATGTTTAAGTATGTCTATCAGTTATCTAGTTCCCATAGTACAAGTTTTGCTTAGTTTGGGACTAGATGGCGTTGTGTTAAATGTCTGTCTAGGTGTTCATTTATCTATAGTATGTATGTATTTACAAAAAAAGTATGTTTAAGTATGTCTATCAGTTATCTAGTTCCCATAGTACAAGCTTTGTTTAGTCTGGGACTAGATGGCGTTGTGTTAAATGTCCAGGAATATTTATTTATTCATTTTAAGTATCACGCCGTAATTATCACCCTACTGAAGGGAAAAGGGACATTATTATTTGTATACAACGTTTTTTGTATGCTAGTTCACCTGATGTTAAGTGACTGACCGCAACCCATTCAGAACTTCCTGTTATTTTTACTAGCTGAGCTCCGCGGTTTCACCCGCGTATATATCCCGTTCCCGTAGGATTTTTGGGACAAAAAATTTCAAAGAATCTCTGTACAAAATTTCATCCAAATCGGTCCTATAGTCTCAGAGCCTATTCAATATAAACGAACCAATCTTTCCTCTCTATAATAAGTATAAATTAATTTACCGCGTGCAAAGCCACGGGCAGTAGCCAGTTTAAAATAAACACAGATAAAATCAAGACGTCCGTCGCAAGGCAATCTCAACCTTTTAAATAGTTTTATAATAGCAATAATAATGGTAGAATCTTTATTATCATAAATACTTTATACTGCTATAGAAAATCCTTGAACTTTTGCAGTGCCCTTTGTCGCGTAAAAACCATAACCTAACCTAACATGATTCTGTTCTTTATGGCATTAAGATTGTAGATCCTACTAATAATATAAATGCGAAAGTTTGTGAGGTATGCGTATTTATATTTACCCAAAAACTACTGAACCGATTATGATAAATCTTGGTATATATATAGGCAAGGACTCAATATTTTTGATTTTAATTTTAATGGATTTTAAACGCGGTTAAATATATTAAGAATACTTATTATCTAAATCGGTATGGAAAATTCTCGCAAGAAAATACAAATTAAAAAAAGTATTTTTTTGTTATATTAATTTCAGCCCGTGGCTTTGCCAGCGGTAATTTCGAGTCTGTCGATGATTTAAGTTATCATATCACATAATGTGCATAAAATTTCATCAAAATCCGTCTAGTAATTCGACGTTATTGACTCACAAACATCGATACATCCAAATTTTCACATTTATAATATTATTAGGATGGAATATATATAAAGGAAAAACATTCCCCAATTTTACTTTATTTTATTAATATCTTTGGGGTACGTGTCTCCAAGAAGGCTTGTAGTAAAACTAACATATTTCTTTATTAAAAATATTTCGCTAGAATGAATTTATACATTTCTGAAAATTTTGAGGCTGCCTCAATCTATCTATTACTCACTTTATAATATTAGAAATATTTTAGATATATAAAGTGGAAACATTCGTGTCGGTTTGTAATGTTGTCACACAAAAGCTCCTGGACCGATTTCAAAAATACGGGAACAAAGTCGCCGGGAACAACTAGTATCGCATAATTTCAAGTTTTTGTGCAAAATCCTTGAATGTTAGCAAAATACACAGAACGTAATAACTGTGTTTAACTAACGGTTCATTCAATTATGTAATAATTAGTTTATTTATATTTTGTTACGTATATATTAATAAATACATAAATATTCAGGGACGCCATCTAATCCAAACTAAGCAAGCTTGTACCTTGTAATATACATAACTGATGAACAAAGTTACACATACTTTTTTTTATTGCATACATAGATAAATTAACACGAAGACAGTAAAAATCGTAACGTTCCTCCTAACCGATCTCTACAGAGATCAGCTAACTTCGCGGGAGATATTATAGTGCACAAGTGTGTGCGCAAACACTGGTGCACTCTCTATTCCTTTACTCTCATAACCCGATGGGACGGCAGACCATCACGACAGGAGAGTGATTAGGCGCAGGACCGACGGCTTTACGTGCTCTCTGAGGCACGGGGGTGCCTGTATTTGCATACTATTATACACTATAATATCTTCTGCGTAACTGGCTGATCTATATTGATATTAGCAACCGCTATCGGTTATAGAGGCATTATTATTATCGAATTTCCTTAGTACAAGCTTTTCGTTTGGCACTAGATGGCGTTATATCAGCCGTACATATTTATTTTCATACTAGCTTTCCGCCCGCGGCTTCGCTTGCGTGGACCCGGTTATTATTTGAATTTTTCTCGCCGTAAAAACCATGCTTGAACTTCAACGAACATTTAAAAAAAGATTTGTCCAAATTGGTCCAGTCGTTGTTGAGTTATGCGCTTACCTTTTTGCGATTCATTTTTATATATAAGATGAGACTTTGTAACATCCCGTATAGGGCCACGGAAATATCCTCTCACAGGAATAACGGGATGCACTAGTGATCGTTACATCACTTGTATGTACAGTGTCTAACAGTGTCAATGAAACAAATGAGACGATTCTGTGTAAACTATATAGAGCTGAAGAGTTTGTTTGAACGCGGTACCTCGGGAACTACTGGGCCGATTGGATATAAAATTTGTGCTATGTAAATTATTGTTTCCATTGCTATAGACTATGTACTAGCTGATTCGGGCGGCTTCGCTCCCGTAGCATAATGTCATAAATAGCCCATAAAATATAGAATATGTTACTCGTGGATAATGTAGCTTTCGATTAGTGAAAGATTTTTAAAATCGGTCCAATAGTTTTTGAGTCTCTTCATAACAACCAAACAAACAAAGTTTTCCTCTTTATAATATTAGTGTGAATAACATTATGCCCTGGAACAGCTAGTTTTGATATTATTTTCATATTATTACTGCTAATTAAAAATCTTCTCTGTCTTACGCAATAAACTAAAAAATGACTGCACAGATTTTCATGCGGTTTTCACCAATTATGCAGTCTCTTCCTTAAACCCATCGAGCTTAATTTGCATTATTATTAAAATAGATTAATGTTTTCAGTTATCGTTATAAAACTAAGATGATATCATATCGCCCGAGCATCTCAAATTTAAGAGGTTGCATCGCACGGGCAATAATAAATTGATTGCATCATCGTACTTAATGTACACGGTCTACAAATTACAATAGAATCATAAAATTTGGACAACTCCTTCTTTAGTAACCAAGATATTTTGACCAAGTGAAGCAAGGTTGTATGTCTGTATGTAAGTATGAAAAACTTTGCCCGACCATAACTTGAGTATCGTTTATCCGATCTTGATTAAATTTCATAGACGAATAGTTTAGATCAGTGATTCCTAATGTGGTCTATATCG